>JACEFO010002902.1:600000-873482 GCA_015342445.1 Digitaria exilis
ATCAACTACATTGAATAGGCTTGACTAGCAATGTCAAGTAACGGTGCATCCGGTTCGCTCGGAACTGGCCCCGCCCCTGGGTACTTTCTTATGAACCTCCTATGGTCTTTCCTTACGTCTTATATATCTTGTGGAATAAGCACAATGAATTATGTATATGTTTATGCTATTATTTATGTCATGATTTATGCTTTAATTCAGATTAAAATAAACCATAAAATGCCCATAATTCCAACAATCCAAAAACTTGATAGGGCTTTTTCAGTTGCTGGATTTGTTGCGCAATTGAAACCGAATGTATTTGATGGAACAAATTACAAGAGATGGGTTGGTAGGCTTGAATTATGGCTCACGGCTATGAGTGTGTGGTACATCACTCAGGGTCCTCCTCTTGGACCACGCACTCTCGATGAGGAGAGAGCATTACAGGCTGCTGATAGTCTGTTCAGAGGAGCCGTCATCAGTGTTCTTGGAGAGAACATTGTTGACACATACTTGCGGCTTTCCTCTAGAAAAGAGGTGTGGGACACACTTGAGGCGAATTTTGGTGTCACTGATGCGGGCACCGAGTTGTACCTTATGGAAAAGTTTTATGACTACAAAATGGTTGATGACCGTTCTATGGTGGAACAAGCCCATGAGATACAAACGCTCGCTAAGAAACTCAATGTCCTCAACTATTCATTGCCCGACAAATTTGTGGCTAGCGGTATCATCGCCAAGTTACCTCATTCGTGGAGAAACTTTGCTACTTCTCTAAAACATAAGAGGCAAGTGTTCACTATGTTGAACTTTATTGGTACTCTTGATATTGAAGAGAAGGCGAGAGCAAAGGACACAAGTAGTCGTAGCAATGAAGGAGGTTCTAGCGCCCATGTGGTGGAGAGGAAGAAATTCCACTTCAACAGGAACAAGGGAAAAATAAAGATTGAGTATAAGCCAAAGCCTAACCAAAATACTAATTTTAAGAAGAAGAAGAACAACGGGAAATGCTTTGTGTGTGGTAGTCTTGAGCACTTTGCTAAGGACTGCAAGGACCGCAAGGATAAGCAGCAGCACGGGCAGAAGAAGTCTGCCAATGTTGTTATTGGCGATGCTGAGAAGGGATCAGGGTATGGTAATCATGCTACTGTTCTTTCAGTTTGTCATTCACCAAATTGGTGGGTTGACACCGGGGCCAATATACATGTGTGTGCTGATATTTCTCTATTTACTTCTTACCAGGTCACAGGGACAGGATCCGTGTTGATGGGGAATGGTTCAAATGCGGTCGTTCGTGGTGTTGGTTCAATCGATCTGAAGTTTACTTCAGGAAAGATCGTGGGACTGAGGAACGTGCAGCATGTCCCCTCAATAAATAAAAATCTTGTTAGCGGATCCCTTCTTCGTAAGGATGGTTTTAAATTGGTGTTTGAGTCGAACAAATGTGTGCTATTTAAATTTGGTTCCTTTGTTGGTAAAGGATATGATTGTGATGGCTTGTTTCGCCTATCGTTGTCAGACTCTTGTAATAAAGTTATGAACCATGTGTGTAATGATGATGAATCTAATATTTGGCATTCACGACTTTGTCATGTTAATTTTGGTTGTATGTTGCGGCTAGCGAATTTGAGTTTAATTTCAAAATTCACTTTGGTTAAAAATTCTAAGTGCCAAGTGTGTGTGCAATCTAAGCAACCCCGCAAGCCTCACACGGTTGCCGAGACGAGGAATTTGGCACCACTAGAATTAGTTCATTCTGATTTGTGTGAAATGAACGACGTGTTAACTACAGGAGGAAAAAGATATTTCATGACATTGATAGATGAAGTGTTTCAACGAAAGATGAAGTGTTTCATTATGGCTTTTGCTATTTTGATCATGGCTTAATGGCTAGTAACTAACATGTGGTTAGTGACTAGTAAAGGTTGGTGGTTAGTAGCCATTGAATTGTTATCGTCAAACATAGTAACATACATCTCAATGGATGGAAATTACTATCTTGATGGCATTGAGTTGGGCAGCCAAAGGACCATCTTTGATGGCATTTTCATGGCATTGACATGGGCAGCCAAAGGTCCATCTTGATGGCTTTTCATGGCATTAACATGGCAGCCAAATGCCTCTCTTATGGTGATCTTTGATGATATTGAGTTGGGTAACCAAAGGTTTCTCATAGTGCTCTTTCATGGCATTTACCATGGCAACCAAAGGTCACATATGGTACCTATAGGGGAGGGGCCCCTCCATTGTCTTCCATGAACAACACACGAATGTTTCATTGTTGCGCTGTGCTTTTGTTCTTCTCCGTTCCGGCGTTCTGCGTGCACGGAATTCGCTGGAAGTGCAGGCCTCTGAAGCTACGCCCTCATCGAGACTCTGCACCCGAGGTGGAGAGGAGCGATCAAGTTTTTGGGGAGCGCATCCGCGCGACTGCTCGCTGCGTTCGTCTACTTCCTGGAGGCGCATCGGCACTGCGATCGTCTGCACTGCATCGACTTTTGATCGACTACATCGAATAGACTTGACTAGCAATGTCAAGTAACGGCGCATCCGGTTCCCTCGGAACTGGCCCCGCCTCTAGGTACTTTCTTATGAACCTCCTATGTTCTTTCCTTAAGTCCTATTTGTCTTGTGGAATAAGCACAATGAATTATGCATATGTTTATGCTATTATTTATGTCATGATATATGCTTTAATTCGGATTAAAATAAACCATAAAATACCCCTAATTCCATTCCAACATATATATCTCTAATCCCATGCTAGCCGTTGCATCCTGCGTTATGAGTGCAACTAGCCACTACTCCACTGCCACCACTCGTCGACAACATCAATGCACTTCTAGGATTGAGAGGCATTAGGATCCTCTACATGTGTCGTGGACGAGCTTCGTGCACGACCATGAAAAAACTGCCGGGAACTGCCATGGAGATGAGGCGCCGCACCTCATGGACCTGGTCGGAGGTTGTCGACAACTAGGCCCCCACCACCGTGCCGAAGAAGAAACTTCACGAGTGGAGTCAAGTAGCCCGTGTCATCCTCAACAGCGCCGATGCTACCGCCTCGTGGCCATCATCGCAGGTGCCCGTCTTGCAGTGACTCTCTGCCTTTGTGCCCAGGCTGATGGAGTTGATGAACACGCTGACTGCAGTGGCCGCGCGGACTTCCAACGACGCAGGCCACGGGAATGACAAGTCTGGTCGACATGCACAGAACTGCGTCTTGCTCGAATTCTGGCTTTTCCACGATCATGTACATGCAATCATTGAGTTACTGACCAGGATAAAGAAATTCTTATCCATTGAGGACTCTGTGGTTGGATAAAAAAAATTATTGGAGTCCTCGATATCTCGAATCCAGCAGTCCCAGCAAGCATGTTTGACTCCGTGATTTGATAAGTTCAGTGATTCACTTTTCTTTGATACATTAATTTGTTCTCAGCCACATTTTGTTCAGAATGGTCAAGCAATAAATACGTCAGCTATCGTAATAAAAAATAACAACGGGTAGAATGTTATTATTCTAACAAAATATTTAAACGTATGGTATAGAATAAAATGGAAATACTAATTGTGTACTCTCTTTATTTGTTGTTTGTTAGTTTTTGCATTTGTTTGTTCAAAGTTCAACAAGTTCAACTTTAACCAAGTTTCTATAAAAAAACATCTTAAAAATCAAATTTGTTTAATTGAATTCACAATAAAATATATTTTGATGATATATATATTTTTATTTGAGACAAACGTATATGTTTGGTAGCATATATAGTTATGTTTTTTTAAAAAAATTTGGTTTAGCCATGTTTGACATAGCACAAACCAAATATGACAAATAACGTATAAAATGGAGGGGATTTTAAATGCAACCTTATGGTTACACATAAAAACTAACCATGATCTAGAACAAAAATTTTTGGGGCCTTGGCCAATTTATATTTCTTGTTTTCTGCAACACATTTTAGAAGTTTATGTAAATCATAAACTCCACACTACACCATTCTTGCATTTTAAATCCTGTGAGAGTTTGGATATACTCTCCTAATCAGTACAACATTAAAATTGAAATTTAATTTGGATGCTCAATTTAGGAATTGATGTTACTATTTTTTGTTACACACTAAAACATGCTTCCTCGGGATACATGCCACCCGGGGAAATTGCGTGCTTGTGGTCAGATTCATCCCTAAGAAAGGGACACTTTTATAGTGAAATTCTGATTTCCTTACAGTTTTGTGACACATTCTTGATCATCGGGATCACGGTTCTCATGGCTTAAGGGCTTAGCCTTTTCATGATTGTGTACTGAACCAAGTTTGTTCATCTTCCAAATGATCAAACGCTACCTTCGTCAGGAACGTCACTGCTGAACTCGGTGCCTGCACTCTTCCTGCAATTGTTTAGAGATTGATGACACCAAGGAGAGGCTTCACAGTTGAAGTACTGGTTACATGTTCAGAAATGGCTGCCTCACATCCTTTTAGTTTCAGTTCATCATCCTTGGCGTTGGAAGAATGGACGGCAGCGCCAAGGAACACCACAATGAGGAAGCATGCGACACCAGTGAAGAGTACCTCAGAACAATTTATGGGACCATCGAGGAAATAGTTGATTGCTGTGCCTGCAGACAACTGAAGTCTAAATTACTCATATCAGCAATTTTCAGGAGGCAGAGTTTCATACTGACGAAAGATTCAGTAATACAGAGAATCAGAGTTGGTTGTATGCACCTACAACTACTGTCACTGACAGGCCGGCAAACGCCCATGCGCACTGCGATACCAGGTTCCCCAGAGCGAGGGCGAGGCAACCAGCCATTGCCAGCAGGACTGAAGGCTTATTACCCTGCGTCTTCTTATTAAAAAAAAAAATTTACCCTGCGTCTGACATCACATTCCGAATCAAAGAAAGAATTTGTTGAAGATGGCCCGAAGCAAAGCTGTAATCGTCTGGATCAGAATAAGGTGGCATCTGACAATGAGCGATCACGCCATTGCATTTGCCTGAACAGCAGTGACTCGACAAACAGAAAAGTTGCAGAACACACACTGACCTGGCTGAGCTGAGTGAAGAAGCTTGTCATGGCAGGCCTGTAGGGGGATTCCAGGCTTCCAGCAGTGAAATATATGACGTCCGGACAAGCTGATTATTTAAGAATTAAAATAAATAAATTTACGTGTCCTGAATGTTACATATTTAAGACTGAAGGAGATAGTAGAACACATGATACTCAAGTCTGTCTCAAATTTTTAGAACACATGACATATTTAAGATTCATCTCCACTCGTTGTCTCTATACCCACTAGCATGAAGCATCTGTCAGAAAAGTTACTCTACTTAATTTTTTTTATTAGTGTGGGACCCACCTTAGTTTCGACTAGTAAATTTTGTACCTTGTAGCTCTTTTTGCAAAAAGAGTATCTTGTGACATGGCAGGACTTGCAACTTGCTAAGAGACTAAACGGTAAAGCTGCTTTAAAAGTGAAATCAGAACTTAATTTGGTGTCACTAACAGAAGAGAATCGTGCCAGAGTCTCTGCTTTATCTTGAGAGTATACAAGTGGTCTGATGCACTGATGCAGGTGGAAGGGAGTTGACTGTGTCCCGCAAGCCTTTGCAGGAGCTGCTCGCCGTGTTTGAAGAATTGTTTGAGGTACTGATTCCTCCTATTCCTAAGTATGTCACATGGAATGGGAGACATGATCGATGTAGGTTCTAAGTAAGAGCACAAATGGGTTACAAATTACCTCCACCCTTGCTCAATTACCAAAGTGGTAACCCACATGAGCCAATACTTAGCCATAACCAAATTGGGCCAGGTATGGTGTCACATGGATCTGCTCTAGAACATACCAAGTGTAATATTGATTTGACCACCAACCATCACCGACCAACATTTAACAACAACAAAGGAAAGAAAATAAAATACTTCGGTGTAGTAGTTTTGTCCCTTTACATTCTAAAATGGTACATTTTTGTCCAAGTTCAGAAATAAGGTAGAATGTAGATTATTTTTGGAGACAATAGGCACACTGACTGAGCATTATGAGCCAACCAACACAAATGGAAACAGCCATAACTACTTCGTCAATGGGAGTATGTTCTATTCAAATCCAAGACAATAAATCAGAGCTTCTCTGTTTTTCATATATATACAATACTGAATACAGTAAACGTTCTATCCTGAAGCATATGGCAATACAAAAACTATAATACAACAGCACTCCATAGTAAGGAGAAATAATAGTGATGCATATGCCAATTTAAAGAAAATAAAACAATAAATCTTGATTCAGTTTGTGGGCTAATTGGACCAAACCCAGCCATCATATAGGCCGAATTCGCAAAGAGTAACGAAGTCCAAGTCCAACCCAGCCCAGCCCATCCTGCCCCTCCCAGTCTACTGTAAAATCCCACCCCCCCCCCACGTCGCCCCCCTCTCCCTTCCGTGAAAGCCCCCCTGCATCACCCCTTCCCTCCCAACCTTTTTCCCGTGCGTCGCGTCGCCCCCCTTTCCCCCTGCGTCGTTCCTGAACAAAAAGGAGAAGGAGAAGGAGAAGGGAGAACGGAGAAGAGAAGGGAAGAGAAGGAGAAAGTGAAGGCAGAAGAGGAGGAGAGAAGAGAAGAGAAGAGAAGAGAAGAGAAGAAAGGAGTAGAGAACTAGGGTTCGTCGCCGTCGATCGCCGCCGCCGTGGGGATCTTCGTCGTTGCCCTATTCTTTTCAAAGGGGAAACCCTAGGTACGCCATACCCCTGTTGGATAATTATCTGCAATAGGCCATATTTTAATTCCAAAGGTTATAATTAAATTCACAAATATTTGTATGACTATAATGAGTGAAACAATCCATGTGCACGTGTTCAAGTTTAACACAGATTTAAAGAAGAACACGAATAAGATGAAGGATAGCAGTTCGGACATCGAAAAGTACCCTGGGACGGGACCTCAGCCGGAGTCGTGCAGGAAGAAGACGCGGCGCAGTGTAGTCGTTCGACGGCGGCGGAGTCTCCAGGACGGTGAACCGTACGCCGGTGAAGACGTAGCAGTTCTGGGCGAGCAGTCGCGTAGAGACGCTCCCCAGAAACCTAATTGCCCCGGTATCCCGAGCAGGATCTCCAAGAGGCAATGGTGTTGGAGGCAACTGCTCTCGCCGGTGGTGTGCGCGCAGCGCCGGTGATGGGGAGGCAGATTTGCAGCAGAGGAAGGAGGAGAAGTAATCGACTCAAAAAATCTCTGTCTCAAAGGAGAAGATGGCTTTCTATTTATAGCCCTCGGGTGAGACGAGAGGATGAACCTGGACGAGAGAGAATCGGGAAGGCTGAATTATGGAAACATGAATTATGGAAAGCTGAATCATGGTATCAGTGATTACCATAATCAGCCCTTCCAATTACCGCTTCTTTAGTTTCCATAACCAGCAAAAGAGAGATCCCTCCCGCACGCAAGTCAGGTTCAGGCTCAGGCTCAGGCCAGGGTTGTTTGAGAGCCGCCAGAGTTCTTTGAGAACCTCCTGGGTTGTCTGAGACCCTCAGAGTTCTCTACAGAATCAACCCTAGGACTCGTAGTAAATGTCGCCAGGGTTGTCTGAGACCACAGGGTTCTCTGTAGAATCAACCCTGTGACTCCCACGAAGCGTCGCCAGGGTTCTTTTCCTGTCCGAGCAGAGTTCTTTTCCATTACCATTATGGTGTTAACCATAATAACTATAACATCAAAAGTAGGCTATAATCCTTTAGAATAAATAGAATAATGGGCCAGACCCAAATATTCTAACAATCCCCACCAAGGATTCTAAGCCGTACTTGAAATGTTCTCAGATCCTCTTTGATATACCAGTATTTGATGGAGACTGTTAAGTTGAACTTCCATCTAGAACTAGGGCTACATTCGTTCACAACTGAACAATGGACTATGCCTTGAATTGCCAGTTTTGTGCGAACAAGTTTCACCAGAGCTCTACACTGATACTAGGCTGCAGTAGCATCCCCGTTGTTTTGGAGCTTATGGGTCATACTCCATGCCTTTCATGAGTTTCTAGAGATCACCCAAATCTCATAGACTATGACCAGTAGTCAGGCTCATATAGGTGTGTTCCTTAAAGATATTCTGTAGGACAACATCTCTGTTTCAATGAAACAACTGCCTTATTCCATTAAACCACTTGAAGCACATTAAGGTATACACCATCCTACCTTACAGGGTTGAAGAGAAATGCATCTTCTCATGGAATGAGCCTTCATTAAAGATTCTCTTCTCTCAGTTACACTATAGCTTGTTGCTCCATCCTGCTTCACGGGATCTCCGATCACACAGAATGGGTTTCAACCATAGAGTAACTCACGTGGATCTCAGGCCCAATTCCAAAGATGCATAGTCTATCACATTGCGTGAGAGACCCTTTGTGAATTGATCTGCCAGGTTTTTAGCCGTCTGAATATAATCTAAGGCTATAACTCCGGAGTTTCTCAGTTTCCTGACAGACTTTAACCGCCTTTTCACATGTCTGGATGACTTCATGTTGTCCTTGGAACTTTTCACCTTGATAATCACAGTTTGATTATCACAGTTCATCAGAATTGCCGGTATCGGTTTTTCAACTATTGGCAGGTCAGTAAGGAGTTCACGAAGCCATTCGGCCTCAACTGTGGCGGTATCCAGTGCTGTGAGTTCTGCTTCCATTGTTGACCTCGTTAAGATGGTCTGCTTGCAAGACTTCCAGGAAACAGCGCCACCTCCGAGTGTGAACACATAACCACTCGTGGCCTTGAGCTCATCAGCATCTGATATCCAGTTCGAATCACTGTACCCTTCTAGAACCTTGGGGTCCCCGGTATAATGAATTCCATAGTCCATTGTTCCTACTACATAGCGCATTACTCTTTCAAGAGCTCTCCAGTGATCATCGCCCGGGTTTGAAACAAACCGACTCAATTTGCTCACAGCATATGCGATGTCAGGCCTCGTAGTGCTGGCTAGATACATCAATGAACCAATTATTTGAGAGTATCTCAAATGATCTCTCGTTATCCTTTTATTCTTCTTCAATATCAGACTGGCATCATAAGGGGTTGAGACAGACTTGTAGTCGCTGTAACCAAAGCGACTCAACATCTTCTCCACATAGTGGGCCTGTGACAGAGTCACCCCACCATTTCCGTCCTTTACCAGCTTGATATTGAGGATAACATCAGCCTCTCCCAGATCTTTCATCTCAAAGTTCTGAGAGAGAAAATCCTTGACTTCCTAAATCACACTAAGATTAGTCCCGAAGATCAGTATGTCATCCACATACAGACACAGAATCACTCCATGACCTCCACCAAAACGATAGTACACACATTTGTCGGCTTCGTTTGAAACAAAACCAAGAGAGGTTAGAGTTCTGTCAAACTTCTCATGCCACTGCTTAGGTGCTTGCTTGAGGCCATACAGAGACTTCAACAGTTTGCACACCTTTCTCTTTTGACCATTTGCTACAAACCCATCAGGCTGATCCATATAGATCTCCTCTTCCAACTCCCCATTTAGGAAAGCTGTCTTCACGTCCATTTGATGAACGAGAAGCCCATAGGAGGCTGCCAGTGAGAGTAGCACTCGAATAGTGGTCAAACGAGCAACAGGTGAGTAAGTGTCAAAATAGTCCTCTCCTTCTTTCTGGGTATAACCCTTGGCCACAAGCCTAGCCTTGTACTTTTCGATAGTACCATCAGGCCTAAGCTTTTTCTTGAACACCCATTTGCATCCCACAGGCTTGCATCCATAAGGGCGATCAACAACCTCCCAGGTACCATTAGTCATGATAGAGTCAATTTCATTTCTGACAGCTTCCTTCCAATAGTCAGCGTCAGGAGTTGAATATGCCTCTTTAATGGTCCTAGGCGTGTCATCCACGAGGTATACAATGAAATCATCACTAAAAGACTTTGCAGTCTTCTGTCTCTTACTCCTTCTAGGAGCTTCATTGTTATCCTCCTCAGGATGTCTCACATGAGAAAGTTCATCGCGTACAATCGGTTCGGCAAAGATATCATCCTCGATAATCTCTTGCCTAGATGAGCTTGTTTCATCTTTCATTGGAAACATGTTCTCAAAGAACGTAGCATCTCTGGTCTCAAAAATTGTACCGACCAACATGTCAGGTACTCCAGAGTTCACTACCAGAAATCTATAGCCAACACTATGAATAGCATAACCAAGGAAAACACAATCTACAGTTTTAGGTTCAAGTTTGCGCTTCTTGTTGATGGGCACACATGCTTTGGCCAAACAACCCCAAGTACGCAAGTAAGAAAGTGTTAGCCTTTTCTTTTCCCATTCCTCAAATGGTGTCTTCTCTTTATTCTTTGGAGGCACACGGTTTAGGACATGATATGCTGTCAATATAGCCTCACCCCACCATTCCCTAGAAAGTCCCGAGGTATCCAACATGGCGTTAACCAAGTCAGTCAAGGTTCGGTTCTTTCTTTCGGCAACCCCGTTTGATTGGGGAGAATAGGGAGGCGTCCTCTCATGAATGATACCGTGTTCTTCGCAGAATAAGTCAAACGACTTTGAAAAGTACTCGCCACCGCAATCTGACCTCATTCTTTTGATTTTCTTCTCAAGTTGGTTTTCTACTACAGCCTTGTAGATTTTAAAGTAGTAAAGGGCTTCATCTTTAGTTTCCAACAGGTAAATGTAACAATATCTAGTGCTATCATCTATAAGAGTCATGAAATATTTCTTTCCACCTTTTGTCAACACTCCATTCATCTCACGAAGATTAGAATGAATTAATTCTAGAGGTGCCAAGTCTCTCGCCTCAGCAGCCACGTGTGGCTTGCGAGTTTGTTTTGAACCAACACATGCAAGGCACTTAGAATTCTTGGCAAAGGTCAACTTTGGAATTAAACTCAGATTTGCAAGTCGTGACATACAACTAAAGTTAACGTGACAAAGCCTCGAATGCCAAACATTAGATTCATCAATGTTAACAATGTTGTTCACTACTTTATTACATCCATCATCAAGAGAAAAGCGGAACAAACCTCCGCTATCATAACCTTTACCAACAAAGGTTCCAAACTTTGACACAATACATTTACTTGACTCAAAGACTAATTTAAAACCATCTCTACAAAGTATAGAGCCTCTAACTAGATTCTTCTTGATGGTGGGGACATGCTGCACGTTCTTCAGCTGCACGATCTTTCCCGAAGTAAACTTCAGATTGACCGTACCAACACCAAGTACACGCGCATGAGCTCCATTCCCCATCAGCAAGGAGGTAGTCCCCCGGACCTGGTATGAAGAAAACAAGGAAATGTCAGCACATACATGAATATTAGCACCAGTGTCTACCCACCACTCGGGTGTACACATAACTGAAAGAACTGTAGGTAAATAATTACCGTACCCCGATGTTCCTACAGGCTCGCTAATGATCATGTTGGCAGACTTGCCTCCTTTGCGTTGAGGACACTTTCCAGCAAAGTGATCCTCACTCCCGCACACGTAGCATGCTCCCTTCTTTTTCTTGAACCCGGTGGTTTGTTTAGTCTTCCCAGGGTTCTATGGCTGAGGCGGTTTCTTGCCTTTGCCCTTGTTGTTGGTGGGAGCATTAATGTTCTTTTGAACAAAGTTCGCGCTTGCACCGACAAGTGTCCCCTTGTTACGAACGTCCTTTGCTCTCGCCTTTTTCTCCACATCAAGAGTGCCAATGAGTCCATCAATCGTGAACTCCAGCCTCCTGTGATTCAGAGAAGTAGCAAAGTCCCTCTAAGAAGGTGGCAGCTTAGAGATGATACCTCCGGCCACAAACTTGTCGGGCAGCACGCAAGGGTTCTCTTTGTTGCAACAGCCGAGGTCTTTAGCCAGCACATGCAACTCATTAGCTTGTTCCACCACAGGACGGTCTTCCACCATCCTGTAGTCTAGGAACTGCTCCATGAGATACAGCTCACTACCAGCATCAGACACCCCGTACTGAGCATCAAGGGCATCCCACATCTCTTTCCCAGTCTTCTTCTTAAGAAGGGGATTAATCAGATGTGGGGCAATCACACCAAGGACACATCCGTGGAAGAGATTATCTTTAACCTTGAACGCACTTCCTTGCTCGGAGGTGCATTGTTCGGGCTTCCCTTCCGCCACATCCATGATGCCCATGGTGGTCAACCACAGTACCATACGTTCACGCCAACTCACAAAATTTGTACCGTCAAAAGTGTTTGGCTTAATGGATGAAGCAAATTGAGCAACCAAAAACCTATCAACATAATTATCACTAAAATTAGGTTTCTGGATTGTTGGATAATTATCTGCAATAGGCCATATTTTAATTCCAAAGGTTATAATTAAATTCACAAACATTTGTATGACTATAATGAGTGAAACAATCCATGTGCACGTGTTCAAGTTTAACACAGATTTAAAGAAGAACACGAATAGGATGAAGGATAGCAGTTCGGACATCGAAAAGTACCCTGGGCCGGGACCTCTGCCGGGGGCATCGGTTGCGCCATTACCAGCTGGAGGAATATCATCCGAACTCATGGTGTTCCTCGACTGGCCTTGCTCGAAGTAGTTGTACAAATTCGACGCAGGAAGATCCGTTGACGCAGTGCAGTCCGTGCGCCGGAGTCGTGCAGGAAGAAGACGCGGCGCAGTGTAGTCGTTCGACGGCGGCGGAGTCTCCAGGACGGTGAACCGTACGCCGGTGAAGACGTAGCAGTTCTGGGCGAGCAATCGCGTAGAGACGCTCCCCAGAAACCTAATTGTCCCGGTATCCCGAGCAGGATCTCCAAGAGGCAATGGTGTCAGAGGCACCTGCTCTCGCCGATGGTGTGCGCGCAGCGCCGGCGATGGGGAGGCAGATTTGCAGCAGAGGAAGAAGGAGAAGTAATCGACTCAAAAAATCTCTGTCTCAAAGGAGAAGATGGCTTTCTATTTATAGCCCTCGGGTGAGACGAGAGGATGAACCTGGACGGGAGAGAATCGGGAAGGCTGAATTATGGAAAGCTGAATCATGGTATCAGTGATTACCATAATCAGCCCTTCCAATTACCGCTTCTTCAGTTTCCATAACCAGCAAAAGAGAGATCCCTCCCGCACGCAAGTCAGGCTCAGGCTCAGGCTCAGGCCAGGGTTGTTTGAGAGCCGCCAGAGTTCTTTGAGAACCGCCAGGGTTGTCTGAGACCCTCAGAGTTCTCTACAGAATCAACCCTGGGACTCGTAGTAAATGTCGCCAGGGTTGTCTGAGACCCACAGGGTTCTCTGTAGAATCAACCCTGTGACTCGTACGAAGCGTCGCCAGGGTTCTTTTCCTGTCCGAGCAGAGTTCTTTTCCATTACCATTATGGTGTTAACCATAATAACTATAACATCAAAAGTAGGCTATAATCCTTTAGAATAAATAGAATAATGGGCCAGACCCAAATATTCTAACAACCCCTGCTCTAATCATGGTTCCTCTAAGGTTTTGGATATTTTAGCACCTACGTGTAATGGTGTTCGTCGCAATTGAGGGATAGGGTTTAGGTTCTACCTACGTCGTTGTTCTCAGCACGTTATTCATCAGTACAGTTTTCAGTTTTAGCTGTTTTACGTGATCTTCGAGGCCTCAAAAAAATAAAAAGGCTCTACATCAGTTGTAGGAGATTTGTAGCCCGTTCCAGAGCTGTAACGAGCCCCCCAATCGGATCTGTGGTCAGGGAGATATCAATGTTTTATTCAGACATTTTTTTCAGTCTCGTAATTCTGTGCAGTTTGTGCTCCCTTAACATTAGGAAACCTAAACGACATAATTAGAATTTTGGATCTAAAGTAAAGTAATCATAAATTTAATAAGGTTTCCATATTTTTAAAGATCACATTCATACGAATTTTGCAGCTCCGGTTATATCTGTTTGATTGGAGATGTTGTGCATTTTAAGTCTAGGGTTAACCTGAAGATTAGCCTATGTTAATTATGTCTTTTGTTTTTAAGTACAATTACGAAGATGCATTATTTGAAGTTAGCTTTCGTCTGGTAGGAGATGAAATTTTTTGGTGTTTAGAATTATTGTGTACAAAAAAGAGAAGTAACAGTGCTGCTGTTTTGACTAGAATTTTGTGTGTTAATGTGAGGACGTTGAGTTCGGGCGTATGAACGCTTTGATTGATGTATTTTTACATGTATATTTATGTGGTGATGAAATATATTTGTAAACAGGTGGTGCACCTTC
This sequence comes from Digitaria exilis, assembly GCA_015342445.1. Classification (NCBI taxonomy): domain Eukaryota; kingdom Viridiplantae; phylum Streptophyta; class Magnoliopsida; order Poales; family Poaceae; genus Digitaria; species Digitaria exilis. The sequence goes on from JACEFO010002902.1 coordinate 614,184, forward strand.
CGATCGTGCTTAGGTCGCTTTATTTTGATCTTCATCGAAGGCCAGTGAATGTAGAGGTGGTTTGCTACTGTTTTGGCTGGTTATTTTTATCACCTAAATCTTAATATTCAGAATATTACCACTTTAATTATAATCTGAATATTTGTGCTAAATAGAAGATATTTATGTCTTGTTCCATGTTTACTCACTCGAGGTTTATTGTCATATCTCCATTATAATTGACGTTGAGGTTGTTGTTATAATTGAAGTCGAGGTTGTGGTTATAATTGAAGTTGAGGTTGTAGATGTTTTATTTCTCATTATGAGACATATGAGGCATATCATGAGCATAGCATCTCATTCGCATTGAAGTTTGTTGCAATCCTATGGTTGCAATTGTACCGGTACACATCGTGTGTTGCCCGAGGAGAGGTGCGATGTAAAAGTGGTCATGGCATTGCATTCATATGCATTCTTTTGCATGGAAGTGAATAACATGATATGTTATATTGAAGGTTAAGTGGTCTTATATGCAACATTGTATATGCTTTACTTCTTGGTATTTTAAACTAATGATTAATTAAACTTGTGGTTTAAATAGTTGGTCAGAACAAGTTCACTTGCTGAGATTTTTATCTCACCCTTGCTTTACTCATTTTAGGTTCTTGATGATTGCTAGGAGGGAAAAGAGGGAATAGTTGTACGTCAGAACTCATCTTTTACAGAACCCTTTTATCTTAATTCAAGTCAATGTTTTGTTATTGGGAGACTTGTGGTTTATGCTTAAAAGAGTAGTGTGGTTGTTAAACTCTTATTCTAGTTGACTCTTATTATCTAGAATGTCGATTATGCTAGTTTGGGGCTTATACAATTTATATCCTTGTTATTGCTTCCGTGTCGCTTATATATACAAAGGATGTGCTGTTGAATTTTTCATTTATTTAAGTTCAGCAGCTTTTGGTGTGTTCTAGTAGCATCCCGAGGTGTTGGTGGATTTCGGGGTGTTACAGTTGCTATATAGAATACTTGTGGACGCACATACTGTGTTGTTTAACTTCTAGGATTTTGTGGTTTCGGAAATACAACATTGGTGGAGAGATGAACTGCAAGGTGAGGGCTGTCCTTTGAGTTCCATCACATCCATCTCAGCCGGGCCCTGCTGTAGTGTCAATAGACACTGCCAACTTACTTGTTCAAAAATTGCTGCCAGACATTATTAGCTTCTGTTCATCCTCCTTGCGTTGAAAGAAAGGATGGCAGCGTTCAAATTTGAGAGCACGAATGATATCCAGGATTACGAGGTTTAGGAAATACAGCAATGATGGAGAGATGAAAGTGCGAGCTGAGGTTCGGCCTCTGTGTTCAATCCGATCCAGCAGCACCGTGCTGCTACCGTAGTATCAACAGACATTGCTAGATGTTTAGTTGGATCGAGGGCGGATCGAGGGACGATTGCGGCTCTATTGTGAACCTATGTCATGTTGAATCTGCAACATACATCGTAGACTGTTTAATTGACTCAAGTAAATCACGTAGTCGGGTTGAAATTAAAATGGGAAGAACTTATTTTATATTAGATTAAATGTCTATATTTTATTAATTTTCATTGCTATCTCTTCCTCGAATATGAAATTTACAGTTCTTTTGTTTTTACTCAACAGCGCCATTTTGTCTAACCTTTGGTAGGTACAGTAAATGTCCCGTTTCTTGACAATTTGACTGAATCCACCAGATCAAAAAATGTTTCGTGTACTCCTATGCTGAATAAAGTGAAACCCCTTCCCCATTAAACTCGAATGAATTTCATTTTTTTTAAAAGGGAATATATTGATTAATATTTCAAGCTTTGCATAGACTGGTACATGTATAGCTGTTCCTTACTTTCATTATCGGAGTTCTTAAAAGGCGGTGCCTCCTCCTGGCCTCACCGCAATTCACGGCTCCCCTCCATTCTTCCCGTGATGCCACGTATCCCGGCTGGCGAGCCTGTGGCATGTGAGAGCTCTCCGAGCCACCTGTCGCGAGCTGTTTCTACCACGACGCACGCCCAAAAAGGCATACCGGCGTGATTCGCTCGTGACGTACGTGCTCGTCCTTGGCCTGGCTCCTATGTTGTTGGTTGAGCAGTGGCCCATGGAAGATGGCACCGATGTAAGAATTAATAATGTTTTTGACAAGGCATGTAAGAATTATTAATTGCATGGAGATTAGTATCTAACATATCTAATTTTTAGGTTCCGGTCCTCAGCCAAGAAGAAAATCGCCAGGACACTGGGAAGGAAAATGATGGTTGTGTAGATGACTCATGCCAAGCCTATGTATCTCCTTGCTGCTGTAAATATACGGTGTCTGCTGCTAACAAGCTCTAGAACCAAAAATTAATAATTCTTAATCATTACATTTACAGTTCAAGTTTCAATGCTTACGACCAAGATGGGGATGGGCACAACCCAACCTGTATCTGATCACGTCATGCTCAATGCTTCATGTTCTGTTGTAAAACTTGATGCTCTGTGGGTCAACTTCCTTTGGATTGTTTGCAAACTGTGTGATCTCCTTACATTCTCCATTATTATTGTCTATTTTTTTTCCGAAAGACCATTATTGACCATTCTTGTTTGGATCGGTATTCTAAGCTACCTAATAAAATGTTTGATAGTTACGAATATTCATCACCAAATGTAATGTATAGCTTGACAACCATTATTATTATTCACTCTTATTATTCTAAGCTACCTACTAAAATATGTGAAGTTACCAAATGTAATACATGGCTTGACAGAACCCTTAGGCCGCAGATCCAATTCAGCAGCAATATAACAGCTCTCAAGATATCTGAATCAGACATTATCATAATGTGATGTCCTTCGCATTAAATTTGTTGTTTCTTCGGTTCCATTCAATAGCAATATAAATGCTATTAAGATATTTGAGCCCAGACATTATCATAATTTGATGATCTCAACACTCAATTGGTTGTTTCTTACATCATATATATCAGACTCATGTTAAGAACACAAAATGAGACTAATCTTAGGGCGCGCGATAGCGCACATTTTGTTCTAGTTAACTGAATCACAAGCAGGGCAGCAGTCATGTTCTGAATTCGGAACTAAATTAAAAGCAACTATAGAACTTTAAGACAAACTAATTCTTCTTGGAAATACAACAATGGGGCTGGATGGATGAAACTGGAGTACATCAAGCAGAACCGGGTTTGCTATATTAGGGTCTCTACATGCAGATTCTGAAGGATGGCTGGGAAATACAAATTGAAAACAATTTATGTACAAATTGAATACAAATTGAAAACAATTTTTGTGCCTGTTCCGAAAATACAAATTTTACTCCCCCACCTATTAGCTTTGTGCATCCTACCCCCTAACAAAAATGTCAACTTAATTTAGTCCCTTGTCCTATTTGAAACGGCATAAATTAACCCACTAAGCAGGATTTACGCACGGATTAGCCTACGTGGATGCATGCTGGAATGAGTCAAACTGATTTTGAGGACAGCTCATTCGCATATTTCGACGGCAAGAGGTGAGCCGACCTACCGACACTACTACAAAAACGATTTTTGGAGGCAGTCAAAATGGATTTTCGGAGGAGGTTTTTGGGTCCGCCTCCGAACTAGCTCTTCTGTTAATGGCCTATTTTTTAAGGCGGACAAGTGACTGCCTTTGTTAATTGGGCAAAAAATAAAAAAAAAATCAAAACCCTAGGTGAGCCCGCCGAGCCCATCCAGGGCGCTGACGCCGGATCCGCGGCCGCCGCCGGAAGATCCGAGGTCACCTGTACCGATATGTGCAGCCGCCGCCGCCGCTGCGAGATGCCTTGTGTCGTCGTGCAATTGCCACCGCCGCTGCCTCGCGTAGTCACCGTCGTGTAGTCGTCGTCGCCATCGCGCAGTCGCCGGATCCAACCTCCTACTCTTCACTACTCGCCAGATCCGCCTTGCTCCGCGCCTCTTGTGCTGCTGACCCGCGCCGCACTGCCACAGGAGGAGGAGGCCGCCGCGAGCTCCACCTGCCGGAGGAGGAGGCTGCTTGTCCGCGCCGGATCTACAGGAGCCCATGCCGCCGCCTGCTTTGCACCGCGCCACCGCACGGCAAGGATCCAGTAAAGGGGTGGAGGTGGCTGGCCTGCGCTCGGAGAGGTGGAGGCGAGCGGGCAGAGGAAGAGGGGAGGAGGCGAGCGGGCGGAGGAAGAGGGGAGGCAACGTTGTGTCGCGTGGGACAGGAGAGGAGGGGAGAGGAGAAGGAAGAGAATGAGACAGAAAATCCTAGGTTTGTTAATATATACGGTAATGCTAGGACTCATACGTCCGGAAGATCTCCGACGCGTCGGACGCAATATCTATTGTTTATGTTTCCTTTGCCCATCTGACGCATCTCGTACGGTCGTACCCACCGACGCCTCCCGCACCCTCGAACTCGCTCCCCCACCATTCCCACTACCTCACCATTGACTTCCCTAGCGCCTCACCACCTGCCTTCCATTCACCGTCGATGGCATTGTCAGCAGCCAAGAAGGCCACCGGCTCGCCCCCACCACACGCACCTTCCTCAACCTTTCGCGGCGCCCTCGCGCGGCACTCGGGGGTGGGCATCGCAACGAATCCGCGTGGTGGAGCCACATCTACGTCATCACCGCAACGCTCCGGGGCGGCAACCGCGACGATTCCCCCCCCCCCCGATGGAGAGCATCTACGACGTCGCAGTGGTGCTCGAGGGCCACCACGACGAATCCACCCGGTGGTGGTGCATCCACGCCGTCGCTCGCGGGCCACCGTGACGATTCCTCCCGGTGCAGCCGCATCACTGCGCCACCGTGTCAAACTCGAGCAAGTTTGAGTTTGCGATTCACCCCGTCATCCCCTTCCCTGCGTGGGATGTTACATTTTTATTCCTTTCAGTCGTTAGGGTGCTGCAGATTCTTGGTGTAGATTCTACACCGAAGTCCTCCAATCTATTCATCATGATACGTTGTGGTCAAATGCTGCAATATATTCCTTTTCAATGTTGCAATGGTTGCTTAAAATATTTTAATGTTGCAAGCGTATCATGTGGATGTTTCAATAGTTCCCTATTATATGTCATAGATGTTTCGAGTGTATAGTGTAATATCGTAGTCAAATGACGCCGCTGATTGTTGCAATTTTCATTGATGTTCCGACTTCGTTGGATTGTTGCAACCCTTTAACTAAAGTTGTTTCAAACATTTCGGTTCGTCCGATTGTTCCAAACTTCCATCCGCTAATGTTGTGCCTCGCTCGTATGTTCCATCCTTTCACGTTTTGTTGTTTCATACTTTCTGGCACTTTTGTTGCACCCGTGTTTTGCGGTTCGCCAAAATGTTCCAGACTTTCAAGTGCATGTTGCAAAAATCATCAAGATGTTTCATCCGACGTTGTTTCAACCGTTCCAGAGCTTTAGTAGCTCGCCCGAATGTTCCAAACTTCCATCCACTAAGGTTGCACCTCGTCTGTATGTTTCAAACAACCCTCAGTCATTGTTGTGGTAACTGATATTTCACTTCATGTTTCAAAAATCACTATTATATGTTGCATGGAACATATAGTGTAACGTGTTTTTTGGCTAGCCTGAATGTTCCAAACTTCCATCTACTAATGTTGTGTCTCGCCCGTATGTTGCAAACTACAATCGGTCGCTGTTGCTTTGGCTGATATTTGACTGCATATTTTAAAAATAACTATTATGTTGCAATGAACATTCAAGTGCAACACCGTGTTTTGTGGTTCACCCAAATGTTCCGACTTCCATCTACTAATGTTGCACTTCAAACTACCTTCGGTCGTTGTTGCACTGGCTGATATTTGACAGCATGTTTCAAAAATAACCATTATATTGCATGGAACATTCAAGTGCAACACCGTCCGAAGCTACGCCCGGACGCCGGACGTCCGGCGCTAGCAGTTCCCTAATATATATGGAGCTACTAACGTGCTTTTGGGCTCAGTTTGGCCCGAGCTATTTTAGGAAGAGGGTCTTATAAGCAGTCCGCCTCCGAAAATCGATTTACGGAGGCGCATGGCTTAAGATGACCGTCTCTGAAAATAGAAGATTTTCAGAGGGGGATGTTTTAATGTGTCCACCTTCGTAAATCGTTTTTAGAGGCGGACATATGCAACCGCCTCTGTTAATAAAAAATATTCGCCTCCATTAATGCCTCAGATTAACGGAGGCAGAAGGATTTCCTGTCTGCCTCTGAGCCTCATTTTGAAGTGTCCCCTAAAACCGCTTTTGTAGTAGTGCGAGCACGCCAGCGCTATCTCAGCCTGCCTAAGGGCAAGTACATTGCTACACATCAGCGGTCTCATAGGTCGTCTCATGCAAATCCACGTAGGATTTTTGATGATGTGGCAGAGAGAGAGGAAGGAGAGAGAGAATAAGGTGGTTGTTTCGCGTGGCAACGGCCTCATAAGCTAAAATTTAGGACTATAAGACAACCTACACACCATTGTACGAGTTGCTGTTGCCATGCAACTCACAATATTTCCTTTTTACTATGCATAAATTAAGGGATTGTGTATTTTTTTGAGACAACTGATAAGACAATCTATTGTATGAGTCGTCTCGTACATCGTCTCAAGATGATGTAGCAATGCATGAGGCGACCTGTTAGACAACACCAACGTACTTACCTTGATGAGCCAAGCTGCAGCGCTATCTGAGCCGCCCAACGAACCAAACACAGTGATAACAACCGCAACCACCAGATTAAAAGCTAGCTTAGCATATAGCAGTTGGATAAAATAGTTTTCTACAGTATGAATAGTACGTATAGTTCAGAAAGCTACTGGGTTATTGTCTAGTATATGACATGACTGTGTGTTTTGCACTGAGAGATAATTACTAATTTTCCTGTTTGTGAAACAATTTTCTGTGCGTGTTTGCCTGTATCCAACAAATATAATGCTATATATTTTCCTGTGAGTGCTTTAGTTTTGCTATGTGTTTCTTGTGAACTGACGGATTAAAGGATATTTCCATTTGTATTTTTGTAAAAACCGTCAAACAAAGTCATCGCACATAGAGCAATAATCTTGGCTTCCTGTAGTGATATGCTCCTGGACAAATTCCAAACGAAGCAATTAAGGAGGCTAGCAATGAGCACAGATTCAGCTCGCTGCCTTGGCTGCAAGATGTTTGTATCTACCGTTGGAGAGACGAGTGGATACAGTGACCGTGCTCACCTACCTCCAAATCAATATTATTTTCATCAATCAGTTGTGGAGCGAGGTAAGTAATTTACATGATGTAGAAAACACCAAACTGTATGCACATTCTCATTTACCCAATGTTCATAACAGCAATAATAGTCATTGATTGCTACACCTACAGGACCACACCCAAAAACCTGCTTTAATTTTTTTATGTCCACGAAGCTTCTACCCACACCGCCGCCTATATATTTCCAACCCCATGCTAGCCATTGCATCCTGAGGTAAGAGTGCGACTGGCCACTACTCGTGGACAACATCAATCCACTACTAGGATAGAGAGGCATTGGGACCCTCTACATGTGTCATGGACGAGTTTCATCCACAACGAGCCCCCCCCCCCCCCCCGGCGTGCTCAGCAGTCTGTGTCGCCCTCAGCAGCGCCGACACCACCACCTAGTGCCTCGTGGCCTTCAACCACCTAGACAAATGAAAATACTACTAGTTGTGTACTCTCTTTCTTTGTTGCCTTTTGGTTTTTTACTTTGGTTTGTCCAAAGTTAAGCAAGTTCAACTTTAACCAAGTGTCTTAAAAACATCTACAAAATCAAATTTGTTTAATTGAATTAACCATGAAATATATTATGATAATGTATATGTTTGGTAGTATAGTTATGTTTTTTTTTTTACAAACTTGGTTTAACCAAGTTTTAGGTAGCACAAACCAAATATAACAAACAACATATAAACCGGAGAGAGTTTGAAATGCAATCCTACACTTACACATAAAAACTAAACAAGACCTTGGCCAATTTAATTTTCTTGTTTTTTGCAACATATTTTATAAGTTTATGTAAACCATAAACTCAACTCTACACAATTCTTGGTTTTGAAATCCTGTGAGAGTTTAGAGGTATTCTCCTAATCAGTACAAAATTGAAATTGAAATTTAATTTGGACCCTCAATCTTGGAATTGATGTCACTGTTTTTTGTTACACAGTAAAATCATTCCTTCTAGGGATACATGCCACCACGGAAATTGCATGCTGGTTGCCAGATTCATCTTGAGGAAAGGGACACGTTCATAGGGGAATTCTGATTTCCCCACGGTTTTGAGACATGGCTCTAGGGAATAAATTTTCCACAAAGTACCTTCAAATTTCATAGGAAAAGAAAATAACCCTAGGGAAACTAATGGCTTCCAGTAGTGTAAAGGTGCCATCCACCTTTAGTACCAGATTACATCCAGTACAAAAGAAGTCATTTAGTACCGGTAGAAGGAATATTAAATTGTGTCGGTAAGTAGGTGCATATTGTAGTCTTGGATAATTCGGACCATTAATAAACCCAACTCCACCTTAAAATGGATTCCCTTGTTCATCTGAATAAAGAATCATTAATAAAATGAGTACTAGAGAACTGGGCATATGTACCAGGCCAACTGCCCTAGTACTAGTTGTACCAATCGGTACCACATGCTGGACCCTTTAGCACTGGCTCGTAACACCAACTGATACTAAATGCCACCATTTCATGATACAAGCTGGTACTAAATGGTCGGGGCCCTCCCCCTGTCCTGTGACCATTTAGTATTGGCTCGTAACACTAGCTGGTACCATTTAGTACCGGTTGCTTTTGAGCCGGTACTACGGTCAGTTTAGTACGGTTTGAATGTGGACACTTCTGTTTTAAGTTCCAACGCGACAAATTGAGCTCAACGCAATGCAGCCGGATCAGGATTAAATTCCTTCTCACCAAGAATCTCTGTACTGCTTCCCTCATGTCAAGACTTTGACATGCCAATTGGATTTGTAAGGTCAATGAAATCAAGGCACCAATTACTCATCAACAGAGTAACCTAAGCCACAGGGTGAAGCTGACTTCTTGTAAAATTTAAAGTGCACTTGAACCTCTCATATGGACACATGTGATGCAGGTATGTTCAATACATAATAAAGCAGCCCACTTCTGTTTTTTTTCTCTACACTATATGAACACAGTAAAAACGTTCTATCCTCAAGCATATGTCAGTAAAAAACTATAATACCATAGGATTACATTATCAGGACAAACAATCACTCATATGTGTTTGTATATATATCTTGCAATGTTGCTATAGATCATAATCCTCTAGTTGTGGACATAAGTGCAGTATTGTTTAACATACTCGCTCAGTTTAAGAAATAATGACATTTGATTCTGAGGTTGAAATTTTGACACAAATAATATATTCCTAGCATGGGTGAATGACGAAATATAAATAAATGCCATATGCATGAGTGCATGATTAGATGAGATGTGATTCATTTCCTAGGGGCGCATGCACCTTTTTCATGTACTTCAATGTGTCCAAAAAATCATAATTTGGGACTGAGTATAGGGTTATAAGGTGTCTGGTTTCTCAAGGAGAGGCAGCAATCAATCGGATACAATTGCTTCATATTAACATGCCTATATAATATGGATCACTTGTGAGATGACTTACTGCATGCTGGACCGGATTCATTGGAGCTCAGTTTGATCAACAGCTGAAGTCAGGCTACTCATAATTGTGCTAGCAAGTTCACAAAGGAAAGTAGTGAATGAATATTGCATGAACTATGCTATGTACTCTAGTTTCAACCAAATCAACTATACAATGAAATGGAAATTGTATACAAAAAATTGTAAGGGATGTCTGTTCTAGAGTTTGAAGAAACCAATTATTAGAATAAGAGATGACATCCTGTTCTATGTTAGAATGTGGTGACTACTTTTCTTGCCTTTGGAAAAATTCTTGCTAAAATAAAATAATGGGACGTATTATATATGTAAGTCAAAGTCAATTTGAAAAAACTCAACATGTTTTTAAAAGTAAATAGTATGAGAGTTGCCTTCGCCCATGGCAACGCAGGAGCATTTTCGCTAGTGAAACCAAAGATGGTATAATCCCTCCCAAATGAGCCATAAATATTCAGGTTACGATCAGGAACAGTTTTTAAACATACGTTTCTAGACAAAATCCAGACGCTACAACAAAAACCATTTTCGGAGGTGGTGAAAATCGATTTTCAGAGACGGTTTTTAGATCCGCCTCCCAGCTGGTGCTTCTGTTAATGAGTCATTTCGGAGGAAGATTCCTGCCTGCCTCCATTAATCAAATAAAAAATAAAAAAATCTAAAACCCTAGATGGACCTGCTGAGCCTGCCCAGAGCACCACCGCTGGATCCGCAGCGGTCGGCGCTGGATCCATGGCCACCGCCGCCGACGGATCTGACGCAAGGGAGGACCAGGAGTCATGCCTCGCCAGCGTGTCACCGCTCTTGGCCAGGAGGCTCGAGATGGAGGCGCGGCGACCCGCCTCGCGCTGCGTCGCCACTCCTCCCTCGCCTAGGAGCTCGTGCCGCACCAGGGAGCTCGTCACGCCACCATGCCTGAAATGTCCCACCACTCTGGGCCGGGCCCGTCTACCATGGCAGCTCTCTAGAATCCCAAGAATGCACCCACAGACCAACATATGTCTTTTCTGTGTATTTTGTCCTCATTCATGCGTAGAAATTGCTTCCCAGTCGGTCACCCATCCTGAAATTGCTCCGGACCAAGCACGATTAACCTCGGGGTTATTTCAGGATGAGCTCTTGGCAAAGAAGTTGCAACTTGTTTGTATGAGTATCCTTATAAATCCTATTACGCCCTGGGTTGGGGTGTTACAGTGCCTGGGAACTCTTGCCGCACTGCCGCTAGCTCGCGCTGTCACGAATGCCACCTGCAGGAGTCGCGCCATGCCGAAGGTGAATAAGAGGACCCCTTGCCCACGCCGGATCTAGGTGGAGGAGGAGGGCGGCTCGGAGAAGACGATGGGAGGAGGGCAAGCTGCGCCCATTGCCCGTGACGGTCGCCAGAGCGAGGTTTTGAGATAAGGAGAGGAGAGAGGGAGATGGATTTCTCCCAACTCTATGATCTATTTATATAGGAAACCAAGAAATGGGTCTGTTTGGGCCTCAGGAATTTAGGAAGCGGGCTTTGTAGGGCTACGGTATCTAAAAATTGATTTATAGAGGTGGACACCTTAAGACAACCTCTTCCTAAAATGAATGTTTTTCTGAGACGGTTGTTTTAAAATATATGCCTTCATAAATCGATTTTCTAAAACGGTCAAACAGAACCGCCTCCTTAAATAAAAAACGGCTGCCTTCGTTAGTGTTCGGGATTAACGGAGGCAGACGGATTCTCTGTCCGCCTCCGAGGCATTTTTTTGAAATGTCCTCTAAAATATTTTTTTTAGTAGTGAAACGATGCAAGCAGGCTGTGGCAATGAGCTATGATGCGTGCCTTTACTTCAATTGAGATGCTTGCTGGCTTGCATCTACTATTGGAGCGACACGTGGATACGGAGACTGTGCTCTCCGACCTCCATATGTACTCAAGTGTAGAGGCTAGAAGTATTTACTAGCTCTAGAAAATATTAACTTCAAGTTCTTATTTACCAATCTTTGTATAATACATACCCAAAGTGGACAACATAAATTACGTTCATGGATGCTACACGCACAACACATATAAACACATGCTCCATTCATAGAAAGAGAAATTCGAGATGCAATGTTTGCGATGGAGCATAATAAAGCGCCAGGTCCCGATGGGTTTCCTATAGAGTTTTACCAAAAATTCTAGGAAGTCATTAAAGAAGATTTGATTCAAATGTTCTATGACCTTCATGCTGGATGCCTCCCACTTTTTAGCTTGAATTTTGACGTTATTACATTAATACCAAAAGTTCAAGATGCGAATCAAATTCAACAATATAGACCTATATGCCTACTAAATGTGAGCTTTAAGATTTAAACCAAAGTGGCTACCAGTAGAATAAACTCGATCGCAGACCACATAATTAGCCCAACTCAAACGGCTTTCATGAGAGGACGCAACATCCTAGAGGGTGTCGTTATCTTACATGAGACCATACATGAGCTACACCGAAAAGAACACAATAGAGTTATTTTTAACATTGATTTTGAAAAAGTCTATGATAAAATAAGATGGCCATTTCTAATGCAAACACAATGGATGAAGGGTTTCTCACCCAAGTGGATATCTTGGGTTGAGTCTTTTGTCTCAGGTGGTAGTGTGGCAGTGAATGTAAATAATGATGTCGGGTCATACTTCCAAACAAAAAAAGTCCTTCGACAGGGAGATCCTCTTTCTCCACTTTTATTCAACATTGTTGCCGATATGCTTGCCAAAGCGAATGGTCAGGTTAGTGGAGTGGTGCCGCATCCTGTAGATGACGGCTTATCCATTCTACATTATGCTGATGATACAATAATCTTCATGGAACATGACATGGAGAAAGCTTGCAATATGAAGGTATTACTTTGTGCTTTTGAGCAACTATCGGGTCTAAAAATCAATTTTCATAAGAGTGAATTATTTTGCTTCGGAGAGGCTCAATACATATATTAGTATACTGAACTGTTTGGATGCAAACAAGGCAATTTTCCGTTTAAGTATTTAGGGATTCCTATGCATTATAGGAAACTATCAAATACTAATTGGAAACAGGTTGAAGAACGCTTCGAGAAACGACTTGCGAGTTGGAAAGGAAAATGTCTTTCAACAGGTGGGAGATTAACAATAATCGATTCAGTGCTTACTAGTCTACCCATGTATATGATGTCTTTTTTCGCGATTCCAAGTGGGGTCCTCAAGAAACTAGATTATTTTCGCTCTCGATTTTTTTTGGCTGAGCGATAACCATAAACTAAAATATCGTCTCACTAAATGGAACATTTTGTGCCAGCCTAAAGTCTCACTAAATGGAACATTTTGTGCCAGCCTAAAGACCAAGGAGACCTAGGAATTCATTATTTGGATATTAAAAACAAGGCTCTTCGTAGCAAATGGCTCTTTAAATTACTGGCAACAGATGGGACATGCCAACAGATCCAAACCACTATCACAAACATATTGGAAAAATGGGGACTCTCATTTTTGGGCTAGCCTTATGAAGGTAAAGGGGGAATTTCTCTGCTTTGGTACCTTCATAATTAAAGATGGATAACAAATTAGGTTCTGGGAAGATAGATGGTTGGGAAATACAATTCTGCGAGAACAGTACCCTTATTTGTATAACATAGCCCGGTACTAACAGGCTACTGTAGCAGAAACCCTCGGCGCCTCATCCCCTAATATCTCATGGCGTAGAGATCTTATTGGACACAAGTTAGTAGCATGGAAGCTTTACTTCCACGCATTGCAAATATTGAGTTGAGGCAAGAACATGATGAATTTCGTTGGAACCTACATCCAAATGGACAATTCTTAGTAAAATCCCACTATTTGGATATGATCCATGCCGATGTCCCTTATTCGAATAAGTGGATTTCAAAATTAAAAGCCCTGTCGAAGATTAAAAGTTTCTTATGGTATTTACGTAGAGGGGTAGTATTAACAAAATATGCTGCTTTTGTTACAAAGACGAAACAATTAAACACCTTTTCTTTGAATGTCGTTTTGCTTGTCTTATTTGTTTCGTAATACAAGTGGCCTCAGGCCTTTCTCAACCTCATAGTGTGTCTCACTTGTTTGGGGCTTGGCTCTGGGGTATTGGGAAAGAATTGAAACCGCTGGTCCTGCTAGGGGCGGCCGCTACTTGTTGGTCACTATGGCTATGCAGGAATGATATAGTTTTTGATAGGAAACATAATTTTTCTCCTTTGCAGGTTATCTACTCGATTATTCATTGGCTCCATACTTGGTCTATTCTACAGAAGCTGGCTTTGCAGGATTTTATTGCAGCGGCATCTCAACAGTTAGCCCAAGTGGCCAAGAAATTTTTTACCCAGGCACAATGGTGGCGGTCTAGTCTTCGGATTGATAGTCACTAGTGTGGCTGTACACGTGTTTTTTTTTGTTGGCTGTGTGCGTCCTAGTTATGCAGAGGTCGGGAATATTTTTTCCAAGGTCTTGTATCAACTCGATGTAAACACCCTAGAAAATTAATAAAGTTTCCCTTATCGAATAAAATAAACACATGCTCACTGCCATATTTTATCAATGCAGCTTCACAAATGCCCCCGTATACATCATGTCCGATCCACCACCAACACTGCCTATATATCTCCAAGAATCCAAATCCCTGCAAGCCATAGCATCCAGCGGTATGAGTGCTACTAGCTAGTACTCACCACCCGTCCACAACAGAAGTGCGCTTCTAGGATTGAGAGGCATTGGGACCCTCCGCATGTGTCATGGACGAGCTTCATCCAGAGACTTTGGTCTTTTACTCTGATGACCACGACAGTGACTCACAGAGTGGCCATGTAGACGAGGTGGGACATCTCGCAGATCTGTTCAGAGGTGTCGACCACAGGGTCGCACGCGAGGGGGATGTTGTTGATTGTAGAAATTTTGGGATCTTAGGATGCAGGTGCTTGTGCTGCTTGTTTCTTCCTCTTCCTTCCAGTAGCCACATGAACATCTTAACCACCTTAACCGCCGGTGAAAATCTTGCCCAAATCCTCCACCCTTCACGAATTAACTGTCTTTTATCTGGCCGTAATAATTTTTTTCCAAGCATATGTAACAATATATTGTCCTAAGCTATGAATCTCCAATATTTGTTCTTGATCCATAAAAAAGCGTTTATACCTTCGTAAAATATACTGTTATATAAATATAGATAAATTATTGAAGTATAGTTTTTTTCTAATAAACACAATAGTGAAATCGGAAGTTAATTTGGAAGCTCATTTTTGGAACTAATATCACTATTTCTGTTACATACAGACGAACTGTGCTGCTATCTATGTTTTATCTTATGTGTAATGGGTTTGATGTAGGACAAGAAAGAGTGAGTGGACCGTGTTCCGCAGGCCTAGGCAGCAGCAGGTCGGTTGCGTAGCAGAGTTATGTGACTTGGTTGCTAGGGTCCAGAAAACTGCCATATCACATTTGTCTTGCGTAACTTCTTGTCGAATGGACCGAACAAGACCTTCTGTTATCTATAAGTTGGTTAACAGTAGCATGAAATCGATACCCTGATGAATTGAATGACACCTTTGAATGTATCCTAGACAGCTTTTCTTATGCTCGTTATTTTTTCAATTTTAGCGTCCACTTGTTTTTAATTTTGAAATATTTATAGCAGTTTTATTTTCCCCTTACACTAGCAGAAAAAAGGCCCCAAGTACCGGTTGCTAGGCACCCATCGGTGCAGGTTATGCAACCGGTCCTAGCAATCCGGTACTGATGGGCACACCCATCGGTGTTGTAACAACCGGTACCGATGGGCGCCTATCTGTACCGGTTGGGTACCAAATGATTTTGAGCCTAAAAAAATTGAAAAAAATGCGTGTGCGCGGTCCGTGGGACTCGAACTCACGAACTCCCCTCGCGCGGTTCCCGAGGGTACTGTGCCTACCAACCCGTACTAAATTGACATTAGTACCGGTTGGTAAGCACTGGTACAGACAGGAGGTGGACGAATGGGCGTTTCTCCTCTAGTGTTACTTCATGCTTCTGTGTAGGTGTTTCTTGATCTCTGCCACTTTGTTACTGTCGCAAATACCTAATCCATTCGTTTTGAATTACAATTCGTTTTAATTGTTGTTATCTGTGTGACCACTCATTTTATATAAAAAAAACTGTGCGCAAACTATCACATTTTTTGGTACGGCTTGCATGCTTTTATTAAAAGTTTCTTTTTCAGGATGAAGTATTTTTTTTGTTATGGTTTAGACAAGTGTGCATGATGAGCACTAACCTAATGTGACAAACAACATATAAAAAAATAGAGGGAGTAAGAATTGCAACCCACGGTTACATACGGAAACTAATTAAACAATATATTTAGAACCATATTTTGTGCCACCTTCGCATATTTAATTTTCTTGCTTCCTGCAACATAACTAGAGGTGGACTAAACGTTTGGGGCCCGTTAGCTCGCTCAGCTCGTTCTACTTTGATACCTAGCTGAACTTACATTTCAGCAAGCTGCGTCGACCAGCAGGCCAGGACATACATGAGTAGAGCACAGCCCATGGAGCCCACGAAGCCCAGGTAACTAACCCTACGCCTGCTTGGATGCTGCAAGAGACGGCGCATCTCCTCTTGGATGTTGCAAGCTAACGCTCCGTGTCTCATTCCCTCGCACAGGAAATGGAAGCAAGTCCGAGCGCTCCTGTACTCCGGCAAGCATGCTGTAAAAAAGGGCAGCGCCATGCACTCGTGTGCTCTGCTTTTCCAAAGCAGATCTTTGGACGTTTTATTTCCGCCTTGATAGTGTATTTCTAAATCGGTTTCTTTTGAAGTATCGTAAGTTTCTCCTCACATTGATCCTTTCTTCCAATTTCGGATTTCTTTCTTGTTCGGCATGCGATTTTAACTTCTGAATCAGAGAGCAATGTTGGGATATCAAACTGCTACTGTACTGTGTTAGACGGCTCGCAAGCTAAACGAGCTGGCCATTCGAGTTACTGATCCCTCTCATTCCTAACCAGGCATGTGGTTGAGCAACGGTTACAGTGGTGGAGTGCAGACTGTAGTAGGCAGCTGAGAGACATGGAAGATGTGATTGATCGCTATGTTCTAGATCCCTTTTATTGGGTGAATTTCTACTATATATATCCATGTTCTGTGCTGTGTACTCACATCGTGACACAGCATTAATCACCTCTGTCCTATCTTCTTTGGAACATAGTTTTTGCTCTGACCATTACCTAATATAAGGATATAGTATACGTTACTAAAATAGTGAAATATAACTATGAAAGTATATTATTGATGAATGTATTATATACTCTTATTCCCCTGTGAAACAATGAAATACTTTGGTCTATTAGTCTGTCGACTTCCATTCTAAAATTGTAGAACGTACATTAAGTTGGGACCCAATAGGCGCGCTAAATGATCATTATGAACTAACCAACACAAATGAAAAGATTGTAACTGCTTCATTAATGGACAGATGTTCTACTCATATCCATGGCCATAAAGCAGACCATATCTGTTTCTTCATACAAAATATGAATACAGTACTCGATCCTGAAGCATATGGCCGTCCAAAAGCTATAATAAAACAGTACTAGATTGTCAAGTGAAATAGTGACGCGTATGCCAATGCGTTTCTATATATCTTGCAATGTTTCTATATAGAATATTTGTTGCCGTATGTACTGAGTTGTTTGACATCTAGGATTAGGAGGTTTCGGAAATAGAGCAACAGTGGAGAGATGAAACTGCGGGATGAGTACTTTTTGTTCCATCCGATCCAGCTGAGCTGGGTCCTGCTGTAGTGTGAATAGACACTGCCAGTTTATTTGTTCACAAATTGCTGCCCGACACTCATAGCCTATTTTTATCATCCTTGCTTTTGGATGGACAGTGCCACAAAGGAACACCACAAGGAAGGGTGTGGGAAGAGCACCTCGGCTCGATTTATGTGACCATCGAGAAAATAGTTGATTGGTATGCCAGCATATGAGTGAAATCTAAATTACCCAGATCAGAATTTTCAGGAGACAAAGTTTCGTACTGATGAAAGATTCAGAGTTGGATGAATGAAGCTACAACTACTTTCATGCTTGAGCACATGATGTTTGTCACTGACCGGGAGGCAAACGCCCAAACTGAGTGTGAGGACGCCAGCCACTGCCAGTGCCAATAGGACTGAAGGCAGGTTACCATGCATCTGGCATCACATTCCGAATCAATGAAAGAATTTGTTGAGATGATCCAATTGAAAATTGTAGACTTCTAGGTAAGAATGTTGCATCTGACAACTAATGATCACACTTGAAAATTGAAACATTAAGTTTGCTTTAGCGTAAACAGCAGTGACTTCAGAGTTCAGATACTATATTATTGCAGAACACTGAGTGAAGAAGGCATGCGAGGCCTACTCTCGCCACGCTGCCCAAATGTGACGGCAATCAGCACGGTGGTGAGGAGGTTGACGACGGAGTATATATGCAGAAGATGCAGTGCGAGCAGAGCAAGAACCGCCGGGATTGTATGTTGACCTTACAAATGAGATGGTGCTGAAGACTGTATTGGGATAAAAAAATCACTGGAGTTTTCGAGATCTATAATCTGGCAGTCCCAACAAGCATAAACTCAACTCCACCATTTTTGGCTTTGAAATCCTGTTAGAGTTTAGAGATCTTGTCCTAAGTCCTAACCACTACAACATCGAAAGTGAAAAGTTAAATTGGATGCTCAATTTGGGACTCGATGTCACTTTTTGTTATATCCGAAATTGTCTGACTATATTTTGGTTTTATATATTGAGTGCACAGGACCAAATCCCAGGTTTGATGCAGGAAGAAGAGGGTGGATCGTGCTCCTCAATCAATCATCGAGCGATTCGAGTTACTGAACCGTCCATTCCTAACTAGGCATGTGGTTGAGGTATGGTCTAGATCCTTTTATTTGGTGAATTTCTAGCCTATCCATGTTCTCTTCTCTGTCCTCACCTCGTGAGACCAATAATAGTCTATGTCATCTCTTTTTTTGGAACAGAGTTTTTGCTCTGACCATTACCTAATATAACCTATAGTATACATTAGTAAAACATAACTATGGAAGTATATTAGGGATGAATGTATTATTCTTATTCACATGTGACAAAATAAACTACTTCAGTGTATTAGTTTGTCCATTTGCATTATAAATGGTATCCATTTTAATTGTGTACTGTGCTCAGCCCAGAGAGAAGAAACTGCATTTCATTTGTTCTTTAGCTGTCCTTTTGCCTTGGAATGCTGGCAAAATATTGGAATTCAGTGGTAGATGGGAGTTCATTTCTTCCAAATGATGGAATTGGCTAGGCAGGCTTTCAATCACGCTTTCTTCGTGGAAATCTTCATCATTGCAGCTTGGCACATTTGGAAACAGAGAAAAAACTTAATATTTGAAAATTGCCAAGCAAGCATAATCAGCTGGAAAAGAAAGTTCAAAGAAGAATTTATTATTCATGCTTACAGAATGAAGACATCTCTGAAACATCCCTTCTTAGTTTGGTCTGACAGTTTCGTTTAAATGTACAGTTCCATCTTCTTGTTTGTTTGTCTGGTAGGTTTGTTTCCTTAGCTGGTTTTGTCTAGTAGACCTGTTTCTTTAGCTGGTTTTGCTATTTTCCTGTGAGTGCTTTAGTTTTGCTATTTGTTTCCTGTGAACCAACAGATTAAAGGATATTTCTATGTGTGTGTGTATTTTTTTTGTAAAAACCGTCAGGAAAATGCGCGACACTTAGGAATCTTCATTTCCAGTAGTGATATGGTCGTGGACAAAATCCAAACGAAGCAATTAAGAAGTCTATCAATGAGCACAGATTCAATTTCGTGTGTTGACTGCAAGATGATTGCATCCACTGTTGAAGAGACGAGTGGATACTGTGACTGTGCTCACGATCCTCGCCTACCTCTAAATCAATATTTATTTTCATTAATCAGCTTTTATGTTTTACTAGAAAAGTTCGCGGCGTTGCCGCGCATGGTAAGTGGATGTGCCTATGTCTATAAAAATATTTTTTAAAAAAAAATTATCAAAGCACATTGAATTTAAATTAATTTTCTACAAGCATTTTATATTTTGAATTGCGGAGTATTTTTTAAGTGTATCTTTTGTTGAAATATGAATATTTAATTTTAAAATTTGCTATCTGTAATTTTTTTAGAATTTGAAGCAACATTTATGTTGAAAAGCTTTTGAGTTGAAGGTGTTTCCGCGTTTGGATGTTCGATTTTGGGCAATTTGGAAAGTGTTTTGGATTTAAAGTGTGATCTATGGTAAATTTGTTCATTTTTTGAAGTTTCGAGCTACTTTAATTTCATAAATTTGAAGGTTTTCCGGTGTTTGGACGCTATGTTTAACAGGAAAATTGGAAAGAGCTTTTGATTTATAGTGTGATGAAAGAAATTTATACACAGCAAATTTCAGAAATTCAGAGAAATTTTCTAATTTCCTTGCATACATTTTTATATTTAAATGGAAGATATATTTCAAAAGGAAAGATACAACACATTCTAAAATCTGAAACCTTTCTACTAAGAGAATTATGAAATTTTACATGCTTTGATAATTCTTTTAAGACAAATAGTTACACGACCATGATCTATAATAAAGTTATATATTATTGATTTTGATATTTTGACGAAATTTGATATTAGATATCTTTTAATAAAGTTATATATTTTGAATATTGCAATTACATGGTTGACGCCATCACCTAAAATATTTTGTATATGTTAAAAAAGTAAAAGATAAAAATTATAAATGAGTGTATTTGATCATTCAAAAATTAAATTGGAACATTTAAAATTATCTTTGCTTCAATAAATAAATTTAGAAATAGTTTAAACAAAATAATATGATATTATATTAAAGAAACAAAATAAGAACTACTGTAACAGAAGAATTTAGAAAAATATTTAAGAAATATTTGTTTTTTAAAAATATAACTGTGGTGGGTCCCATATAATTCGATTAGTGGGCCCATGTCCATGGTGGGGCCATGTCCACCACCGTGCCGGAGCAGCAGCTTCACAGCCTCCTCAACAACGCTGACGCCACGGCCTACTACCTCGTGGCCTTCAACGCAGCCGCCCCTGTCCTACAGGGATTCGTTGCTTTCGTGCTCAGGCTGACGGAGTTGATGAACACCCTGACTGTGGTGGCCGTGTGGACTTCCAACGACGTAGACCTCGGGAACAATGACTCTGATGGACACCTGCAGAAGGGCGACTATGTCTCTCTCCTAGCCGAGGGGGGCAATGGCGTCGGCATCTTGCTCGAATTCTGGCTTTTCCACGATCATGTAGGGCCTAAGACTATTTGCAATGGTACCCTGTATATTTCATCCTCCAAATGAATATTTCAACACCCTGTAAAATATTTTATCCTCTAAATCTGATCTCCATTGCAACGGTGTCCTCTGTGTACTCCCCTATCTCCGTATCTCGTATCCGTTCGACGCCGCCGCCCAGCACCCCTCGTCGCCTCCACGCCTGCCTCCAGGGCCATGGCAGCTGCCACCTCGGCACCTCCATCTTCCCCTCGGCGCCATGGCCTCGTCCACCACGCCCACGAGCTCGCCACACGCCATTTTGTGCTGCACGACGCGCACTAGCAGGTCCGATGTCTCGGACGACGAGTTCCTCCCAGCCTGGTAGCCCCAGAGATCAGCACTGCATCGCTCTCCGCTGACATCAATGAAGAAAGAAAACGCAAACGTCTCTGCAAGAACGATACTCTCAAAGGCCTCAACAGGAACAAGAACAGATCGACGACATTCACCGACAACGACAGTTCTTTTGAACCACAAGAACTCGATGGACTTCGCACCAATCAAGAACGATCTCTGGAGATATGCAAATCACTGCGGACAGATGACATCGGTCAAGAACCGCTCATCATCCAAGCACCTTCTGCAATCACACAAACGACGACATCGAAGACTTCAGTGAATCACGCACATCCAGTCTCCATGAACTGCAAGAAACAGAGGCCAACTCATCAGGCCAGGAGACTACTGCCCCCATTTTGAATCTGTCTCTTTCATTTCCCCCCTTGCTCAGCATCACTAACTGACAATATGCAGGAACGCTTGATGATATGGCTAACCACCAAAACTATTCACATCAGTGAGACAAGCAAGTCACACGCACCGTGAATTAGAGCGAAATTGCTTGTTTTTTTGCAGAAACAGAACGCTGCACGCCGACGTCCTCGATGTGGAACGACGTGTCCTGCAGCTGCACGGGAGCTGCAGCACAGACAACGGCTGCTTCCGAACTCTTCAGCAGCACAACTAGCACCTGACGATGAGGAGGAGGCCACGGTGCTCCTCTGCTCCGTCGCGGCCTCCTACGGCGGCGGCGGGGAGAGGGAGGTGCCGGGAGCGGGAAGCAGCGAGGAGAGAGAGGCGAAGGTGCCGCGAGCCCGCGACCGAGGAGGGCACCGAGCACGCCATGGTGGCGATGGGGACAGGGAGGGGCGAGGAGGAAGGGGAGGGGAGGCGGCGACGGCAGGCTGCAATTTGGGGGAGGGGGCAGCGCCCTGGAGATTTGGGGGAGGGGATGGGGACACTGTAGAATAGAGGATGAGATAGAGGGCACCGTTGCAGGGGGTTTTCTGGGAGAAAAACTGTACAATAGAGGTTCAGGATTGTTTAGAGAGCACCGTTGCAAACAGTCTAAGAAGATATGCGATCAATTGAATTACCGAGCTGAATATACACGTACCAGCCTCTCACATATTTCTTATCTAATGATGGCTTTGTGGTTGGATAAAAAATCGATTGGAGTCCTCGACGTCTCGAATCTAGCAGTCCCAACAAACATGTCTGGCTCCGTGATGCAATGATTAATTCAGTGATTCACTGTTCTTTGATACATTAATCTGTTCTCAGCTACATTTTGTTGACAACTATTGTAATTATATTTGTAATAAAAAATAACTAGAGTACAATGTTGTATCGGAACATATCAGGAGGTTTTTTAGAATGATTAGCAAGTACCACGGTAATTGCAAAATATAGAACCGGACAGTGATAAATGTATCAAGTATCTAAAGTGATAAATATATCACGTACCAGCCTCTCACACATTTATTATCCAATGAAGACTCTGTGGTTGGATAAAAATTCATTGGAGTCCTCCAGATCTCAGATCCAGCAATCCCAACAAGTAGGTTTGACTCCGTGATTCAGTGATTAATTTAGTGATGCACTTTTCTTTTGATACATTAATCAGTATTGTCAGCCACATTTTGTTGAGAATGATCCAGCAATATAGATCAGCTATCGTAATTATATTTTAATACAAAATAACAAGGGTACAATGATCTATAGGAACGTATTATTATTCTAACAAAATATTTAAATGTATGGTGTAGAATAAAATGAAAATACTAATTGTTTACTTTCTTTCTTTGTTGTTTTTTCGTTTTTATATTGGTTATCCAAAGTTAAACAATTTTCACTTTAGCCAAGTTTCTTAAAAACATCTACAAAATCAAATTTGTTGAATTGAATTCACCATGGAATATATTCTAATAATTTATATGTTTGGTAGTATAGTTATGTTTTGTACAAACCAATTATGACGAATAACATATCAAATGGAGGGAGTATGTAATGCAAACATCACTTACACATAAAAACTTAACCGGAACAATATTTTTAGACCATGGCCAATTTAATTTTCTTCTTTTCTGCAACACATTTTAGAAGTTTATGTAAACCATAAACTCAACTATACACCATTCATGGTTTTGAAATCCTGTGAGAGTAAGAGATATTCTCCTAATCAGTACAGCATTGAAATTGAAATTTAATTTGGATGCTCAATTTAGGAATTGAAGACAATATTTTTGTTACACACTAAAATCGTGCATTGAGGGGCAACCAGGGAAATTGCGTGCTGGTGGCCAGATTCATCCTGAGGAAAGGGACACATTTATAGGGAAATTCTGATTTTCCTACTGTTTTGATATATGGCAATAGGGAAATAAACTTTCGCCATAGTACCTTCAAAGTTCCTAGGGAAGAAAATAACCCTAGGGAAACTAGTAGATCCCAGTAGTGCAAATGTGTCATCTACCTTTAGTATTGGATCAACCATATTGTACAAAACTCATTTAGTACCGGTATAAGGGATATCAAATTGCGCTGGTACAAAAGTAGGTGCATATTGTAGTCTTGGATAATTTGGATCATTAATAAACCCAACTCCACCTTAAAATGGATTCCCTTGTTTATCCGAATAAAGAATCGTTGATAAAATGCTTCTAATGATAACAATCACATACTATGCACCAAAAATTACATAGGTAAATGAATGGAAGGAATATATGGATAAATGGATGGAAGGAATATATATATAGTTGATTGAATGTTTTATTAAGCTGGTCATTTTTCGAAACTGTAAAGCAAAGTACCAAGGGCCTGTATGTGATTCGGTGCTTCATTTTTCCTCTAAAATTATAATGGAACATGAGGTGATCTATGATGTGATGACTTGAATATATAAGGCTGGCATATATGTTCATCCAATCCGCCAACCCTTGTTTTTCTTAAAGAACTTGCCTTGGATTATGGGGGTGTGGTACCACCCAAGTCCCATGTGTTAGATGGATATATTCGACGCTTTGGAATATCTTGCTTGTGTTCTTATAGTTTCTAGTATCTCTTCTATGACGATATCTATACCTATTTCGCAAGCAAGTATGATTTCTACCTCAATTTTCGTACTCACTTGTGAAGCAGCCATCACAGAGGGAAAGCCACGCTGAACGGATGCAAATTAGACTCGCGGTAGAAATCCAACGCTCAACCGAGCATACCTAAAGAAAACCGTCCAATCCCGAAGACCGATGCTGAACCGAGCGTACCCATAGAAAACCATCCAAACCAATGAGAACCGCACAGGAGGATGCAAAATCCATGTAAAAGAGAGCGACGGGGAGTCTAACCTCAAATGCCTAGTTTCTCTAGGGAGGCAGCAACAAATTCGAACAGGCTACAATTGTTTAGTACCGGGTTGTGTTACAAGCCAATAATAATTGGTTCCCAGGGGTACTGTGCTTAACAACCGGTAGCTGACATTAGTACCGGCTAAAAAGCAACTTGACTGACGGAAGAGGGACGAATGTGCGTTTTTTTTCTACTGGAATTTATTAATATGTTTTCGGTACACCCATGTGGATGCTACAGCTAGCTCGAATTTAGCACGTTACATGCCGGCAAACCGTCGCCCCAGAATCAATGTGGGGTCGACTGAGAAGTCCCCCTTGTGGATCTAAATTTATTTGGCAACAGGTTGATTTTTACTGTAGAACCGATACATAAATAGATTGTATATTCGGTGACGTTCCTTCTTACCCATTATGACACAGATCAACAGAAGTTTATTATATTGGCAGCTATTTGGCAGTACGTACGCTCTTTAATTTTTTGTTGGTGTGGATTAATTGAGCAAAAAGTATAGTTGCACTAAACTTGAAGTCTGATATTAATTATGTTTGTTTGCATTCATTTGTCCTATGTAAACTAATTAATTTAGCACCAACGTGGACATTCACGTCAAAATGTTAGCATCATAAAACGATCCGTGTATTCTTATTGCTCCTTTATATAGATGATTCAGCAGGTTCTCTGGATTTTAAATTACTACGCAGCCATGATATAAATCCCCATCCAATCTAGATAGGCGGCAGATGTGTTTTTTTGTTGTGCTTCTTAAAGTATTCAAAGGATACTCGCATCAGCTTCCTTGTGATAATGTGAAACCGTGTGTATATGCACTAAAGATTGGAATTGGAGGCATCAGTGATAAAGCCTTCGTTCTCGTCGAGCAGCCAAGTGCACCTTCATAGCTGTGGGGGGCAGTAAGAGAAAACATGGGCGCGAGCTACTGACGGCAGGCCAGAGACCCCTTTAGTATTTGATCATTTGATTGGCTAGCTGCACGCATCAAGCTCAACTGCAGCTTGCCACTAGCGTTGTGCTGTTGGGAAAATAAAGCTCGAAACCACAAGCTAATACTCATGAGAAACGTCCTTGAGCCTGTTTATGTTTAGGAAGCCTCGATGTTAGCGCCCTCGAAGGAATAAAGTCCCTGCTTGTAACCTGTTTGTTTTTTACCACGAATATTCTAGGGACGGTCAATGGTGCATCATTGACCATGAGTATTCTTGTGAGATTAAAAGCCTAGAGAAAAGCTTGACATGATCACATTTGCATAACATCATAACTTAGTGTTTCAATTATCACTAGTACAAAAAACATTTTCGGAGGCGGGCAAAAACCATTTTCGGAGGCGGTTTTTGCGTCCGCCTCCAAGCATGCGCTTCAGTTAATGAGGTATTAATAGAGGCGATCCTACGCCCGCCTCCATTAATCAAATTAAAAAATAAAAAAACCTGAAACCCTAGATAGGCCCAGTGAGCCCATCATGGGCTTGCCAAGCCCATCTAGAGCCCCGCCACCACCGCCACAGGTCGTGGATCCGCCGCACCACTCACCGGATCTGCGGTGCCGTCACCGAGTTAAGCTGTGCGGTGGCTGGATCTGCAGCGCCCTCGCCGGATCCGCCTCGCCCTCGCCAGATCGGCCGCGCCCTCACTGGATCCGCCTCGCCCTCGCCGGATCTGGTGGCGCCCGGGCGGACAGGAGGTGAGAGGTGAGCTGGCGGAGCTCTGTGGAGGAGAGGCTGAAGGAAGAGGCTCTTGTGGAAGAGGAGCCGGATCTGCGAGCACCTCGCCGGGCCCGCTCATCGCACCTCCTCGTCGTGCCTCCCCACCTCATGTCCTCGGAGCTCCTCGGTGCCTCCTCACCGCACCTCCGCCTCGCCGCACCACCACCTCTGTCGGCCTCGTCTCGTTGGATCTGGAGGAGAGCTGCCTCCTCACCGCGCCTCCACCTCACCGCGCCACCACCTCCTGCGCGAGGCCACCGTGGCTGCCAGCTCCTACGCGCGGAGAGAGAGAGGGAGGGGCACGAGAGAGAGAGGGAGGCACATGAGAGAGAGAGAGGGAGGCTGGAGGTGGCGGCAGCTTGCGTGAGGGCAGAGTGGGAGGGAGAGAAAGTGAGGGCGGAAACCGTAAGTGTAGGGTTATATATCGAACTACTATTGGGCTTTTTGGGCTTCGTTCGGGCCACCGGATTTTAGGAGGCGGGCTTTTTGTCGAAGATGTCAAATATGTGCGGGCGAGGTTGTCGACCATCGGGCCCCTTCTGCTGTGCAGGAGCAGTAGCATCACCGGTGGAATTGAGCAGGCTGCCACGTCATCAACAGGGTCACTGCCACCGCCGGCCACCTCATGGCCTTCATGGCTGGCACACCTGTCTTCCAAAGAGTCTCTGCTTTCATGCGGACAATTGATAGAGCTGGCGCAAGCACTGGCTGTGGGGGCCGTGCAGAATTGCGATGACGCCGTTCTCAGGAAAGACAGTTCCAGCAGAGATGCACACCAAGAGGGCCATCAGCATCTTCCGCACCTTTTGACATTACCACATTTAGCTCTCTGGAATGTAGATTGTAGACATTTTGTGATGTAGCCGTTTGTATCTTCCGCTGCCTTCGAGCAGCCAAACGAAAATCTTAGCCACCATAGCCACCGATCAAAATCTGACCTCAATTCCCCACCCTTCACGAATTATACTTCGCAAGAACCTCACCCACATCCTCAGCTACCTCCTCGGACACCTCAACACGAGCTGCACCACCGGTCCTCTTGGAAATCTTGTTTTCCTGAGCGAGCAAAGCCAGCATCCACCCAATATCCGCTCGGCGGTGAACTTCATTTCTGGCCAGTATTTCTAATAAATACCAGCTCAAATCGACACAAGGTGACCCTCTCACACTCGCGCTCTCCTCATTCATTTGTGTTCCCTTCGTTTCCATGGCCGTTTATGTCTTTTCCTTTGATGCTTGCCCACGTTCAATCCATTTGGAAACAAGACACGAGGACACAAAGGTGATCTTCGCTATTTAATCTGTCTACAAGAGGACACATGGGGATTCACAAGTGAACTACAAGAGGAATCCGATACACAGAGAGACTCTACTTATGTCTTGCTTTTCACCGTACAAGATGACTCAGTTTTGATAGGGTAATAGCCGTGTGCAAAGCCTCACAAGACAAATGAATACAGAAGAAACCACAGATGCAACCAGTGAACATGCATGTATACATATGCAACTATAACGCCTCCTCCAATTTGGTAGAAGCAAATTTAGCGGGTACAAAAGTAGCATGTTATAATATTGGCGAATTCAGATCATTAATCAACAAACTCGACCTTATGATGAATAAAATGCTTCTGACATTATGAATCACCATGCACCTAAATTTTTGTGAACCATACGTAGTTGATTGAATGGACGATTATTAAGCACTTCTTATATTGAAGCAGTGAAGTTTAGTACTAATGACTTGTCTCTGATTCAGATCTTAATTTTTTCTCCAAGATACTGGAACTTCACGACATGATCTAAGATGTGCTGAGCTGAACACAAAAGATTAACTTCATTTGCCTCGGCACTTTTTGGCAATCCCTTTCTTATATGTATAACACAGATGAGTAGTAGTATATTTGTCCTGGTAGCAATGTAGCAGTACGCCCTTAATTGTTTTTCTGGAAGGAGTGTTCGAGCAAAAAGGTGCAGTTGCACTAAACTATCTCTGACATTAAACTTGTTTTTTTTATGCCAGACACTTGTTGTATTAATTTAATTATCAAAAAATGCAAACTATATATCATTCATGGGCACAATGTTACATTCATCAAACAAATTAATAATCCATCTACCTTTTCTCATTTCTCCTTATAAATAGACGACTCCACAGGTTCTCCGATTCTAAATTACGCAGCCATGACACTCCTCTTGCAAGACAGGCACGGCAATGTTCTTCTTTATTGTTGTGCGGCATAAGCTATTGAAGCGATACTCGCATCGCATCTGCTTCCTTGTTAAGTGAAGATAGGATTTGGAGGCATCAGTGATAAAGTTTCCCTTTGGGCGTGTACCCCAGCTGTTTGGTGAAGTCAAGTGCGCCTTCACGGCTGTGATACCTAGGCAGAGGAAATAGGAGTGTGGGCCGTTTATGTCTGGGCACCTCAACGCCTCAACCACTGTGTCTGTATCCCAGCCCGTAGAGCCAGATGGCCTTGAACGACGTGTGGTAATCGGCTAGCTCAACGCTGCAAGCACAAAGGCAGCATGGCTATTTTCCTCAGGAGATGTGTTGTAACGACAACGAAGCTCAAAACCACGAGCTAAGTTCTTGGTTTGAGAGAGACCACGAGTACATTATTGGGATTTCAGCATTAAAGGACAAAGAAAAGCTTGACATGTATCAGACTATCAGTTCTTAGTATTTCCACTGTCGTCGTCCTCGTCTGTGTACCATGTTCATTATTCGTATTCATCAGAATGCAACACGCCCTCAATTCTATGATATTTCACTCAGGTACTTCTCATATACCATACGAGACCTTTTTTTTGTAAATTTTCTGCGACAATGACATTGTATATACGGGATGGAACAATGAACATCGAGCTGCCATGACCATGGTAAGTGGGAAGGACAAGGACTACTTAGATGTACGTGTGACTTAATGGTATTGATGTGTGTCTCTACCGGTCACCACGCTTCATATTGGGTCCTGCAATTTTTACTCCCTAATATTTGAACCACTAGCACGTTGTTGGACCCACCTAGCGGTGACTCAAAGGTAGAAAATATTGTTAGAAGAACTACTTCTGAAGCATCTCTAGGAATTAATACGACTACGAGCCTAGTGCAATGAGGAAGGAGCACCACAGCTGATGCCTGACGGGAAAATAAGGCAGAGGTAGTAAAAGTAGGGAGCAGAAATCCACATTCTTATGGGATGTGGTGGCAACAAAGTGGGTCGGTAGGGCGGTGAAGCCTGTGGTGTGGGCAGAGCAAGGAAAACTCTTTTGAGCAAATCACTGTAGGTGCTCTGTCCTTTCAATCCGCCCGTGGAAATCTGGCCCAAATCCTCCACCCTTCTTGAATTAACTTTGCAAGAACCTCATCGATCTCCTCAATCAGCTACTTCCTTGGACACCTCACTGTGTGCTCCGCCACAAGTCCTCTTGGAAATATTTAACCGAGCCGCCACGGGCACTGTCTGCCCATGATCCGCTCCATGGTAAACTCCCTTTCCCGCCACATTTCTAATGAATGACAGATCAAATAGACACAAGGTGCCCCTCTCATGCTCCACGCTCTCCTCGTGCGTTCACATTTGATTCGTTTGGAAACAAGACACGACGACACAAAGGTGATCTTCATTATTTAATCTGTCTATAGGTCTACAAACACAAGGGGGAATCACAAGTGCACTACAAGAGGAATAGGAGAAACACAGAGAAACTCTACATATGTGTTGCTCTTTACCACACAAGATGACTCAGTTTATATTAGGGTAATAGCCGTGCGCAATGCCTAACAAGACAAACGAATAGAAAGGAAACCGCACATGTGACCGGTGAACATGCATGTTTACATGAAACTATAACACCTCCTCCAATTTGGTGGACGCAAATTTAGCGGCTACTACAAAAAGTAGCATGTTATAATCTTGGGGTATTCAGATGATTAGTCAATTTTTTAAACTCCACCTTAGCTTATGATAAATTGAAGAATAGTGAATAACATGCTTCCAACGCGAGCAACCACCATGCGCCTAAATTTTTGTGGACTATATGTAGTTGATTGAATGGATTATTAAGCACTTCTTACATTGAAGCGGTAAAGTTTAGTACTAATTACTTGTATGTGATTCAGATATTTATTTTTTCTCAAAAATACTGGAACTTTCACGACATGATCTATGATGTGCTGTACTGAACACAAAAGATTCACTGCATTTTGCCTGGGTATAGTGACATATATATAGCTCTGGCTCCAATGTCACACTGTCCCACCTTCCATACCAACTATCAATATTTAAACCGTCAAGCTGCTTAAATATTCTGATATTCTCGTTAGTTCAAATTGTCAAGATCTTGAGGACTTTAACTAATAAAACATTATGGATTATACATGAAACATAAACTCAAAGGCTATATATCTAGATAATTTCAAGTATATACATGAAGCCTTATGTTTAATAGAGCAAAGCCATAGCATTTTTTACTGGGAGAATTTTTAAGGCTTTTAAATACAAGCATTCTACTTTGTTCAACTTGAAGAACATTATCCTTGAACCAAGGAAATTTCAATTGAGATTGCATTCAGTTTGCATGGTCTCCTAAAATGTGCTACCAGTTGCTACAATTGGTACTAATAGAGGGTTCCTAGACGGTACTAAAGCATATATTTCTACTAGTGCTTGAGCGAGCTGGATATCTAGGTATCATGCATCCATTCATCTCGTGATTACAATTTACTAACTCCACCTGCCGCTGCGTCCCTGTGTACTCCAACCTACCTATTATATCAAATTGCTAGCAACCTTGTGGCTGACCATATACAGGCGCCTACAACTAGCTCTAACGCTACTCTTTCAAACAATCAAACCCCTGTAAGAATGGGAGACATTTGGAAAAACCCAAGCTTAATGTTCATTGGACTACCAGGCATGAAGTAGAACACAG
Source organism: Digitaria exilis (assembly GCA_015342445.1). NCBI lineage: Eukaryota > Viridiplantae > Streptophyta > Magnoliopsida > Poales > Poaceae > Digitaria > Digitaria exilis. The sequence goes on from JACEFO010002902.1 coordinate 645,464, forward strand.
GATCATGAAACATAGTTCAATGCACTGAAGCAGTAACTAAAAGAATGACAGTGAGTTTTTTCCCTACACAGTTTGGCAGATCGTCGAGTCGGCCAAGGCATAGGGCAACCGCCCAACCTAACTTTGGCACAGAGACAACCTACCCGTCATTCCTCTTGCTCCCATCAGGCAACAAATAACTCAGCAAGCAGTCAAGCAAAGCTACGTTGGCAGGAGGAAGAAGGAAATGCATTAGAGACAGGCATGCCATTAGTTGAGCCCAGCCGGCTAATTCTTGACATATGTCGTGTAGCATGGCCCAACTGAATTAACGCAACTGGCGGCAAGGATTGCTTTTCTCGATCTTTTTTTTTTGTTTGACAATAGAAGCAGAAGCATCAAAGGAGTCTAGCATCGTTTCATGTTTCCTCGAGCAAAAAGAACAAGTGTCCAGTTGGGAAAGGGAAGCATAGCCACAGCGCCGCCGTCCAAGAAGCTAAAAAGCCTACCACCACAGATCGCCAGACCAAAAATTCACAAGGCAGGACTCCACCCACTGCCACTGCAGGGAACGGTGGTGCCAGCAGCAGCAAAACGATAGAGGGCAAGCAATGTCTAAGACAGCAACAAGCATGGTCAACACCCAAATCCCAGGGACCACGAAGTGGTACTGAAATGCTAGTAATTATGGATTTATGCAGTGACACGATTGTAGATTCAGAAAATGTGTAAAGAAAATTGATTACACATTAGTCAATTTTGTCCATTGTGTATATTTGAGGAGCTTCTTTAGAAGTAATTTGCCTAGTGGCTCGGGTCTAAGTACCCATAAAAGTTTTAACAATGGTGCATCAGATGTACAAGTGTAAGAAAAGCTCTTGTTTGTCATCTCCTACCTTAATTTTCACGTTGGATCCACCACTGTGCCTATGTATACTGTGGTAACTGGTTCGCGTTCTGCCTAATACCTGGTAACAGCAGTATGATTAACTTTATCACTTATACTTTTATGCTCACTTTGCATGATTAAATTAACCTAGATGTATTTGCCGGGAGTCAAAATAACACTCAGCATGGACCTAGTTTGCCAAGTATTTTTTTATGCACAAGACAAACTCTTTTTTATCAAGTTTTTTTTGTTTGTTTTTTGTGCGGCACTCGACAAAATGGTTGCTTGCCGAGTGCCCGATAAAAATGCACTCGGTAAACCATCGCTCTCGGCAAACAGCCAATTTTTGGCAGTGACCTGCTCACTGCCATTGTTAGTCAATGCAGCTTCACTAATTCTTTCTATATATCATATCTTCTCCTCAACCCACACTGCTTATATATATCTCTCTAACCCCATGCAAGCCATAGCATTATGTATGAGCGGGACAACTAACCACAACTAAAAGAATCACTACTCACACCGCCTATATATCTCTACCCCATGCTAGCCATAGCATCCCACGGTATGAGTGCAACTAGCTAGCCACTACTCGGCCAATGACACTAGTTTGCAACATCAATTTGCTTATAGGATTGAGAGGCATTGGGACCCTCTGCATATGTCACGGCCATGCTTCGTCCCTCAACTTTCGTCCCCAACTTTGATGCCCATGAAGACAAGCCTTAGCACGTCGTGGACCTTGTTGGAGGCACTGACCATGGAGCTGCGCACGCAGGCGAGGAACATCAGGCTTCCGCCGCCGTGCAGGAGCAGCACCATCACACGTGGAGGTGAACAGCTCCCTTTGTCCTCAACAACGTCACTGTCTGCCGCTTGGTGGCCTTCATAACTGGCACCCTTGTCTTACAAGGAGTCTCTCATTTCGTGCCTGGCGAGACTGAGGTGGTGCACGCACAGGCTGCGGTGGCCACACCGACATCCGAGGATACGGGTCTCAGGAACAGCGTTTCCACAAGAAACATTATGCCAGGATGGCACATAGGAGACGCGGCTTAACGGACATCGAAGACGAAATTTTTTCGCGTCTCCGTTCTTGCGTCTCCGATGTGACCAAATAGGTGACGCGAAATCCGCGTCTCTGATGTCAAACAATAGGAGACGCGTCTGGGCTATCCGCGTCTCCAATTACTAACATAGGAGACACGGACTTTAAACTAGTGTCTCCTATTACGCACATTAGAGACGCTTATAGATCAAACGAGTCTCCTATTACCCAAATCGGAGACGCAGATAAAGAAAACGCGTCTCCTATTTCACAGATTGAAGACGCGTATTCTGAACTAGCGTCTCCTATTCTCCAAATAATAGACGTTTGAGTTAATCCGTGTTGTCTATTCTCCGAAATCAGAGACACTGTTACTTGAACACGCGTCTCCTATGCGCCACATCAGAGACGTGTGAATAAATTTGGAGTTTCCTATTTGTCCCCAAACATTGTTCCAGACATAGATCACAGATCACAAATAGACAATCAACAGCATTCCAGACAAACAGCATCACAAATAGACAATCAAAATTTTCTGCAAATAGCATTATAGACAAACAGCATCACAAAGCAATTGAGTCTAGTACATGTTCATGTTCAGGGAAACGATCAAGCGTGGTATCGCACAACAGGTCTAGTACATGTCCATGTTCTGCGACATCACACAGGCAAATGTTGTTCAAGCATAACACATGTTCAGGGAAACGATCAAATCAAACTTGCCATGTTCTGGTTGACTGCTTGCTCGCTCAGGCAAATCCCCACCAGCGCTTGTGTACCGCTTGCTCGCATCCAGCTTGCCATGTTTTTGGTTTCAGTGGGAGCCTGCACAATAGCCATAACACATGTTCAGTCATATGACAGTTGATGAATCCTAATATCATCATGAGTAGCAAATTAGAGCAGAAAAATGCACATGCGTGAGTTGAAAATAAACAGACATACATCATATCCCTGGATTGTCACAATAGAACTCCCCTTTCCTATCAATGACTTGGTACATGAGGAACGAGGCCATCTTTTCTCTAATGCTGGACATCTCATCATGTTCAATGGGTGTTGTCATCACTTCAAAATCCTGTATAGTTAGAAAATATATAATAGTCATCATATCAGCAAATCCCAGACAAGCAAACAGGGAGAACAAGATGACTGCTGCTGAAATGACATGAATTTCAGGACACAAAGTTTTGCTAGCTGTTCAAGAACCAACAGGGCATTATAAAAGACACAGAACATGCATACCAAACAACATGACACATTCAAAGAATTAATGGCAAGTTGACAACATGCATGCATACCGAAGGCTGATCTGCATCTACTATTCTCAGTGCTTCTGTCATATGGTGCGCTACATAGAATCCACAAGTGTTTCCAGGAGGTTGTTGGTGGCACTGCAAAATATAAATACACTGTTATTAGATGCTGGTGGTGGTGGCACAACAGAATTAGGAGTAAGAGCACCATCTGTGAGAAAACACAGATGGTTGTTGCAACAACTATGACCAGTAGAAGAGCTCAGCTGATCTCCAAGCTGCAGCATGTTGAGTGTCACCACTAGTGTACAAACACAGTCAAATACGTGTCTCCACGCCTTCTGATTTCGCCGAGATCATGTGCAGCCTAGGCACACGTGCTATCAATTGAGTTACCGAGCTGGATATACATGTACCAGCCTCGCACACATTTCTTATCCGATGAAGACTCTTTTGTTTTGCGGGAATAACCGATGAAGACTCAGTGATTGGATAGAAAACTCATTGGACCTCGGGGACCTCAGATCAAGCATTCCCAACAAGCATGTTTGACTCCTTGATCGGATATTTAAATGTATGGTACAGTGCATAAAATGGAAATACTAATTGTGTACTCTCTTTCATTGTTGCTTTGCTGTTTTTACTTTAGTTTGTTCGAAGTTAAACAAGTTCAACTTTAACCAAGCTTCTATAAAAAAACATCTACAAAATCAAATTTGTTTACTTGATTCACCATGAAATATATTTTGATAATGTATATGTTTGGTAGTATAGTTATGTTTTTTTTACAAACTTGGTTTAGCCAAGCTTGACATAGCACAAACCAAATATGACAAATAACATATAAATGGATGGAGTATGAAATGCAATCCTACACTTACACATAAAAAAACTAAACAGGATCTAGAACAATAATGTTTCAAAAGTACCGGTAGAAGGAATGTTAATTGTACCAGTACAAAAGTAGGTGCATTTTTTAATCTTGGATAATTCGGATCATTAATAAACCAAACTACACAGTAAAGTTAACTCCCTTGTTTATCTGAATAAAGAATCATTAATAAATTGCTTCTAATGATAACAATCGCATACTATGAGTCAAAATTACATAGATAAATGGATGGAATGGATATTTATCTAGTTGATTGAAGGTTATCTGGTCATTTTTCGAAACCCTAAAGTTGAGTACCAAGGGCCTGTCTGTGATTCGGAGCATCATTTTTCCTCTAAAATTATACTGGAAGACGACATGTTGTGCTGACTTGAATATATAGGGCTGGCACAGACGTTAGCATCACCCACTTTCCATATCACCTATGTATATTAAAACCATCAAGCTGTTCGCGTGTACTGCTGGAGAGACGAGTGGATACAATGACTTTGGTCACCAACCTCACCTACCTCCAAATCCACATATTATTTTCATCGATAAGTTGTGGAGAGACGTTAGTAATTTAGATGATGTAGAAAAAACCAAACTTTATGCACATTCTCATTTACCCAAAGTTCAACACACCAATAATATTCATTTACAGTACTACAGCGAAGAACCTGCTGTCATTTTTATGTCCATGAAACTTCTACCCACATTGCCTATATATATATATATATATATATCTAACCCTATGCTTGCCATTGCATCCTACGTACCATATGAGTGCGAATAGCCACTACTCCACTATCACCACTCATCCACAATGTCAATATGCTTCTAGGAATGAGAGACATTGGGATCCTCTACATGTGTCATGGACGAGCTTCATCCATGATTCACCTTATTCTTCCCCGAATACCAAGAAAACGCAGCTGGGAACTGCGATGGAGACGAGGCAGCGTACCTAGTGGACCTGGTCTGAGGTCGTCGACAACGAGGCCCCTCCCGGCGTGCTGGAGCAGCAACGTCACGGGTGAAATCGAGCACTGTGTGTCGTCCTCAGCAGCGTCGACACCACCACATACTGCCTCGTGGCCTTCATCGCAGGCGCCCCTGTCTTTCAGGAAGTCGCTGTTTGCATGCTCGGCTTGACCATGTTGTTGAACACGCTGATTGTGGCAGCCACATGGACTTCCAATGACACAGGCCTCAGAAATGACAACTCTGATGGACATGCGCAGAAGGGCGACTAGGTCTCTCCCCTAGCCGAGAGGGCCAACAGCATCTTGCTCGAACTCTGACTTTTCCACGGTCATGAGGGCCTAAGCAGATGCGCGATCAATTGAATTACAGAGATGGATATACATGTACCACCCTCTCACATTTCCTATACATTGAAGTCTGGTTGGATTACAAATCCCATTGGAGTCCTTGAGATCTTGGATCTAGCAGTCCCAATAAGCATGTTTGGCACCATGATTCAATGATTAATTCAGTGATTTACTGCTTTTTTATATAATAATCTGTTCTCAGCCACATTTTGTTGAGAATAGCCTAGCAATATAGGTCAGATATTGTAATTATATTTGGAATAAAAATAGCAAGAATTCAATGTTATAGGAACATATTATTACTCTAACAAAATATTTAAATGTACGGTACGGTGTACAAGAAAATGGAAATAGTAATTGTGTACTCTTTTTCTTTGTTGTTTTTTACTTTTTACTTTGGTTTGTTCAAAGTTAAAGAAGTTTCATGACAAATTTGTTAGCCAAGTTTGGCATATAAAATGGAGGGAATACGAAATGCAATCCTACACTTACACTTCAAAACTAAACTGGATCTCGAACAATAATTTTTGGGACTTTGGAAAATTTAATTTTCTTCTTCTCTGCAACACATTTTAGAAGTTTACGTAAACCGTAAACTCAACTATACACCATTCTTGGTTTTGAAATCCTGTGAAACTTTTGAGAAATTCTCCTAATCACTACAACAATGAAACTGAAAATTAATTTGGATGCTCAATTTAGGAATTGATGTCACCGATTTTTATTACACACTAAAATTATGCCTCTAGGGAGACATGCCACCAGGCAAATTGCATGCAGGTGGCCAGATTCATCCTGAGGAAAGGGACACGTTCATATGGAAATTCAGATTTCCGTACGGTTTCGTCACATGGCTGTAGGGAAATAAACTTTCCCCAGAGTACCTTCAAATTTCATAGGGAAAGAAAATAACCCTACGGAAACTAGTGGCTACCAGTAGTGTAAAGGTGCCATCAACCTTTAGTACCGGATCAACCACATCCAGTACAAAAACAATAGAATCTGCAGGTGGATCCATGAGCATCAAATACGTATAAAATTACTGACATGATTTGGAGAATCTTAAAATTATAATAGCATGGTTCAAAATAGGCGAATTGTAATTGCATATCTCAAAACATAAAAAATTGTAATGGCACTGATTAACAAAACTCAAATTATGTTAGAACATGACATGATCGAATATGTGCCGACTTGAATATATAAGGCTGGCACAGATGTTCATCCAATCCCCGAACCCTTTTTTTTCTTAAAGAAGTTGCCATGGATTATGGGGGGTGAGGTACCCCCAAGTCCCATTTTTTAGATGGGTATGTTCGACGCTTTGGAATATCTTGCTTGTGTTCTTATAAAATTTTAGTATCTCTTGTATGGCCATATCTATATCTATTTATAAAGTAAGTATGATTTTTGCCTCAATTTTGGTCCTCACTCATGAAGCAGCCGTCACAGAGGGAAAGCCACACTAAAACAGATGCAAACCGGACTCACAGGTAGAAACGGCGCTGTGCCAAGCATACCCAAAGAAAACCATCCAAACCGAAGAACGACGCTAAACCGAGCGTGCCCATAGAAAACCATCCAAACCAAAGAGAACCACACAGGAGGAAGTAAAATCCCTGTAAAAAGAGAGCGACAGGGTGCCTAACCTCAGATGTCTGGCTTCTCTAAGAGAGGCAGCAACCAATTGGACTACGCTATTGGCTACTATTGTTTCATATTGACATGCCTAAATAATATGGAACATTTGACGTACTGCATGTTGGACCAAACTCAATGGAGCTCAATTTGCTGAACAGCTGAAGTCAGGCACTCATATTTGTCGTAGCAAGTTCACAAAGCAATGTAGTGAATGAAAGTTGCACGAACTATGCTACGTACTCTAGATTTTAACCGAACCAATTGTACAATGAAATAGCAATTGTATACAAAAATTTGTAAGGGGTGTCTGTTCTAGATTTGGAAGAAACCAATTATTAGAATAAGATATGACATCATGTTCTATGTTAGGATGTGGTGATTATTTTTCTTGCATTCATAACATTTCTTGCTAAAATAAAATAATAGGGACTTATTAAGTAGGACGACTTATGTAGGTCAAAGTTAACTCTCTATGAATTTTCTAGAGAAATATGGAGACAATTTGAGGTAATTGCCAAAGTTGAAAAAACAAAACAAGTTTTTAAAGGAAAATAGTATGAGATTTCTTATCCCCACTAAAAAAAATATCACTGTGGCCTTCACCCGTGGCATCGCAATGGCATTTTTGCTAGTTACATCAAAGTTCACTTGCCGCTTGTTTACATGATGGGCCCTTCGACAGGACTCCAAAAATCACTTCGCTAGTGATGTCAAAGCGGGAGAAGCTAAGAAAATATTGGCTTCTGACCTGGCACCTAAATAATTTTTTCCTCAGTTTACGAAATGGTTTCATGTTAGTGACAAATGTTTCGTAAAACGAGTGAAACGACCAAAGATGGTACAGTTTTTGAACATACGCTTCTAGACAAAATATTGAGGTTCAGATAAGGAAGAGTTTTTTGAACATATGCTTCTACACATAATCCAACCGATGCAACCAGGCTGTGACAATGAGCAAGGATTCAGCTTGGTGCCTTGACTTAAGATGCTTGCATATACTGTTGGAGCAACGCTTGGATACGACGACTGTGCTCTCCGACCTCCATATATATCCATATTTGTTTTCATCATTTAACAATCTTTCGTATAATATATACTGAAACTTCACAACATAAATAATGTTCATGGATGCTACACATTCAACACAGATAAATACCTGATCACTGCCATCGTTAGTCAATGCAGCTTCGCAAATGCTCCAATATATATCATGTCCTCTCCTCTACCCACACCGCATATAGTATATCTCTAAGACTCTAAGCACATTCTAGCCATAGGCCATAGCATTCCGCGGTACGAGCGCTACTAGCCACTACTCCAACGTCATCACTCGTCCACAACAGCAGTGCACTTGTAGGCTTGAGAGGCATTGGGACCCCCTGCATGTGTCATGGACAATATTCCTGTGCCGACTTTTGTCATTGACTCCGACGACCATGATAGTGCCACTGGGTGTGTCGATGAAAACGAGGTGCCACATCTCGTTAACTATGTCGGAGATGTCGATATTGTGCGTGCGAGGTTGACGACCACCAGGCCCCCTCTGCTGTGTCGGAGCACTAGCATTGCGGGTGAAATCGAGCAGGCTGCCACGTCGTCAACAGCATCGCTGCCACTGCCTACCACCTCATTGCTTTCATGGCTGGCACACCTGTCACCCAAGGAGTCACTGCTTTCAGGCCCACATTGTTGGAGCTGGAGCACGCACTGGCTGTGGTGGCTGAGCACAATTCTGAACATGCCGATCTCGGGAAAAATGACCCCGATAGAGATGCGCAGAAAGGTGCGAGAACCTCCTCGACACCGAGAGGGCCAACGACATCTTCAGCATTTTGACAGTACCACATTTAGCTGTCCAGAATGTAGACTGTAGATATTTTGCGATGAAGCTGTTTGTTTCTTCCTCTGCCTTTGATGAGCAGCCACACGAAAATCGTAGCCACCTTTACCACCGATCAAAATCGAACCTCAATCCTCCACTCTTCACAAATTAACGTCGCAGGAACCACACCCACCTCCTCAGCTACCTCCTCAGACACCTCGATACAAGCTCCGCCACACCGGTCTGCATGGAAATTGTGTTTCCCGATCCACCAAGGCCACCGTTCACCCAAGATCCGCTCAACGGTGAACCCCCTTTCAGGCCACCATTTCTATTGAATACCAGCTAAAATTCACACAAGGTGACCTGTTCATGCTTATGCTCTCCTCGTTTCATTTGCGTTCACTTCGTTCCCATGGCCTTTCGTGTCGTTTCCTCTGATGCTTATGCTTGCCTCGTGCATTCACATTCAATTCATTTGGAAACAAGACATGAGTAGATAAAGGTGATCTTCACTATTTAATCTCAGAGATCTACAAACACAAGTGGAATTACAATGAGTAATTGACTCACGCCAAGCGCAGTACAAAAGGAATAGGAGAAACTCATAGAGCCAAACAATACAAACGACAACAAGGAAACCGTGCATGCAACCGGTGAACATGCATGTATACATGCAACTATAACATCTGCTCTAGTTTGGAAGTAGCAAATTTAGGGGGGGGGTGCAAAAGTAGCATGTTGTAATCTTGGGGAATTGAGATCACTAATCAATGATGAATTCTCTTGTTTATCGAATGATGAATGATAAATAAAATGCTTCTCACGACAGCTCCCACCATGTGCCAAAATTTTGTGGATTATATGTGTAATGTCCGGCTACTCCGGGTCGGGCCCGCTTACGTCTGGAAGCTCTCTATGATCCCAAGAATACCCTAACAGACCAACATATGTCTTTTCTGTGTACTTTGTCTTCACTCATGCGCACCCGAGAAGAACTCCCCGGATGGTCACCCATACTAAAATTGATCCGGCCCAAGAACGCTTAACCTCGGAGTTCTTTTGGGATGAGCTTCCAGAAAAAAAGTTGCCACTTGTTGGTACACAAGTATTCTTATCAATCCTTGGCTAGGGTGTTGCAATATGTAGTTGATTAAAGGGCCGGGATTATTAAGCTCTTCTTACATGGAAGCGATACAGTTGAGTACCAATATGCCTTGTATGTGATTCAGAGCTTAATTTTCCTCTAAAATACTGGAACGTTCATGACATGATATTTGATGTGCTGGTCTGATCACAATCAGTTCATTTTTGCCTCATTATACTTCCATATGTACAGCTATTGCACAAATGTTACACTCAAAGGCTATATATCCAGATAATTTTAAATATATATGAAGCCTTAGGATTAATAGAGCAATATGACACCCAATTGGTGGCGCAATTTGTTTACAAAGCCATAGCCTTTTTACTGGGTGGGTTTCTAATCTATATCTATTCTCTGCTCCATCCTGATTTCTTGAGATAGCATTAATTGTACAAAATTAAATTGATGCACAAATTTGATGTTGATCAGTTATATCATTGCTGTCTCCGTTGTTTTATAATTCTTTTAAATTGATTTTTGCTCAATAACACATTTTGTCTAATCGTTTAAACGTGCAGTTTTTATTGAAAATTGGACTGAATCTGGCAGGGCAAAGGAAAATAATGTATGTGCATTACCGGAAAAATGAACAAGCTCCTTCGCCATGAAAAGTCGAATCAATTTCATTATTAGTCCAATCATGAAGAAGGGCTGCAGTCATGTTTCCTCCAATAAATTGGGATAAAAAAAACAGATATAGAACATTACGCGGTTGGACTGCTCGTGGTAATTATAAACTGCCATGCACGATCAAGCAATGTACAACCTAAGCAATGTACCATCCTCGCACATTTCCTATGCAAATGCAGGTACCTATCATTGCCTGGTTCCTGTGATGCGGCAAATTTCCTTATTTCAGTTGGGCCTAGCCGATGCGGTGAGAGGGGGTGCTACTGGGCCAACTTGCAATAACATGGAAAGCATACGCCGCAGACAACCAATCATCTGCTCGGTCTGGCCTATCTGCATGCAAACATAAAGCAAACACGGAGGCATAGCATGGGTAGAGCCTAGGCCTCCGAAGCCAGGCCGTGTTGGGCCCAAGTATCATCTAGTAGACCTGAGCTCGACTCCCCGTAGAAGCAAATTAATAAGCCTAGAATAAAAAAAAATAAAAGTAGGTTGTGTTTTGCTTACTGACGGTTCCATACACTATTCATGGCGTTGAAATTCTAAGATGAGTGTTTATCTTCATTTTCTTGTTTCTACGTTTTCTAGTTTCCATCTTCAGAAAATATTGTACTTAAGCATACAAGCATTTACAATTTATACTCAAATATAAGTCCATTGTAGCGATATTTAACTTGTTATGTTTAAACAACCATACAACAGGACTCCTCACATTATAACTTGTAACTCAGGGGTACATGTGCCTTCTTCAATCTCCTGAACTTATCCTAAAATGTTTAGTTTTGGACACAGGGAGTAGGTACTTACTAACAAAATCAGTACACTTAAGTCAGATAAACCACTTTAATAGTCTATGGTCAATTGGTTTCGTTAATTTTACCATTGATACTTTTTTCCCTTTCCCAGTTCGTGCCCATAGCCTAGCATTATAACAATTTGGGTAAGAGTCACCTGTGTGATATCGTTCATTGTTGCCATATTGTTGCTATGCATCAATCTAAGGTGCAGCATAATAGGACGTAGTATTTTTATTCTAGAGCTTTTCTTTCTCTTATCTGGCCGTCATAATTTTATTCCAGCATGTAACAATATATTGTCCTAAGCTATGAACCGCCAATATTTCTTCTTGATTCATGAAAAAGTGTTTACACCTTCATAAACTATATTCTTAAGTAAATATAGATAAAATATTTCTTCTTGATTCGTGAAAAAGTGTTTACACCTTCATAAAGTATATTCTTAAGTAAATATAGATAAAGTATCGAAGTATGGTTCTTGTCCTAATAATCACAATAGCGAAATCGAAATTTAATTTGGAAGCTCATTTTAGGAATTAATATCACTATTTCTGTTACATACGTACAGACCAACTGTGCTGCTATCTATGTTTTATCTTATGTGCAAGCGGTTTCAAAAAAGAGAGGACCGTGTTCCACACGCCTAGGCAGCAGCAGGTCGGTTGCGTAGCAGAGTTATGTGACTTACTGATCCCTCACGTTCCTAACTAGGCATATGTGGCTGAGCAACGGTGGTGTGAGCACAGCTGGGAGACGTGATTGGTCACTAGGGTCTAGCTAATGGAAGAAAATTGCCATATCACATTTGAATTGTGTAACTTCTTCTCGAATGGACGGAACATTACCCTCTGTTATTTATACGTTGGTTAACAGTAGCATCAAATCAGTGAACCTGTAATTAATGACACCATTGAACGTATCCGTAGACAGCTTTTCTCGCTCATTATTTTTTAATTTTAGCATCCACTTCTTTTTAGTTTTGAAATATTTATATCAATTTTATTTTTCCCCATATATCATGCTTGTTTTTTGTGTGTTTCTTGATCTTTGCCTCTTAGTTACAGTCACAAATACCTAATCCTTTCGTTTTGAATTACAATTCCTTTTAATTTTTTGTATATGTGTGACCCACTAGCAGAAAAAGGCCCCCTGTACCGGTTGCTAGGCACCCATCGGTGCCGGTTATGCAACCGGTACTGGCAATCCGGTACAGATGGGCACGCGTTACGAGCCGGCCGGTACTAAATGGTCCTTGGGGTACTGTCTATGGATACGAATGGGCGTTTTTCCTCTAGTGACCACTCGTCTTATTTAAAAAATTATGCGCAAAATATCATATTTTTTTTATGGTTTGTGTGCTTTATTAACATTTTTCATAATTTTTTGTTATGTTTATACTAGTGTGATAAGCACTAACCTAATGTGACAAACAGCATATAAAAAATGGAGGGAGTATGAATTGCAATCCGACGCTTACATATGAAAACTAATTAAACAGTATTTAGAACAATATTTTGTGTCACGTTAGTAACTAAAAGCTCATGGCTCGTTAACTCGCTCAGCTTGTTCTACTTTGATACCTACCCGAGCTTACATTTCAGCTCGTCAAGATAATCAGCGAGTCCGAGCCCGCTCGCGAGCCAAACGAGCAAGCAACAATCAGCCGGGTCGACCAGCAGGCCAGGGCATAATGAGTAGAGCACAACCCACGAAGCCCAGCCAGCCCAGGAAACTAACCCTACGCCTGCTTCGCTGCCGCCTCCGGCCCCTGCTGCGTCGCTCTGCGCCGTCCCCCACCCTCACAGTCACAGCTCAAGCGCCAGAAGCGCATGTCCTCTTCGATGTTGCAAGCTATCGCTCCGTGTCTCATTCGCTCGCACAGAAAATGGAAGCAACTCCGAGCCGTCCTGTACTCCGGCAAGAAGGCTGTAAAATTGGGCAACGCAATGCACAGCAAATCATTTTGGTCAGCCTAGCTATTCCATTCGTGTGCTCTGCTTTTTCCTTAATCATGTATATGCTGCAGAAAGACAGCTTGGACCTTTTATTCCCGCTTTGATAGTGTATTTCTAAATCGGTTTCTTTTGAAGTATCCTAAGTTTCTCCTAAGATTAATCCTTTCATCCAATTTTGGATTTCTTTCTTGTTCAGCATGCGATTTTAATTTTTGAATCAGAGAACAATGTTGAGATATCAAACTGCTACTGTACTGTGCTGGACGGCTCGCGAGCTAAACGGTCTGGCCATTTGAGTTACCGATCTCCCTTTCATTCCTACCCAGGCATGTGGTTGCGAAACGGTTACAGTGGTGGAGTGCAGACTGGAGACGGTAGTAGGCAGCTGAGAGACATGGGAGATGTGATTGATTGCTATGGTCTAGATCCCTTTTATTGGGTGAATTCCTGCTATATATAAATCCATGTTCTCTGCTGTGTCCTCACATCGTGAGACAGCATTAATCACCTCTGTCCTCCCTTCTTTGGAACAGAGTTTTTGCTCTGACCATTACCTAATATAAGGATATAGTATACGTTAGTAAAATATAACTATGAAAGTATATTATTGACGAATGTATTGTATACTCTTATTCCCATGTGACAAAATGAAATACTTTGGTCTACTAGTTTGTCCACTTGCATTCTAAAATGGTAGAACGTATACGTAGATTAAGTTGGGGGGCGCTCGGGTCCGGCTGCCAGGACGGGAAGCCACCGCTGGGCACCCCTTCCCTTCCCCAGGTGCACTTCACCAAAAGATGCTAACTAAATAAAAAAATATAATTCACAAATTAATCACTCAAATTGAATTCCGATTGCATAATTGTGTTTGTTATAGATCTTCAAAACTAGATCACACTCAACCATATTTAGACTAATTTTTTCTGGAACATTTTTTACACAGGTGGAATATACAGACCGTGGAGCAAAATAATCATCTTAACCATGGAGCAAAATTTTATAGAGACGGAACAAAAAATATACAAGCGGAACAAAAGCAACATGGAAGGAACTATATGTTCTATTCCAACGTCGAACAAATCATCTTTAGTCATGGAACAAAATTTCACACACACAGAACAAAAAAAAATATGTTGATGGAACAAAAGCTGCACAGAAGAATATTGATGAAACCATACCATGGAACAAATCATCCTTGGTCATAGAACAAAATTTTATATAGCCAGAACATAAGTTTATTTAGGCAGAAGAAAAGCTACGCGGACAGAATATAATGGAGCAACACCATCGAACATCTCGTACCTGTCGTGCAAATAATCTGAGCAACACTGTTTTGTTCCACTCCTATAAAGTTTTGTTTCTTCTGTATAACGTTTTTGTTCCGCGAATTGCAACGATTTGTGCAGCGTGGAATTGAATTGTTCTACCTGTATAAAAAAATATTCCAAAAAAATTTATTCTAAACGTGGTCGAGTATGGTCTAGTTTTGAAGATCTCATCATTATAAATATAATGGTGCAATCAGAGTTTGATTTGGATGCTTATCTTGCAAATTATGGATTTTTTCCTAAGCTAATCTACTTCACGTGGGGAGAGAGGAGGGGGGGTGCCCGGCGACTTGTTATCGTCCGGGTACCCGGACCATAGAAATTGAGGATTAAGTTGGGACCCAATAGGCGCGCTAAATGATCATTATGAACTGACCAACACAAATGAAAAGATTGTAACTACTTCATTAATGGAAAGATGTTCTACTCATATCCAAGGCTATAAAGTATCCATGTTCTACTCATTATAGTAGGCAGCTGAGAGACATGGGAGATGTGATTGATCGCTATGGTCTAGATCCCTTTTATTGGGTGAATTTCTACTATATATATCCATGTTCTCTTCAGTGACCTCACATCGTGAGACAACATTTATCACCTATGTCCTATCTTCTTTGGAACAGAGTTTTTGCTCTGACCATTACCTAATGTAAGGATATAGTATACGTTATTAAAATATAACTATGAAAGTATATTATTGATGAATGTATTATATACTCTTATTCCCATGTGACAAAATGAAATACTTTGGTCTAGTAGTTTGTCCACTTGAATTCTAAAATTGTAGAATATAGATTAAGTTGGGACCCATTAGGCGCGCTAAATGATCATTATGAACTAAACCAACATAAATGAAAAGATTGTACTACTTCATTATGGACAGATGTTCTACTCATATCCAAGGCTATAAATCAGATCATCTCTGTTTCTTCATCCAAAATATGAATACAGTAAAACGCTCTATCCGGAAGCATATGGCCGTCCAAAAGCTATATACAACAGTACTAATCTGTCAAGTGAAATAGTGACGCATATGCCAATGCATTTCTATATATCTTGCAATGTTTCTATATAGAATATTCGTTGCTGTATGTACTGTGTTGTTTGACATCTAGGAATAGGAGGTTTCGTAAATAGATCACCAACAGTGGAGAGATGTGGGATGAGTACTTTGTGTTCCATCCGATCCAACTGAGCTGGGTCCCGCTGTAGTGTGAATAGACGCTGCCAGCTTACTTGTTCACAAATTGCTGCCCCAAACTCTTAGCTTATTTTTATCATCCTTGGTGTTGGAAGAAGAAGAATGGACAGTGGCACAAAGGAACACCACAATAAGGAAAGGTGCGGGAAGAGCACCTCGGCTCGATTTATGTGACCATCGAGAAAATAGTTGATTGTTATGCCAGCATATGAGTGAAATCTAAATTACTCAGATCAGAATTTTCAGGATCCAGAGTTTTGTACTGATGAAAGATTCAGAGTTGGATGAATGAACCTACAACTACTATCATGCTTGAGCACATGATGTTTGTCACTGACCGGGAGGCAAACGCCTATGCGTATCCCCAAACTGAGTGTGAGGACGCCAGCCATTGCCAATAGGACTGAAGGCAGGTTACCATGCATCTGGCATCACATTCCGAATCAATGAAAGAATTTGTTGAGATGATCCAATGGAAAATTGTAGACTTCTAGGTAAGAATGTTGCATCTGACAACTAATGATCACACTTGAAAATTGAAACATTAAGTTTGCTTTAGCGTAAACAGCAGTGACTTCAGAGTTCAGATACTATATTATTGCAGAACACTGAGTGAAGAAGGCATGCGAGGCCTACTCTCGCCACGCTGCCCAAATGTGACGGCAATCAGCACGGTGGTGAGGAGGTTGACGACGGAATATATATGCAGAAGATGCAGTGCGAGCAGCGCAAGAACCGCCGGGATTGTTTGTTGACCTTACAAATGAGATGGTGCTGAAGATTGTGTTTGGATAAAAAAATCGCTGGAGTTTTCGAGATCCATAATCTGGCAGTTCCCACAAGCATAAACTCAACTCCACCATTTTTGGCTTTGAAATCCTGTTACATTTGTAAAACATAACTATGGAAGTATCGTCTTGATGAATGTATTATTCTTATTCCCATGTGACAAAATAAACTACTCAGTGTATTAGTTTGTCCATTTGCATTATAAATGGTATGCGTTTTAATTGTGTACTGTGCTCAGCCCACAGAGAAGAAACTGCATTTCACTTGTTCTTTAGCTGTCCTTTTGCCTTGGAATGCTGGCAAAATATTGGAATTTAGTGGCAGATGGGAGTTCATTTCTTCCAAATGAAGGATTTGGCTAGTCAGGATTTCAATCACTCTTTCTTCATGGAAGTCTTCATCATTGCAGCTTGGCACATTTGGAAACAGAGAAACAACTTAATTTTTGAAAATTGCCAAGCAAGCATAATCAACTGGAAAAGAAAGTTCAAAGAAGAATGTATTCTTGAAGCTCACAGAATGAAGACATCTCTGAAACATCCCTTCTTAGTTTGGTCTGACAGTTTCGTTTAAATGTGCAGTTCCATCTTCTTGTTTGTTTGTCTGGTAGGTTTGTTTCCTTAGCTGGTTTTGTCTAGTAGGCCTGTTTCTTTAGCTGGTTTTGCTATTTTCCTGTGAGTGCTTTTAGTTTTGCTATGTGTTTTGTCTAGTAGGATATTTCCATGTGTGTGTTTTTTTTGTAAAAACGGTCAGGCAAATGCGTGACACATAGGAATCTTCGTTTCCAGTAGTGATATGCTCCTGGACAAAATCCAAACGAAGAAATTAAGAAGTCTATCAATGAGCACACAGATTCAATTTCGTGTGTTGACTGCAAGATGATTGCATCTACTGTTGAAGAGACGAGTGGATACCGTGACTGTGCTCACGATCCTCACCTACCTCTAAATCAATATTTATTTTCATTAATCAGCTGTGGAGCACCAACTCTATGCACATTCTCAGTTACCCAAAGTTCATAACATCAATAATATTCATGGATGCTACACGTACACGACTACAGCCAAAAATCTGCTTTTATTTTTTTATATCCACGAAGCTTCTACCCACACCGCCTATATATATCTCTAACACCATGCTAGCCATTGCATCCTGCGGTATGAGGACGACTAGCCACCACTCCACTGTCACCACTCGTCCAAAACATCAATGCGCTTCTAGGATTGAGAGGCATTGGGACCCTTTGCATGTGTCATGGATGAGCTCGGTCCATGTTCCATATTTTTTGTCCCCGACCAACAAGAAAACACAGCCGGGAACTGCCATGGAGGTTGTCGACAACTAGACCCCCACCACCGTGCCGGAGCAGCAGCTTCACAAACTCCTCAACAACGCTGATGCCACGGCCTACTACCTCGTGGCCTTCAATGCAGCCGCCCCTGTCCTACAGGGATTCGTTGCTTTCGTGCTCAGGCTGACGGAGTTGATGAACACCCTGACTGTGGTGGCCGTGTGGACTTCCGACGATGCAGGCCTCGGGAACAATGACTCTGATGGTCACATGCAGAAGGGCGACTATGTCTCTCTCCTCGAATTCTGGCTTTTCCACGATCATGTAGGGCCTAAGAAGATGTGCGATCAATTGAATTACCGAGCTGGACGTACCAGCCTCTCACACATTTCTTATCTAATGAAGGCTTTATGGTTGGATAAAAAATCGACATCTCGAATCTAGCAGTCCCAACAAGCATGTCTGACTCCGTGATTCAATGATTAATTCAATGATTCACTGTTCTTTGATACATTAATTTGTTCTAATAACTAGAGTACAATGTTGTATTGGAACATATCCGAAGCTCTTTTAGAATGATTAGCAATTACCACGGTACTTGCAAAATAGAGAACCGGACAGTGATAAATATATCAAGTACCTAAAGTGATAATGTACCAGCCTCTCACACATTTCTTATCCAATGAAGACTCTGTGGTTGGATACAAAATTCATTGGAGTCCTCCCGATCTCAGATCCAGCAATCCCAACAAGTATGTTTGACTCCGTGATTCAATAATTAATTCAGTGATTCACTTTTCTTTTGATACATTAATCAGTATTCTCAGACACATTTTGTTGAGAATGATCCAGCAATATAGATCAGCTATTGTAATTATATTTTTAACAAAAAATAACAAGGGTACAATGTTCTATAGGTACGTATTATTATTCTAACAAAATATTTAATGTATGGTGTAGAATAAAATGAAAATACTAATTGTGCACTTTCTTTCTTTGTTGTTTTTTCGTTTTTATATTGGTCTGCCCAAAATTTAACAATTGCTGATAATCAAATTTGTTGAATTGAATTGACCATGGAATATATTCTGATAATGTATATATTTTGTAGTATAGTTATGTTTTTTTACAAACTTGGTTTAACCAAGTTTGAGGTAGCACAAACCAAATATGATGAATAACATATCAAATGGAGGGAGTATGCAATGCAATCCTCACTTACACATAAAAACTAAACAGGATCTAGAACAATAATTTTTGGGACCATGGCCAATTTAATTTTCTTCTTTTCTGCAACACATTTTAGAAGTTTATGTAAACCATAAACTCATCTATACACTATTCATGGTTTTGAAATCTTGTGAGAGTAAGAGATATTCTCCTAATCAGTACAGCCTTTGAAATTGAAATTTAATTTGGATGCGCAATTTAGGAATTGATGTCACTATTTTTTGTTACACACTAAAATCATGCCTCTAGGGATACATGCCACCAGGAAAACTGCGTGCTGGTGACCAGATTCATCCTGATGAATGGGACACATTCATAGGGAAATTCTGATTTTCCTATGGTTTTGCGATATGGCTATAGGGAAATAAACTTTCGCCAGAGTACCTTCAAATTCCTTGGGAAAGAAAATAACCTAGGTGATCCCAGTAGTGCAAATGTGTCATCCACCTTTAGTATTGGATCAAGCATCCTGTACAAAAGAACTCATCTAGTACCGGTCGGTCACTCATCCTGGATTGCTTCGGGCCAAACACGCTTTACTTCGGGGTTCTTTTAAGACGAGCTCCCAGAAAGGAAATTCCTATTAAGCCCTAGACGGGGGTGTTACAAATACCTTCTCAGCTGCCACTGATAGTCAATGGAGCTTCAGAAATGCTCCGATATATATCATCTCCTCTCCTCTACCAACACTGCCTATATATATCTCAAAGAATCTAACCCTATGCTAGCCATAGCATCCCACGGTAAGGTGTTACTAGCCACTACTCCAATGTCACTACTCGTGCACAACTTGAGTGCCTTCTAGGATTACGAGGCATTGGGACCCTCAGCATGTGTCATGGACCAGCTTCATCCACGGACATTGATTTTTGACCCCGACGACCATGATAGCGCCACTGGGAGTGTCCATGTAGACGAGGTGGCACATCTCGTTGACCTTTGTCGAAGATGTCATATGTGTGCGGGCGAGGTTGTCGACCATCGGGCCCCCTCTGTTGTGCAGGAGTAGTAGCATCGCCGGTGGAATCGAGCAGGCTGCCACATCATCAACAGCATCACCGCCACCGCCGGCCACCTCATGGCCTTCATGTCTGGCACACCTGTCTTCCAAAGAGTCTCTGCTTTCATGCGGACAATTGACAAAGCTGGCGCAAGCACTGGCTGTGGGGGCCGTGCAGAATTGAGATGATGCCGTTCTCAGGAAAGACAGTTCCAGCAGAGATGCACACCAAGAGGGCTATCAGCATCTTCCACACCTTTTGACATTACCACATTTAGCTGTCTGGAATGTAGATGGTAGACATTTTGTGATGTAGCTGTTTGTATCTTCCTCTGCCTCCTTGGAGTAGACAAACGAAAATCTTAGCCACCATAGCCGCAGATCAAAATCTGACCTCAATTCCCCAGCCTTCACGAATAATACTTCGCAAGAACCTCACCCACATCCTCAGCTACCTCCTCGGACACCTCAACACGAGCTGCACCACCGGTCCTCTTGGAACATGTTTTCCCGAGCGAGCAAAGCCAGCATCCACCCAAGATCCGCTCGGCGGTGAACTTCATTTCTGGCCAGTATTTCTAATAAATACCAGCTCAAATCGACACAAGGTGACCCTCTCACACTCGCTCTCTCCTCATTCATTTGTGTTCCCTTCCTTTCCATGGCCGTTTATGTCGTTTCCTCTGATGCTTACCCTCTCCTCATGCGTTCACGTTCAATCCGTTTGGAAACAAAACACGAGGACACAAAGGTGATCTTCGCTATTTAATCTGTCTACAAGAGGACACATGGGGATTCACAAGTGAACTACAAGAGGAATAGGAGGTACACAGAGAGACTCTACTTATGTGTTGCTTTTCACCGTACAAGATGACTCAGTTTTGATAGGGTAATAGCCGTGTGCAGAGCCTCACAAGACAAACGAATACAGAGGAAACCACAGATGAAACCAGTGAACATGCATGTATACATATGCAACTATAACACCTCCTCTAATTTGGTAGAAGCAAATTTAGCGGGTACAAAAGTAGCATGTTATAATCCTGGGGAATTCAGATCATTAATCAACAAACTCGGCCTTATGATGAATTGAAGAATGATGAATAAAATGCTTCTGACGTTATGGATCACCATGCGCCTAAATTTTTATGAACCATACGTAGTTGATTGAATGGACGATTATTAAGCACTTCTTATATTGAAGCAGTGAAGTTTAGTACTAATGACTTGTCTCTGATTCAGATCTTAATTTTTCTCAAAAATACTGGAACTTCACGACATGATCTATGATGTGCTGGGCTGAACACAAAAGATTAACTTCATTTGCCTGGGCACTTTTTGGTAATCCCTTGCTTATATGTATAACACAGATGAGTACTAGTATATTTATCCTGGTAGCGATTTAGCAGTACGCCGGTACGCCCTTTATTGCTTTTTCTGGAAGGAGTGTTCGAGCAAAAAAAGTGCAGTTGCACTAAACTATGTCTGACATCAAACTTGTTTTTTTATGCCAGACACTTGTTGTATTAATTTAATTATCAAAAAATGCAAACTATATATCATTCATGGGCACAATGTTACATTCATCAAACAAATTAATAATCCATCTATCTTTTCTCATTTCTCCTTATAAATAGACGACTCCACAGGTTCTCCGATTCTAAATTACGCAGCCATGACACTCCTCTTGCAAGACAGGCACAGCAATGTTCTTCTTTATTGTTGTGCGGCATAAGCTATTGAAGCGATACTCGCATTGCATCTGCTTCCTTGTTAAGTGAAGATAGGATTTGGAGGCATCAGTGATAAAGTTTCCCTTTGGGCGTGTACCCCAGCTGTTTGGTGAAGTCAAGTGCGCCTTCAGGGCTGTGATACCTAGGCAGAGGAAATAGGAGTGTGGGCCGTTTATGTCTGGGCAGCTCAACGCCTCAACCACTGTGTCTGTATCCCAGCCCGTAGAGCCAGATGGCCTTGAACGACGTGTGGTAATCGGCTAGCTCAACGCTGCAAGCACAAAGGCAGCATGGCTACTTTCCTCACGAGATGTGTTGTAACGACAACAAAGCTCGAAACCACGAGCTAAGTTCTTGGTTTGAGAGAGACCACGAGTACATTATTGGGATTTCAGCATTAAAGGACAAAGCAAAGCTTGACATGTATCAGACTTTCAGTTCTTAGTATTTCCACTGTCGTCGTCCTCGTCTGTGTACCATGTTCATTATTCGTATTCATCAGAATGCAACACACCCTCGATTCCATGATATTTCACTCAGGTACTTCTCATATACCATACGAGACCTTTTTTTTTTGTAAATTTGCTGCGACAATGACATTGTATATACGGGATGGAACAATGAACATCGAGCTGCCATGACCATGGTACGTGGGAAGGACAAGGACTACTTAGATGTACGTGTGACTTAATGGTATTGATGTGTGTCTCTACCGGTCATCACGCTTCATATTGGGTCCTGTAATTTTTAAGGCTTTTAAATACAAGCATTCTACTTTGTTCAACTTGAAGAACATTATCCTTGAACCAAGGAAATTTCAATTGAGATTGCATTCAGTTTGCATGGTCTCCTAAAATGTGCTACCGGTTGCTACAATTGGTACTAATAGAGGGTCCCTAGACGGTACTAAAGCATATATTTCTACTAGTGCTTGAGCGAGCTGGATCTCTAGGTATCATGCATCCATTCATCTCGTGATTACAATTTACTAACTCCACCTGCCGCTGCGTCCCTGTGTACTCCAACCTACCTATTATATCAAATTGCTAGCAACCTTGTGGCTGACCATATACAGGCGCCTACATCTAGCTCTAACTCTACTCTTTCAAACAATCAAACCCCTGTAAGAATGGGAGACATTTGGAAAAACCCAAGCTTAATGTTCATTGGACTACCAGGCATGAAGTAGAACACAGGATCATGAAACATAGTTCAATGCACTGGGGCAGTAACTAAAAGAATGACAGTGAGTTTTTTCCCTACACAGTTTGGCAGATCGTCGAGTCGGCCAAGGCATAGGGCAACCACCCAACCTAACTTTGGCACAGAGACAACCTACCCGTCATTCCTCTTGCTCCCATCTGGCAACAAATAACTCAGCAAGCAGTCAAGCAAAGCTACGTTGACAGGAGGAAGAAGGAAATGCATTAGAGACAGGCATGCCATTAGTTGAGTCCAGCCGGCTAATTCTTGACATATGTCGTGTAGCATGGCCCAACTGAATTAACGCAACTGGCGGCAAGGATTGCTTTTCTCGATCTTTTTTTTTTGTTTGACAATAGAAGCAGAAGCATCAAAGGAGTCTAGCATCGTTTCATGTTTCCTCGAGCAAAAAGAACAAGTGTCCAGTTGGGAAAGGGAAGCATAGCCACAGCGCCGCCGTCCAAGAAGCTAAAAAGCCTACCACCACAGATCGCTAGACCAAAAATTCACATGGCAGGACTCGACCCACTGCCACTGCATGGGACGGTGGTGATTGCCAGCAGCAGCAAAACGATAGAGGGCAAGCAACGTCTAAGGCAGCAAGAAGCATGGTCAACACCCCAATCCCAGGGACCAAGAAGCGGTACAGAAATGCAAGTAATTATGAAATTATGCAGTGACACGATTGTAGATTTAGAAAAGGTGTAAAGAAAATTGATTACACATTAGTCAATTTTGTAAATTGTGTATATTTGAGGAGCTTCTTTAGAAGTAATTTGTATAGTGGCTCGGGTCTAAGTACCCATAAAAGTGGGAACAATGGTGCATCAGAGTACAAGTGTAAGAAAAGCTCTTGTTTGTCTTCGCCATACCTAAATTTTCACGCTGTGGATCCACCACTGTGCCTACGTATGTATACTATGGTAACTGGTTGGTGCGCCGCCTATTACCTGGTCACTGCACTGTATGATCAACTTGATGACTTACACATTTTATGCTCACGCTTTGCATAATTAAATTAACCTGGAGGTGTCAAATTGAGACAACAAAAGGATTATTACCCGACTCAAACACACTCTAAGTACAGACTTTTGGTATGCAGGATACCATTCATTTCCCACTTTAGGTCTCAGGGACATTATGTGGATTCCTTCTAAAAATTGTCTTCAATGTATTTCTGCTCCAAACTATGATTATGATTGCAGCACAAATTTTTATCTGGAGGTCTACTAGAAAAGAAAAGAACAGTTCTAGTTCTGTTGCTCCACAATTACTTGATTGTGCGAAAGACACCATGAGTGTTATGTGGGAACTACTTTACAAACAAGCATCGAGAACACAGAGGTAATCTTTACTACTTAATCTATCTGGAAGTCCACAAATGCCGTGGGCTTTCATAGGGAGCAGAATGAGTCTGCTTATGTGTTGCTGTTCACCGTGTACACATCACTCAATTTAAATGGACATAATAGCCATGCATGCAGACCAAACAATACGAACAGCTATATAGAAAACTGCACATACAACTAGTAAACAAGCATGTGAAACCATGAACACCTTGTCCAATTTGATAGAAGACAATTTATGCCAAGTTCTACAAGTTCAATGAGACTCTATCGAACTCAAGTTGCCACAGGGGTATGCTCACATATATGTCTGTCACCAGGCCAGTTAATTAACTCAGGCTCATGATCTAAGGATGTCATAAACCCAAGAGGCATTAACGATGGACACAAGCGGGCATCCCGACCCAACACTCGGCGTCTTTGGTCCCCCAACAGGTGTTGCCTATCCTACTACTAGAGAGATGTCATGAACATGTAAATGAATTCCTGCAATTAAATCCTGTCTTCTGCCATTCACCGATCTTCTCTCAGGTTCATATCATGAATCTCTATCTCAACCAAACATGTTGTGTTGCAACACCATATGAAATGAATTAAATATTCCCACCTTCTCTCTTTTTCATGCATATAATGTGTGCAGCCAGGGCCACACGTAGAATTTTCCTAACAAGAGATTAAGGGATTTTGCTTGAAACACAGAAAATCAAATGCTATCCTGATAATACTGTTTACATATCTGAAAGCGGTAGGATTTGATAGAGTAATAGGAGTGCAAATTTGGGTATATACTCATAGCCCTTTTTATTGGGACAATTTCAAAACTATCCGTGTTCTCTGATCTGTCCTGACTTGCTGGGACAAAGTTACATGTAGATAGTTAACATTATGGGCAGAATTTGATGGAGATTATCTTTGTTGATAGTTGATTCATTGCTGTCTCATTTCCAAAAAGAAATCAGACATGTGTTATTTCTTTTTGCTTTTACTTAATAGAACCATTTTATCCAATTATTGGTACCTACAATATTTATTAAAAATTTGACTTAAACTGGCTCTCCAACCTCACCAGCCTCCAAATCAGTATTTATTTCCATCAATCAGTCGTGGAGGTTAATATTTACCTTATGTAGAAAACACCAAACTTCATACACGTCATCATTTACAATTTTTTAAGTAACAAATACCTAAAGTTCATAATACCAGCAATGTTTATGAATGATGAACAGCAAAGCCCAAAACCTGGACACGCTCTCAAGTCTCATTTTTTTCATGCAGCTTGTATCCACCACACCGGCTATATATCCCTACACTCAAGCTAGCCATAGCATCCAGTGGTATGAGCGCGACTAGGTACTACTCCAATATCACCACTCGTGCACAACAACAATACGCTTCTAGGTTTGAGAGGCATTGGGATGCTCTGCATGTGCCATGAACCAGCTTCGTCCACGGAGTTTCGTCTTCGTCTCCGACGACCACCATAGCGCAGCCACGATTGCCAACAAAAATGTGGCGGCGCATCTCGTCCACCTGGTCGGATATTGTTGCCCATGGCCCCCCAACCATCATGCTGGAGAAGTACAACATGTCGAGTAAAGCAGCCCGTTTCGTCTTCAACAGTGCCGACACCACCGCCTACGACCTTCTGGTCTTCATCGGAGGTGCCTCTGTCTTACAGGTCGCCACCACTTTCGAGCCAGGCTTGATGGAGCTTGCGCACACGCTGGCTGCGGCGGCCGTACGGACATCTGACAACGCAGCAGGCTTCAGGAATGATGACTCTGCTGCACATCCACATATGGGAAGGAGGTCCTCCTCCCCGTCGAGAGGGCTAACGGGTCTAGCTGCCTTCTGACTTTTCCATGATCATGTACCGCCTAAGCTGATGTGTGATCAATTGAATTATCAAGCTGGATCTGCTAGTACCAGCCTGACATACATTTCTTAATTATGCAATTCATAAACCTGCCTTTGCCTTCCATCTACTCATACCACTAAACTTTATTGACAGGATATGAATATGCTAGGTACCTATCTCGAAGCTAAAGCTAGCTCTAATTCCATGGTCACTACTCTTGATCACAATGCCTGTAAGCATGAGAGGCATCCGGAAAAAAAAATCTTTAAGCACTTGTTCTGCAGCAATGCTGCACGAGATAGAATTATAAATCCTTTATCTTTCACAGATGATGTGGCACGTGGCACGAGACACAGACACTACTGAAGAACTCTCGTTTAGCACCGGTCTCAAACCCATATAGTACCAGATTCACGACCCGTACTGCCAATAAGATACTAACAGTGTCACCCTTTGGTAGCAGTAAAATCTTGATCCTCTGTCATTCAGCAAATTCTTCTCTGATTTCTATCATAAATCTCTATCCCTAATCCACCACCAATCTTATACCCTAACAATCTTGTATTGAAACATCATACAAAATGATAAATATTATGGGCTTATTATGCAGTGGATAACGTGGAGCAGCAAGGGTCACATATGGACTCTGACCAATAAAAGATTACATGATTATGATTGAAACATAAACTTAATGATAAGTGTTAGGATGTAATAGAGAGCAATAGATTGCATAAAAATAGAGATCAATATGGCCCAATTGGTGGCGCAACTTATGTACATAACCATAACATTTTTACTGGGAGAATTTCTAATTTATCTCTGTTATCTGCCCTGTCATGACATCGTGTGATAGTTCATTTGTCGCATATTATTTATATCATAGATAGTTTTTCTTGATACTTAAACTAATTGCTATCTCTTCCACAATAAGAAATCACATACTTTACAGTCCTTTCTTGTTTTACTCAACAACGCCAGTCTGTCCAATCGTTGATACTTGTATGCAGAATCTACTGAAAAATTAACTGAATATGGCAGAGCAAATAAAAAATATTTTTTGTATTCGTTTACTGAAAAAAAGGTAAGGTTCCATCCCTGTTAAAAGTGGAATCAATTTCCATTATTACTCCAATCGTGAAGCAGGGCAGCAATCATGTTCTGTCCAAAAAATTGGGATCTTCAAATGAACTATAGAACTGCTCCTGGTAATTACAAACTTCCAGGTGTGATCAAGCTATGTACAACTTTTGAGGATTGTGAAGGGACCATCGTCACCATTTTCCTATATGCAATATAATTAAGTTTCTAGAACGAATATTGATATGGTAGGTACACCCATGTGGATGCTACAGCTAGCACTAATTCCGCGGCCACTACTGGATTATACAATGCCCATATGTATTGGAGCGATCTCGAGAAAAAGACAAAGGGCTTGTTTAGTTGTGGGGGGTAAAGTTGGTGAAAGTTGGCGAAATGTCATATCCATCCTTTTTACCCTAATTAGGAGTACTAAATATAGACTAATTATAAAACTAATTACATAGATGGATTCTACATCGCAAGACGAATCTATTAAGTCTAATATGTGCTGTCATTAGCGTATTTTTAATGACGGGTTACTGTAGCATGACAGTGTCTAATGACGAATTAATTAGGTTTAATAGATTCGTCTCGCGATGTGGAGTCCATCTATGTAATTAGTTTTTTTTACACCTATGTTTAATACTCCTAATTAGTGTCCAAACATTCGATGTGACAAGTTGGCGATCTAAACAAGGCCAAATTTTAAGACAAATGGAGGAGAAGATAGAATCATGAAACCCGGAATCTGCCACGAATGATACCCGTGTCGATGCTACAGCTAGCTCAACTACGAAGCAAGCATATGAAGATGGAATCGGCAGCATATGTAGACTGTTTTGAAGGATCGGTATCTTCTTGTCATAAAGAAAGCTGAAAACATATATATTAGCGTCTAAATAAGTATATGGACATAGTAATTTCAAGTAGAATATTCTTACCGAGTTTAGAAAATATTTGCCTAACACTGAAATGAACTAAATAGAGCAGAATTGAAGTAAAATAGTCACTCTATTTTATTCAACTTGAAGAGCATTATCCTTGTACCAAGGAAATTTCAGTTGAGATAGCATTCAGTTTGCTGTTACGTACGGTCTCTCCGAAGTAGGATCTCTGTAAGCAATTAACAATGGATGCAGTTAGCGATGTTACTGTGAAGTCTTGTTATATGTTGCAAAGAATGAACCCAACTTTATTTTTGAGTCAGAAGTTAAGGGCATCAACAAACCCATGCAGCTAGTCAACAAGGGATGCCGCAACCTTCGGTACAATTTGGTAATTGCATATCCTTCTATACGGAGACAGCATGAGTGTCTTGGATGGCTGCATAACCGCTAATAAGGATGTTTATTTTCTGTGGCTGCCCGTATTACGAGGCCAAAATGATATCCTCTCTGCCTTGAAATACATGGCACCTAAGGATTGAAAATCTGTCGTCATATACAAGGCATTATTATATCTAAATTTAAGCAAAAGTTCATTTAATTGTTTACAGAGTTTATATGATCAGTTTACTTGTTAAACAAAAGTTGATTTAATTCTGTCTAAACTTTGTGTGATTATTAGTAGATTAGTTGAAGTGGACCCACGTCCTTTGCCATTTAAATAAGCACACACGTCCTTTGCCTGTCTAACTAAACATCCTTGAAACTCTAGAATGCGTTGTGTTTGAAGACAGATTGAGTAGTTGTATTAAAGTGCGCAAAAGAAAAATAAAATAACAAATTATATTACTTTGAAGTCAAAGGTTTTTTGCTGGATAAGCTCATGTGTTTTCCAGTATGAAAACAACAAGGTTTGCCCCTTGCATGACCCCACATTATCGTCTCACATGCTAACATATAACATTACTGCTATCTAAATAAGTTTTTTTTATACTCGTTGTCAAGAACTTTGGGTAACTATTCGTATATCTAAATATGTTTGAGTAAAAAAGTTCTTTTGAAGTTTTTAGATCTCATAACAAATTTCTTAGACAAGTTGAAATTTAACTTTCAAAAATAGAAAAAAGTGTGAAGGCTAGTAATTAGAGCCATCCCAGACATATGAACTATTTGTGTTGGCTTGTAACAGGCCCATATTTCCGTTGTATACGGATAAGATGACACGGATAGATTGTTCTCAGTACTTCAGATTTGTTTAATATTATTATTATAAGGTTGTTTTTTTGGAATGCTTCCAATAGCTATTGTTTATCTAATTTGCAAATTCTTGTTTTTCTTACAGAACTCACAAAGCAAGATGGGATGGGGTACCGCCAGGTCTCATTTGGTATGTGGGTATATATGTTCGATAATTCGAGATTATCTTGCTTGTGTCCTCCATACTTTCTATATATCTCCTGTATGACCATATTATGTCTTATTTGCGTTTGTTTACTTAAGTCTACTAGAGTGTATGAGTACATCGCAACGGGCGATTTGGGAGGATTTCTCCAAAATTACTTCACCAGTGGATGTCGAAGCCGTTGAAGCTAAAAAGAAACTTTGCTAGTATGTAAAGAGTTAAAATAGTGAGGATGGGATACGGGACACAAACATTTTTGGAGTATAGGCTGCTAAAAAATCCGAATAAAGTTAGCAGACTTTAAGATGCTTGCGTCGACTGTAGGAGAGCGGATGTGTGGTGTGTGGATTCAGTGACTGCTCTCCAAGACACCAACCTCACTCAGCTCCAAATGAGTATTTATCTGCGCATAATGAGGCGTTGGATTAGTATTTACCATATGTAGAAAATATTGAAGTTCATGTGCTAATTTACCAGTCTTTTTGTAATAAAAAACCCAGAGTTGATACCTCCCACTATCATTTTTTGTCAATGCGGTTTCTAAAATGCTCCGTGTCATGTCCTTTATTGTACTGACAACCAATGCTAGCCATAGCATCCCATATGAGTGAAACAAGTAGCCATAACTCCAATGTCCCTGCTCCTCCGACATCCATCATGCGCTTCGTCTACGGCACAGATCAGATCATGTGGTTCTGTAATATTACAATACAATATATTTCACTTCAAGAAGATGGGGATTGAAATTTCTAATGTGTGGGCAGATAACAAATGTTGACTCCCATGGTGCTGTACTTAGGGTCCGTTTAGTTTCAAAAATTCCTCCCAAAAAGACACTATTCATCCAAATTTCACTATTCATTCCATCCCTCCCACTCACATAACACTATTCATCTACAGTGTTTTTTCGATGAACAATGTATTTTCGGGGAATCTTTCCCCAAACTAAACACACCCTTAATCTATACGTCTTGCTGCCTTCGTAGAAATCGGAGCGAATGGATGATAATGGAGCGTGGTGTAGGGTGGAATGCCGCAGCTTGTATGGTGTCTACTTTCTAGATATTGTTCAATATCTGTAGTTAAGTAACCTTGCACGGGCGGCCCACATCAGTCCCCTGCATAGGCCCACGGGCGGCCCAATCTTCCTCCCGGTCCTCCCCAGAGACCGTGGCTTGCGGAGGCCCACCGGCGGCCTCTTCCTCCCCATTCTGCTGCCTCCCGTTCGTCCCCAACAACGCAACTCCCGTCCCGTCCGTCGCGACGATGGCGGCACCGCTGCCCTTCCAAAGACCGAGCCTCCGCTCCCCTCCTCTCCACGACTCCACGACGGCGCATTGAATCTCGGCCGCCGGCCCCGCTGCCTCCCATCTACCGCAAGGGCCAAGGAAGCCAGCCCTTCCCTCACGACGATACCCGGCCGCCAGGGCTGCAGGCATGGCAGGCTAATTTCTTGCCTCCGTTGCCTAGCAGAGAACCAGGACACGTCTCCTCGGGAGCTCAAGCAATCAAGATTGCACGAGCATGCGTTCGCCTTTGATCCTGCACCACCCTCGTCATCGGCCGCCTGGCACCCATGAACGAGCATGCCGGAAGGAAAAGAATGATGGGACAGGACAGGAAACGGTCGGTCAAATAAAGTGTCATCTTTTTTGCCTATAATAATACACGTAGTGTTGTAAAAATATTACACATTGTCATTATAATTTTTGTTCTATAACACCCTCATACTACCTATACTTACTCGCATATAATACCTATACCATAAATCAAGTTATTAAGAGTATGTAATTATTCTGAACCATTGGATCATCTCATACTAGTCCTTTTTAGATAGTAGTATGCCCAGTATAAGGCACTGTGAAAAGGCCCAAATCAAATTAGGAGGTCATATATTATTTGCATACTAAATATAAAGAGTGCGATGGTACCAATGGAACCACACACAATACTAATTAGGTGGCCAGGTATTATTTGAATACTAAAAGTAACTTATGCCAGCATTTTAGGAAATCAATTGAAAAATCAACAACGCAGGGAATATCATAGGTCTTTTTACGCTATGACTAATCTAGTCTGAAAAATCTTATAATTGCTCAAAATTATTTTGGCAGTAGATTGATTATTTTTACTGCAGATTCTGTACATAATTATATCATCATTTTTTGGCAATCCCTTGCCTATATGTATGACACAGATGAAAAGTAGTCTATTTATCCTGGTAGAAAGTTAGCAGTACGCCCTTTATTGTTTTTTCTGGATGGAGTATTCGAGCAAAAAGTATAATTGCACTAAACTTTGAGTCCGATATTAATGGTGTTTTTTTATGCCAGACACTTGTTGCATTAATTTAATTAATTATCCAAAAATGCAAACTATCATTCATGGCACAATGTTACCTTCATCAACCAAATTAACAATCCATCTATCTTTTCTCATTTCTTCTTTAAATAGACGACTCGGCAGGTTCTCCGATTCTAAATTACACAGCCATGATAAGTTTTCGCACAATATAGGCACAGCAGATGTTCTTCTTTATTGTTGTGCTGGTTAAGATAGTGAAGACATACTCGCATCTGCTTCCTAGTTCAGTGAAGATAGGATTTGGAGGCATCAGTGATAAAGTTTACCTTTGGACGTGTACCCCAGCTGTTTGGTGAAGTCAAGTGCGGCTTCACCGCTGACCGCTGTGATAGCTAGGCAGAGAAAACATGAGCGTGGGCCGCTTATGGGCTGCCTCAACCACTGACTCTGTATCCCAGTACGTAGAGCCAGGAGATCTCCAACTATGAGTGATAATCGGCTAGCTCAACGCTGCAAGCTCAAAGGCAGCATGGCTTTTTCCCTCTGGCGATGCGTTGTAACGACAAGAAAGCTCGAAACCAAGAGCTAATTTCTTGGTTTAAGAGAGTCCACGAGTACATTATTGGTATTTTCAGGCTAAATGGGCAAAGCAATGCTTGACATGATCACATCTGCATAGCATCAGTTCTTAGTATTATTTCCACCTCCTTGTCTGTGTACCATGTTGGTTAGTCGTATTCATCACAACGAACACACCATCAATTCTATAATATTTCACTCTGGTACTTCTATACTATACGAGAACTTTTTTTGCCTAAATTTGCTGCAACGATGACACTTGCATACATACGGGATGCAACAATGAACATGCGAGCTGACCATGGTACGTGGGAAGGACAAGGACTGGCGTTGATGTGTGTCACGTCTACCGGTCACCACAATTCATATTGGGTCCTCCAATTTTTACTCTATTATTTGAACTAGCGCCACGTGGTTGGAGCCACCTAGCGGTGACTCAAAGGTAGAGAATCTTGTTATAGGAACTACTTCGGAAGCATCTATAGGAATTAATATACCTTGCCCATGTATGAGACAGATGAACAGCTGCTTTTACCGGAAGTAGTATTTGAGCGAAAAGCATAGTTGCACATAAATTTAATTCTGATTTAATCTTTTTTTATGACACACACTTGTTGAATTATTTTAACTTTCCTTAAAATTCAAATCAGTAACCATTATTCCTGTGAGAGGTTTTGTGGCGGTTGGAAAAATAACAGGAGCTACCGGAGTCGGAAGCATCTATAGGAATTAATATACCTTGCCCATGTATGAGACAGATGAACAGCTGCTATTACCGGAAGTAGTATTTGAGCGAAAAGCATAGTTGCACTTAAATTTAATTCTGATTTAATCTTTTTTTTTATGACACACACTTGTTGAATTATTTTAACTTTCCTTAAAATTCAAATCAGTAACCATTATTCCTGTGAGAGGTTTTGTGGCGGTTGGAAAAATAACAGGAGCTACCGGAGTCGGAAGCATCTATAGGAATTAATATACCTTGCCCATGTATGAGACAGATGAACAGCTGCTTTTACCGGAAGTAGTATTTGAGCGAAAAGCATAGTTGCACTTAAATTTAATTCTGATTTAATCTTTTTTTTATGACACACACTTGTTGAATTATTTTAACTTTCCTTAAAATTCAAATCAGTAACCATTATTCCTGTGAGAGGTTTTGTGGCGGTTGGAAAAATAACAGGAGCTACCGGAGGTACAACTTCTATTTTGGCATAGTACCAAGAGGTACTGGGAGGTACCTCTCCTATTTTTTATTTTTTAAGATACTATGAGTGTTGACGCTTTTTCTGGCCAACACACGACAAACGCTAAATCGCGCGGGCCGAAAACGAATCAGATCACAGTCAGCCTACGGAAACCGGATGTTCCGGTTTGGGAGTCGAAAGTTCCGGTTTTGTAGGGTTTCACTGGAATCGGTCGTTCGAGATGATAACTACCACACTTACGTGGTGGGTGACGGCTAGGTTTACGAGCAAGCCAGCAATGAGATAACCAACGCGTTTATGTAGCGAAGAACAACTAGTTTACGAGCAAACTAGCAAAGGCCGTCGATGCTCACGCCCGGGAGGGACCCCGTCAGGGCGTGGATGTCTCCGGACGTGCCCTAGGTCGACCAGCAAGCCTAGAAATCAATGGCCGTGGAGATCACGATGGACAGCAAAGAGAGGTTGGAAAAGCTTAGGGTTTAGAGATGAAAAATAGATGCATAATGTTTGATTCGATTGGGATTCACTCAATCGGCCTTGACCCTTTATATTTATAGGGTGGGGAGGTCTAGACCCAGTAGGAGTCGATAATTATACAAATCTCGTGCCTAAATACAACTCCTAATTCGGAATAGACTGCAAATCCCGGAACTTCCAGTTTTCAATCCGGAAGTTCCGGTTTTACCCGATCTCTCGAGGTCATAACTCTCTCGTCCAAAGTCCAAATCGGACGTTCAATATATGAATTTTGATCGTCTCGGCGAGGCCTACGCATTGGTGAAGTCCAATCAGCATTTGGAGAACTTTATCAGGACCGGAAGTTTCAGTTTGAGAAAACCGGAGGTTCCGGTTTTCCTGGACTGGCAGCAAAACCAATAAGTGCCAATTTTGGTTGTCAACATATGCCCCTTGTTTCTTGGTAAAGCTTTGTGTACCAAGAAATATTCTTTATGAACCAAAATTGCATAAGAACGACGACTAAAACTAGTACATTGATCATGTCTTGCTCTTCAAGCACGATAGCATCTATCGGCCAATACTCTGATTTTAGCTTGCTCCATGCTGCAGATATACTTTGTGTAAGAAATAAGCCTGAGTGTAAAATTCCTCGGCTGTAAATCCTTGAAATATTAATTTCAAAATTATTCTCACATATGTATGATATTGTAAATACATAAAGCAGTGATCCATTTAGACATAAATACTACCTGCACCACCAACAATGAATCAACAAACACTCATGTATACTCATGAATTGTAAATCTTCTAGCCTGAATTAAGAAGCTCCTATTCGGCTTAATTGCTAATGTTGAATCTTTCAATCGGCTAAACGTCTCAAAATAGTACAATTTAATGAGAACATATTTGATACCTTGAGCACCCTCTGCGAGCCGATTCATTGAACAAAAACTCATGGGAAAATAATCAACTTTGATAATATCTGGCCCCCCGAGCATTAAAAGCACGTAAGTAGTATCTTACCGGGAGACTATTCACTTTAGGACGATGACTAAAGATATTCATCGACTGCTTATGTTGCCAAGAACAATATAAAATATCATCCATAATGAATTCATCCATAATAGTACACACAACCGAAATTAAGTGTAGAGAAAGATAATGAAATTAAAATCTTCTCTATGAACTATGCATTTCGGCTTTTGAAAATTATAGCAATGCTATTGCAATTAAACTATGCATGATAATTTGGCAACCCTCCATGATATAAAGACCCATATGGCAACCAAGGATCAAAATAAGAATGTGAGGGACAATCAAACATACCATAGGATGAATTCTATGACATAGGCATATATGGCGTTTGAAAATCAAATGGATGATGCATTGACCAATAATTTCGATGATTTGGTGCAAACCTTGTATTTGAAGATCATCTCTCATACCTCTTCTGCTTCAAATGTGTTGCACCTTTTGCTTGAGCATCATCCTTGTCTTGGGTATGAATTTGTCTTTTAGAAACCCATGCCATGCCCTTCTTTCTCCATTCTTGAGCACAAAGCTTTTGTAGCTTCTCCTTGCCAATTCGATAAATGAAATAAACGCCCTGATTTTATTTCACTTTTGGACAGCAGCACCTCTTTCTTGATCTTTGGCTTCTTCTCCCTTTTTCGTTCAGATATGAACACTCATCGGCTTCTCATCAATTGAATTCAGATATGAACACTCATCCTTGCGGCCATCCCTTTTTACTCGATAAATTTGCTTGACACCCTTTTTTTTGGTTTGAACTCTAGACCGATCCTTTTGCTCCAAACGGTCGTTTTCAACATATGGATGTCTTGCATTTGATGGTCTCCTTGGAGCTGCATACTCAACATGATATGGTCTGAAATAAAAAGGAGTATGTGCCCATAAATCATTACACCCCCATGATGAACGAGAATAAAAATCATTAGGATATGGAGTATATGGAATTGCCATCGATGGCCGAGAAGGAGAATATGATGCTGTTGAATGAAAATTCTTCCTTTGCCAATTCCAATTCCCAGGATTATGCTTAGGAGGCAATCTTGATGATCTGAGATCATTTGACCGATTAGCACGCTTGGCCTCATTATCTCTGATATTTAGCCAGAAGTTGATCGAAAGTAAGCTTCGGCCTTTTGCCCTTGTGCTTAACACGGTCTTTACCTCTATCCACTTTAGGATGTTCACATTTAAATATAGGTGGATCCTCTATATTTGAGTCGACCCGATCAGCTTTGGAGATTGGTCTTCCCTGTTGGTCACAGGCGGTCTAACCTCCTGTTCCAGCACAGCAGGAGTAATAGTAGGTTCTTGATCTGATGAAGAAAAATTGATTTGCCCCCCAGTAACTTCTGAGATTTTGATAGATTAATCATCCTCAATAGTTGCTTGAAATTGTAATTCATGAACGATGTTCTCCTCATCACTTGGGAGTTTTGAATCTTTCTCTTTAGCAATTGAAATAAGATCTTCAGATAAATCGACTAACTTCAACCGATTTACTGACCCTTTGCCATCAATACCAATTGTAGGCAACTGGTCATCCTCTTGTGTTTGAGAAAATCTCAATCGTCCAATGTTAATGGCCGATTGTATAAATTCACGAAACATATTGCATTCACCAATATTATGACCAAAAGAATTATGCAACTTGCAATACTTTCGATCCTCTAGCTCAAGAGGTCATGGAATAACTGTGATCAGATAGCTTAATAAGATTATTCTCTAACAAGATATCAAATAAATCATCACACAAAGTTAAATCAAAGGTATACTTCATTTTCTCTACATGATGCTTTTGTGGAGAAGGTTTTAGGGCCAAGCAAACGAACGGTTCAGAATTACCATTAACCCATTCGGCTATACCTTTCTTTGCATTTCTCATAGCCGATGCTTTAGAGTTAATGGCCAAATCAACATCGGCCTTCGCAATGCTTTCTGGTTTTCTTTTCTTAAACCCATAATGACCACAAGCAAACCATGTAGAGAAAAACTTTGGCATGATGATGTAGAAAATTTAAATACCAAAGTATTACTATTGTCAGCCTTTCTAATTTTCACAATGCATTGACTAACATAATCTGAAATTACTGTTTCGTTAGCAAGTAAAGTATTTTTTTCAATCGATCTTTCAGAATTATTTATCATAATGTTACTAATAGATGTACTAGCTGAAACCATATGATCAGATTGAGAATTAAACAAATTAGTTGTGCGGCATACCTTGTTAAATATGTTGGAGAGACAAGGAACCTTGATGTGGATGACGTCATACTTCTTCTCTTGATGACAGCCCACATCCACATCCTCCACGGGCCGTTCAGACCGACCCTTACACCCGGTCAGACCGGTGTTCCCAGAGTTGCTGAAAATCTTCTTTTGTTGACATGCTGATGCCTTCTCCTTGCTTCTAGACTCATAGTGATTAATGTCATTGGTGGGTCCTTGTTTAGCCTGAAGTTGTTGCTTATTTGTGATGTGAGAATCAATGAATAAATGCACAACACCTTCGGCTTTAGAAGAATCAAGAATAGCTGTTTTCTTACTCTTGTCATCATTTTGTACAGCCAAACTTGTTTGTTTTGGTAAAACAGATCTAGACTGCTCGGTTGTTGTAATAACCGAACAAATGTTCAAATCTGCATTATTCTCCTTTTCTTTCTTCATTCGGAACTCAAGTAAAAAAGCCTTTATATATACTTGAGCAAACGAATGAAAATTAGAATCATCTATTCTGTCTCTTATATGTGACCTTAAACCTTTTAGAAATACATCAACAAGATCCATATCAGAAATTGACAGATTAATGCAATGGTTTTTCATTTCAGTGAATCGTGCTTTATAAGCAGAAACCGATTCATTTCCATCTTGTTGAAGATTATAGAAGTTGGTAACACATGATGTCTGAGAATAACTGGCCACATGACTAGAATTAGCATGGCCAATCTTTTCACTCATCGGCATTTTTTGTGGTGGAATCACATATTGTGAATTTACTGCCGATGAACAGACATGTGAAACACCTTGCTGAATAGTATGAAAATTACTAGCATGTGATGTTTCATAAGAATTGTCCAAATTTACCATGTTTATTTGGCTCTGATAATTGCACATCGGCATGTGAATTTTTTCCTCTGATAATTGCACATTGCCCTTTGCATATAATTTTCAGAATTATAATTTGCATAATTAAAACCATTATCGGAATAATGACTAGCCGATGCAATATAAATACTATCATTATATCTAGCAACATCAACATGAGGATTTATGGTACTCGCAAAATAATCAGTAGAAACATGTGATGTATTCGCATGCTGTACCTCAGGCGTGACGTAGTAATATTGTTGTGGAGTGCACTGATAGCCCGCCATAATAAGTCTTGGTGCTCCTGGTCTTGTGATAGAGAATTCCAGATAATCTTAGTGACCCAAGCAATCAATGACCAATATTTTGCTTCTCTTTTAATCTTCAATCTGCAGTAAGAAACAAAGAAGGATGAAACGGTTTGAACAAACTGATGCACACAAAAACAGATGCAACGGTCTTCAAAGACCCGATGCAATATCGATGGCGAGTCAAAATAATATATTAATAATGTATTGTGTTGTAACACGGTTTTTCTAGTATTACAAACAGTGAGAAGATTACAGTTGACTTCTTTTTGTCTCTTCCAAAAAACATTCCCCCTTACAATTACTATTGACCTGCTATTTATAGGGGCCAACCTCGTATGTTTACAAGACCGTTACTTCCCGCCAGAAATCCTATAACTATCTTAGCTTTCAGATAACTGTTGCTTCCCGCCAATCTCCTCCTTAGCCTTGCAACAAGAGATGGATTCGTTTTGATAGTTCCTCGTCTTATGACCAGCCTTGTGCTATTATCTTCTTCGCCTTGACTTCTTCAGTCCTGCTTGAAACTCTAACCTCTTCGAATTAGATTCGCGCTCGTCATCTTCGTCTTGACTTCTTCAGTCTCGCCTGCGACTCTAACCTCTTCGAATTAGTTTCACGCTTGTCTTCATCGTCTTAACCTCTTC
Source organism: Digitaria exilis (assembly GCA_015342445.1). Classification (NCBI taxonomy): domain Eukaryota; kingdom Viridiplantae; phylum Streptophyta; class Magnoliopsida; order Poales; family Poaceae; genus Digitaria; species Digitaria exilis. The sequence goes on from JACEFO010002902.1 coordinate 684,802, forward strand.
TGTCTTCATCGTCTTGACCTCTTCAGTCTCGCCTGCGAAAATAGAAAATATGATTCCAAGGGGCGTCTCCCCAACATATTGGCTAGGGTTGAGTAGAACGGTTATAAAAAACCAGATCTTCTTCCCCAGCGGAGTCGCCAAAAGTGTGTTGACACTTTTTCTGGCCAACGCACGGCAAACGCTAAATCGCGCGGGCCGAAAACGAACCAGATCACTGTCAGCCTACGAAAACCGGATGTTCCGGTTTGGGAGTCGAAAGTTCCGGTTTTGTAGGGTTTCACCGGAATCGGTCGTTCGAGAGGATAACTATCACACTTACGTGGTGGATGACGGCTAGGTTTACGAGCAAACCAACAAAGAGATAACCAACGCGTTTACGTAGCGAAGAACGACTAGTTTACGAGCAAACTAGCAAAGGTCGTCGATGCTCACGCCCGGGAGGGACCCCGTTAGGGCGTGGACGTCTCCGGACGTGCCCTAGGTCGACCAGCAAGCCTAGAACGCCATCAATGGCCATGGAGATCACGATGGACAGCAAAGAGAGGTTGGAAAAGCTTAGGGTTTAGAGATGAAAAATAGATGCATAATGTTTCATTCGATTGGGATTCGCTCAATCGGCCATGACCCTTTATATTTATAGGGTGGGAAGGTCTAGACCCAGTAGGAGTTGACAATTATACAAATCACGTGCCTAGATACAACTCCTAATTCGGAATAGACTGCAAATCCCGGAACTTCCGGTTTTCAATCCGGAAGTTCCGGTTTTACCCGGGTGCAGTTACTCTCGAGGTCATAACTCTCTCGTTCAAAGTCCAAATCGGACGTTCAATATATGAATTTTGATCGTCACGGCGAGGCCTACGCATTGGTGAAGTCTAATCAGCATTTGGAGAACTTTATCAGGACCGGAAGTTCCGGTTTGAGAAAACCGGAGGTTCCGGTTTTCCTGGACTGGCAGCAAAACCAATAAGTGCCAATTTTGGTTGTCAACAATGAGGTACCGGGAGATACCTTTCCTATTTTTCTATCAGTCTCACCTATTTTCGGTACTGATTGGTATGTTTTTCTAGGTACCCCTTTGGTTCCAGCCGTTGATTTCAATCAGATAGACAGCCCTCATTTATTCCAACCATTGTAAAACTCCTCTAATTATGACATTAAGCTTCTTTTTTGTGCCACACACACTTGTTACATTAATCTGATTGTCCTAAAATACCAACTAGTAAATTTAGCACCCAGAGGGGCATTCATGTCACAACTCACAATGTTAGCGTGTCATCAAACAGTCCATCCTACCTTTTCTTATTTCTCCTTACAAAAAATACATAGACGATTCAACAGGTTTCCTTGCGTTATAAATTATGTAGCCATCATAAGTCCTCGGTACAATTAGTCACGATAGGCGCAGATGTTCTTTTTGTGCGCTGTGCTGCTTGAGGTAATGGGATAGTCGCATCGGCTTCCTTGTTCATTGAATATTGGATTTGGAGGCGTCAGTGAAAAAATCAATTCCACAATATTCTATTCACGTAGTGACTGACCAAGGTTATTCGTAACATCAGAACAGGCACAACATCAATTCGATTATTTTCACTCAGGTGCTGCTCCTATTCTATGCGAGGGGAAAAAATTATTTGTAAATTATCTGGAAAACTAACACTTAAACGTGTGACTTAGTGGCGTTGCTGTGTATGAGGCAAAAACAGCCTCATCCAAGAAGGTCACACGACCCCGCACTTGCCCATGAGACCAACTGAAGGTGATACAGCTTGGCACCACCTCCTGTAACATCCAGTCACGCTGACCATCTCCAAGAGCGCTTGTATTTATGTTAGCTAAATACAAAGTTTATACCCCATTCGTAAAAATAGAAAACCCCCTAATTTTTATGGGAGATCCAAGAGATTAGGTTAAAACTGAATGGGTATACTCAACGTTTTCCACGTCACCATCAGTCATATTCTGCGTTTTTTCTTTTCTGATCCACGAGATCCCGACTTGCTTGCCGCCACCGCCATCTCCACGAGACCTGGATGCGGGCGGACGACCGGCGACGGTGGATGCTAGGTCGACATGCACCTCAGATCGTTTTGATCAGCCATCACATTTGGATACTCGCCTGGACACTCTCCTAATATGACTGCGAGACCAGCTGCCATGTGCGCAGAGCAAGAACACTCTGCACGTACACACTTAGCATATAGGTACAACCATTGGATATACAATTGAAGTAATTGCGTCAGGATGAGTTCCTAATTACAGACGCGCTTTGTCTCTCCAATGTGTTCTCCAAACCTCTGATGGGTCGCAAATAATAGACGCGCCGTAATAAGAGCCGTCTCTGATGATAACCGTTACGCACCAGATGATTCAAAATTATCGGAACTCTGCCGTTGATTTGAAAACGTAAATCGAAAATTTTGAGCTGGTACGAATATGGATTTCCTTAGTATGCCTTTGGTTTTTTGTTGGCTGAACGTAAGTTTGGATCGGAAACAATGAATATAATACGAATGGGGAATAAATCCTTTCATTATTATTGTATCAGATAGCTATTAAAAACACTGATTCTTACAGATATATACTCATTACTCAGAAGATGTTCCTGGCCGATTCTTTAGCTTTTTTTCTTTAGAAAGTCCTGGATTCTTTAGCTAGACACCTACAGATCACCATGGCCATTCATGATGACATACTTTTGTTCTATCATGGCATCCACAAGGTTGACTCGACTGACGGCCCTTTTGGACCTGATCCAACAGTCTCCTTTAACTTCTCAGCGAACCGCATATTGTCCCAGCAGTCGAGGGCCGCGTTCCTCAACCTGCTCCCACGATCCATATAGTTGTGGAATCCCAAAGTGCCGTGGTCACCAGGCTTGTACCCTTCAATTATGGACCGGCACTCGGCCACAGTGTCGTAGGGGTGAAAACGGTCGGTAGAATTCCCGTTTTCGACCGAACCGTTTTCTACATTTCACCCGATCGAATTCGTATTTTTAGGATGAAATCGGGTCAGTATAAAAAATACGGAATAAGAAATCGGGACGAAAACAGTTTAGGCACCATCCCGATCGTTTTCGCTTTTCCCGTATTTATTCGGGATATCATGTATTCTAAATTCGGAATATACCGAATTTACTGTTTTAGAATTTGAATTTTAGCCCATCCAGTCCAGCCTACCAACCGGCCCAGCTCAACTATTCTAGAGTTCCACTTCTGGCCCAGGCCCAGCCAGTCACCCACCACGCCTGCTTTGGTGACCGCCGTATCCCGCATCTCCCCATCTCCCCTCGGCGCTGCCGCATCTCGCATCTCCCCATCCGACTCGTGTCGCGAGTCGCGACGTCGCCTTCCGCCCTTCCCGTCCCCTCCCTCCACCGCGCCGCCATGCCGCCACCCGCGCCACCCTGCTGTCAGCAACCGCGCGGACCAGGCCACTCACCGTGGGCCGTGGCTGGGACTGGGAGGCGGAGAAGCCGCGGACTAGAGAAGTGGAGAGTGGAGATTGGAGACAATGGCGCCCACTGGAGAAGCTTCTTCTGGTGCCGGATCGAAGACCATGACCAAGACCAAGAGCGTCCGTCGTCTTCTAGAGCCTCCCCCACCACCACCAGAGGCTTCTAATAAAGGTATACTGTATACATGTACATCTAGTTGAAAGCTTTGGATTTGCATTTGAAATGCTTGCACTGAGTGACTGAGAATCTGAGATATCTTAGAATGAAAATGTATTGCACTAGTGTATTTTGTTTTTTCAAGTTCCAGTACGTAAATTGGCCTTGCTAAAAGCAGTAGCACTAATAGCAATGTTTACTTGGCTCTTGGCAGGACTTAGGTATAAAAGGCTTGCAACTCGAAGTGCCTGCGCTAGTGCTTGTGCAAGTGCAAGCCCAGCAATGTCTGCGAGGGGTTCTTCTGTGCCAAGTGAAGATGCAAATGTTGTGGACACCAGTGGCAATGGTTCGGGCGCAGGAACACCACATGTGCAGATGCAAAGTGATGAAGCAGAAGCTGCAGCTACAAATTGTATTCTAGATGTTGTTCATATTGATCCTGAAGATGGAGGGGATGAGGAGGGCGAAGAACGAGTTCACCTTAGTGGTAAGAGGTTGGAGACCAGGACATCACATGTTTGGAAGTAGTTTACAGAGAAAGTGGTAGTTGTAGAGGTGAATGGAAAGAAGTATGAGCAGTTGTGGGGATATTGCAATTTTCCAAAATGTAAGGCAAGGTACAGAGCTGAGGGGAGGTGTGGGACAACTGGATTCAAGAACCATTTGAGGACACGAAACTTTACTGAGACTGGACAGCAGCAACTCTCAGTTGGTAAGGACCCTGGTACTGAAATTACTAATGCTAAGCCTTTCAAGTATGACCAAGAAATTAGCTTGAAGAAATTAAATTTGGCAATAACCATACATGAATATCCTTTCAATATTGTTGAGCATGAGTATCTTGTTGATTTCTTCAAGTCTCTTCGCCCTGGCTTTCCTTTGAAGTTCCGTGTCACTATTAGGAAAGAGATAATGCAAAATATTTTGGAAGAAAAGGAAACATTGTACAAATACTTGAAAACTATGCAATGCCTCTTTAGTGCAACAGATAATTATTGGTTTCTTCAATGTTAAAGGAAGGCATACTGGTGCAAAGTTATCTGAGGCATTCACTGAAGTTATGGTTAAATGGTACATTGAGAATAGACTATTTGCTTTGACTTTGGATAATGCTAGTTCAAATGAAGTGGCTGTCCATGATATAATTTCAGATATGAAAGAGAATGGTAATGGTTCCCTAGTTTGTGATGGGCTGTTTTTTCATGTTTGATGTGCCTGCCATATACTCAATTTGGTTGCTAGAGATGGGCTGAAAGTAATTTCAGGAACAATTGCTAAAGTTAAATCACTTGTATTAGCTGTGAAAGGGTCTCCTTTGCAATGGGATGCACTGAAGTGTGCCACTGAATCTGGTTTGGATACAAAGAGAGGTATAGCAATGGATGTATCAACTAGGTGGAATTCTACCTACCTTATGTTGAGAGATGCCTTATACTACAAGGATGCTTTTACGAGGCTTAAGTCTTCAAATCGCCGTAGGTATGCCAAGATCTCTCCATCTCCTGCTGAATGGGAAAAGGCATTAACAATATTTCATTGCTTGAAGAGGTTTTATGATCTCACTGAAATTCTTTTTGGCACTTCATATCCAACTGCCAACTTATTTTACAAAGGTTTCTGTGACATAAAGGTCTTGCTTGATGACTGGTGCATGTTTAGTGATGATCCCACCATTAAAAACATGGCAACTGCCATGAATAAGAAATTTGAGAAGTATTGGCAGCAGTCCAACATTGCTCTAGCTGTAGCATGTTTCCTTGATCCTAGGTATAAGAAAAGGCTGATAGAATACTACATGAAAAAATTCTATGGTGATACATACCAACTTGAACTAGATGAATTTGTCAGTGTGGTAAAGAAATTGTACCAGTTCTATGCTAGTTCTACTCCTGCCCCAAAGAAAAACAGTGCAACATCTAGACCTAGTAGTATATCAGATGTATTAATGGGAGGTGTAGATCAGGACCTTGAGACCTTCTTATATGATGGAAGTGAAAATCCTATGCTGGAGTCAAATGAGTTGGAGAGGTACATTGCAGAACCTCCTACAAAACTTGGTGGTGATTTTGACATCCTAGCATGGTGGAAAAATAAGAGAGAAGATTATCCTATCCTTACATGAATTGTCCATGATGTAATGGCCATACAAGTATCAATGGTAGCTTCCGAGTTTGCTTTTAGTGCTGCTAGTTGTGTACTTGATCCCTATCGCAGTCGTCTTGATCAAGAGATGGTGGAGGCATTAATTTGCACTAAGGATTGGTTGGCTGCTGCTAGAAAATGTGAGGGTTTGATGGCTGCTAAGATGAAAAGTTGTACACTTGTAATTGCACTAGTAAAATGAAATCTTTATTGTCCTGTCTTTCTTTTTTCAGATTCTAAATTTGTTGGTTCCATTGTGAGTGACCTTGAGGTTGAGGCTTTGTCTGCTGCCATGATCAATAAACTTAAAATTGAGGTTCGTTTTCATATCTTTATTTGGTGCTAGTTGGTTCATTTGGCCTTTGTTGTTGTACTTGTACTGATTTTTCTTAACTATGGAAACTTGCAAGAGCAATACAGGGAGGAGGAAGAGGGAGAAGAAGAGGAAGATGAGTTACCGCAAGACATGGAAAGTGACCCAGGCGTTATGGATGTTGCTGCTGAGTTGTAGCCTGCCAAGTTATTGCTGTTTTGCAACTTTTGTGCTTGCTGTGTGTTTCAAAAATGAGTCGTTATTGTGTTAGTGAAACTCGATATGTGAGTGAGAGTGAGACTGTCAGACTGTTCATGTGGAGTGTTTTACTGTTTTGTGAGACTGAGTTAAGAACTTAAGGTTTGGTTATGTACTTGTTAATTTGTTAAGGACTTATTCTTAATTAGACTTGTTGTTAAATTGCCATGATGGTGTATCACTCACACATTCACGTGTATGGTGTACCATGTATTCATGTATCATGTATATGTGTATTGTGATTTCTGAATGGTTGTGTTGTTTTGTCAGTGTCGACTTGGTCCTAGTGTCGATGTTCCGGTTTTGATGTTCCGTGTCCCGATCGTTTTCGACATGTTCCCGCTCGAATTATTTTGTTTTCGATATCCCGCTTAACCGCTTTCATTTCCGTATCCGACATTTCCGATTTTGATTTCGTTTCCGTATAAAAATATGAAAATGAAAACAATATTGGGGTTTTCCCGACCAATTTCATCCCTACAGTGTTGCAGTCCAAACGGCAGAAATGGACGGTGAGCTCCATGTCTTTGCTCTCCCCCTTGGACATGGCACCAAGCTTGGACATGTACTCCATGGTGAATTAGTTGTGGCACGAAGCTCAGCCGCGTGATTTTCACGCATATGCCCGCTGCACGATGTCGTTGGCCATGGTCCTCTGATGGTCGTCGTCCATCAGGCGGCCATCTGCAAGATGAGTGGCAACGAAGACCGAGGCAGTAGGCACAGAGGCCGAGCAGGGCAACCGCGATGGTGGACACCGCTTGTTGTGCTATGCTGACTTTCTTGTGGTATGCACACAGCAAACAGTGTTGTGCTAGGATTGGTATATTCTAGCTGTGTCGCTGTGGTTGCAGGTCATTTTGTGCCCGGGTTTTCCATCTAGTAGAGACTTTGCAGTTAATTTGCAGGCTACGGCAGGGTGATGGGTATCGATATCTACAGTATGCATTGATCTTGGAAATAAGTAGCTATGATATGGCATCAACGCCATGGATTTACTGATATTAATAGGCACGCAGACATGAATAAATTGAACATGAAATTGGGTGATGGATATTCATATCTACAGCATGTATTGACCTTGGAACCGAGTAGGATATCCAAAGTCCCAACGAACGCCATGTATTTCCTTGTTTTAACAGGCACGCAGAAATGAATAAACTGAACAGAAATTCGGGTCGTCCATCAGAATAACAGATTTTATTGTTGTGCTGGGTAGTCCCCTTGATGTGAAATGCATAGAAGCAATATCACTAGTTAAGTATACATTCCAAGGAGACCATATTTAATTCGGAAAAAAAACAAGTGGTGATGTGTTTTCAACACATTCTACTGCTCATTCGTAGCAAAACCTATGATGTTGTCCCAGAGAACATATAGTATTTTTTCATAGCATTATTGCGTGAAACTATTTTCACCACCGGTTTGTCAAAACTAGAGGTGATATAAGTTTTCAAAACTTTTAAAACGTGGTGACAAGCATTATTCAACGTTGGACCGTCCACTAGAGGAAAAACGCCCGTTCGTCCCCTTCCAATCAGTACCGGTTGCTTACCAACCGGTACTAAGGACCATTTAGTACCGGTTGGTAAGCACAGTACGCCCCGAGGACCATTTAGTACCGGCTCGTAACATGGCCCGGTACTAAATGGTGGCATTCAGTACCAGTTGGTGTTACAAGCCGGTACTAAATGGTCCCGAGGGGTTCCTGAGGCCCCTTTTGCATTTGGTACCGGTTGGTAACACCAACCGGTACTGAATGCCACCATTCTGTACACGGTTGGTGTTACCAACCTGTACTGAATGCACCACCCAGAGTTACTTTAAAAGGATAGCATCCTTCTCTCAACCATAAGTGCTCTATACGTGGGGTGGTTAAGGAAGAATCGCGCGAGGGGGGAGGTCGCGAGTTCGAGTCCCACGGACCGTGCACGCGCATTTACGCGTGAAAAATTCGCGTGACTTGTGACTCAAAATCATTTTCGCGTGTGTGGGGCCCCAGCGAGTTCAAAAATTTTTTTCCCATTTTGTTTAGGCTCAAAATCATTTGGTACCGGTTGGTATTACCAAGCGGTACAGATGGCGCCCATCGGTACCGGTTGTACCGGTTGTAATAGATGGGCCCCTAGTACCGGATTGCCAGTACTGATTGCATTACCGGCATCAATGCGTGCCTAGCGACCTGTACTGGGGGGCTTTTTTCTGCTAGTGGTCGCTATAAACTCAGCGATAAAAATAAATGCTAATTTGTTCCTTCTTGGAGCTGGGTCGTGGCTGGATCCCACTCTATCTGTTTTTTTTTCAAAATTACATGACTCGACCAGTCTAGACTTATATAAGTTTTAAATCTTTATATGAAAAATGTGACATCCCCGATTTTTGAACGGCACGAAGTTTGACCAAAAATCAAAATTTGGTCAAAATTCGACATAAATTTGAAATAAATATATATAATTGATCACGGAGATTGGGAGAGCATGTTTGACACGAAAATGGGATGAAGAAGAGTATGGGAATAGCTCAATTAAATGGAGGGAAGAAAAAGAGAAAAGTTACTGTTGCAAATCTGAAATTAGGGGTTTGAATTTCAGTTTCTGGCCATGTTGAGCAGCAAGGTTTGAGTGGTCATAAAAATCTATTGGTTGATCTTTTGACCATGGTACAAAAATGAAAGTTGTCAAGTAAGGTATAAAGAACAACTTTGTTTTTGGGTTCAGCTTGAGGTTAGATGCAAATCAAGGAGAAAAACGTGGTTGAAAATCGAATCAATTACAGTTTCAGTCAATTTCAGGGTTATAAAGGCTGAGATGAAAATTCTCAAATTAAGCTCAAACCGTTGAGAATCTGAAAGAGGTCCAAAAATAAGAAATGAAATTCAAGTCAAGGCAAAGAACTTTTGTGTTTTGAGGAATAGCATGTTCTGTTCAAATTTTGGGAGTAGATTGAGTTTGAATTTCTGCACAAGGTTAGGGTTTCAGAGTTCATATGCACACCCTAGCCGACCGATGAACAAGGTTCGAATTCGAGCGATTGGGCAAGAATTTGGGTATGGTGCCAAAATAGAAAGTGAAATTGAATGTGATACGGACAAGTTTCATTTGGGGATCGAGGCGAGTTTGAATGGAAATTTGAAAGTAATTTGAGAAATTCAAATTCGGGGTCTGAAATTTGGGGGTGAAACTCGCCGACATTGGAGCTTCCAATCCGCGCTATACACTGCTCGAATCGAAAAGGTTGCAACATGAAAGTTGGAGTGCTATGGTTCTTCTACAAGTTGTGTGTTTGGAGTTTGGCAAGTTTAGATGAGGTTTTGGAAGAAATCGTGGCCGCAACATCTCGGTTCAAGAGCTCGAAGGGCATCAATGGCGGTTCGACGTCGGTGGCTCGGCCACGCGTCGCCGGGCATGGGATCGTCGTGGCAGTGTGTTAAGCAGGAGCTGGCAGTCGCCCTAGGTCGGTCCTCGTCGATATATATCCGCCCTACGCTGACGTTCTTCTCCTTTTCTTCCTTTTCCTCGCTCTCGGTTTCTCTCGGCCGCCGGCGAAGTTCGTCGCCGCGTTCTCTTGTTCAACCACCTCCGTCCGATTCCTCTCGCGCACAGCTTCGTCTTGAACCCCTTTACATCCCCGAACCCTCTTCGTTGAGCTTCACCCATCCCAGAACCCAGGCGCCGTCGTTTTTCCTCTTCTCGGTTCATCGCCACCCGCCGTGGTCGACGGCTCTCGTGGGCAGCCCTGGTCCGGCCATCTCAGCCTGTGCTTGAGGGTGAGCTAGCTTCCCCTTGGTCTGCTGGTGCTCATAGGCTAGTTGTTGGCTCGGTTTGGGGTACGGGTTGCCGGTTGCGCGTCGTCGCCGCCGCGCTCGCCGCCGTGCGCACGCCCGCCATGGCTGGCGCACGCGAGCAGGGCGCCTGGGGGCACCTCGGCTTGCGCTAGGCGGTGCGTTAGGATCGCCAATGGTCGCTGGTGCTCGAAGGCCTGCTCGCGAGGGTGGTGGCGGCGTAGCTTGGCCGGCCGGCGTGCGCCACCGCGTCGCCGCCGCCTGCTCCGTTGGGGGCTTTGTCGGTGTAGTAATCGAGGGGGAAAAGGAGGGGGAATAGGTGCTTAGGGTCAAGGGGGTCCTATGGAGCGGGTTCCGAGGCAGGGGAGCCTCGCCGCCGGCGAGCAGCCGCGGTCGCGGCCGGCGGAGCGCGTCTGCGCCGCGCTCCCCTGTTTTGAACGGGGGAGGGACCGCGGGAATGAAGACGCGATCTTTCCAGGGGGTTTTCTGTAAAGCTGCCAATTAAGGTTTTCTGAATAGATTTAAAATTCGGTTTTTCACCTTTTAATTCATAGAAAATTATAGGAAAGTCCAAAAATGATGAAATAAATTTTGTTAAACTTGTTTTAAATTTTGCCATCCATTAAAAATGCTAAGTCATTAAGTGTGGATAATTAATTTAATTCCTTTGTTTGGATTAATTAAATAAATGTTTAATAATTTCTAAAAAGGTTAAAATTCTGAATAATTCTTTTATAATTAGAAATAATTTCTAAAATTGTTTTATGTATTTATTTAAATGTTTTATCCATTTAGAAAATGATTTTTAACATCATTAAAAATAAACTAAAAATGATTTAGGGCAAGTTTTATTAAAGGAAAAATATAGGTTTATCTTTTAAAAATCTTGGGTAGCTTGTGTTGGCTTGCAACTTTATCGAGAAGGGAAAGTTGCTTAGCTTTTTCATAAAGTGTTGCATCGCATATCGCTAACCGCATTACGTTTTAGTATCTCAAGCTTCGGAGTACGAGCTCGTGGGATTCGCGGAGGATCAGCGACAAGTCAAGGAAGTGATCGTCGTCGCTCCGGAATCTCGTATCGCGGAAGAATCTAACCTGTTTGTGATTCCAGGCAAGCCCCGGTGCATCTTTGAATCACCCATTATTTCATAATATTCATGAGTCCAAATTCTATGATTTTATGTGCATTAGGTTAAGGATTGGATGAAACCCTTTGATGCACGAAATATTCCTTGATAGAATTATCCTTGCCTAGCTAAGAAACTTGTTAGCAATGTTTACATTGGCTATGCTTGGTAAGGTTAAGTTAAAAGATGATGATCTAGGCTATCACCAATCTCATATGAATCATGAACGGTTTGGGTTGAAAAAGAGTGGGCAGAGGTTGGTAGGAGGGATTGAGGAAGCTCGATCCTTAGCTCTGCCTGCTAGCTAAAGTCACTAAGGACCGATCCGTTGTTTAAAAGTTTGATCGAGTGATTCTACCTGGTTTCTTACTGGGTTATGGGACCAGTAAAGCCAACTAGATTAGCTGGCTCGTTGATTGGAAATATCGCTTACCGGTGCTTGCTGGGTCGGAGAAAGGCGGGATCGTCATCTGGAACTCACGGGGTGGTCGCCAGACGTGGGGCCCACGTGGGGATGCGTTCCCGGGTTCGGGTAAGGATATTTCCGGTCTTTGGTCCAACTAATTGAAAGGTTGTTGCGTACAGTAAGTACGACTGTGCGTGGCTGGGGGCTGGGTATCTCCTGCAGGATGTACATGGATCCGGATCGACACAACTCTTGGTTATGAGTGCACTTGATCAGGTCTTAAACATCGTAGAGGAAACAAGTTGAACAAGAGGAGGTTGATTCTTAAATGCTGGTTGACCTTAGTACAACCTGTATGCAAAAATATTTTATCACCTAGGTGGATAAGTAACAACTCAATCAAGCATAAAATGCATGAAATAAGGACCAAGTTTTAGTAATGCTTTTAAGCAAAGGAGTCGCGTCAGCCAAATCCACAGAAAGCCCAATCATATTCCTTGGGAGTCTTTTCTTTGGTAAGGCGGGTAAGTCTTGCTGAGTACCTTCGTACTCAGGGAATCTCCCTTTTGTTTTTCAGAAGAAGCTACGGAGGAGATCATCAAGAAGATCCAGAAGACCTAGATCATCGTGGTCCCGGTGATTCTAGGGTTAAGCCGGAGGCTGTAGATATGTGTGATATAGAACTACCTAGACTGGTTTGTATTAAACTCTTAGTAATGGCTTGACTTGCATTTAAGTTCTCTTCAAAACCTGGTTTGTAATCAGTAAGAAGCTTGATATGTTGTGTAAAAATGGTAATGTTCGTTGTGTTCTCCTTACCGAAAACGATCCTGATGTATGGCAAAGATATGAGTTAACGTGGTTTATCGAGGAGTCCTTGGGACACTCGACAGATCACCGGTTTAAACTGTTTGAAGTGCGTCCGATGATCGTAACAGGTCGTTATGACGCACTTGAGCCAGTTTAAATTGGGGGTTCTGCCACAGCTGGTATCAGAGCCATAGGTTGGGATAAGCAACGAGCATTATGTCTTTTTAAACCTCGGGACCATATTTTCTATAAAAGAAAAGCAGTCGAGTCGTTAGGTGGCAAGTAGAGATAATGGTTGGCTTGGTTTGCAAGATGCTAACTGTTCGTGCGTGTCGTTAGAATCGTTAGAATTTTATGTTTAGGGAGAGTTATACGATGCCACCAATTTTCTTGCGAGTGTGAATGTGTCTGTGAGGACGTAGGGACCGCTGCATCATGCTTGCATTGCATGTTTTCAAAGGTGTGGGGTTTGGTGAGTGGCGTAGGTTTAGAACCTCCTTTCCAGGGATAGTTGGAGCAAGAGAACAGCCTTGGTCTTGGTTGGATACCCATCTCTTGATGACATCACATGCATCTTCAGTCTTCGTAATGCAAGAAGGGATAGCAGCTGAGTGTGACCAGACCTTTATAAGCCAAGTTTATATGGTATGTGTTGGGATCTTTTGCAGAATGGCAGATCCACGGAACTCTCAAACTAGAGCGGAAGCTAGTGAAGAACATCCATCTCCACCTCCCGGTCTAACGGAAGCTTTTGCTCATATCATCAGTTCTGGAATTGAGCAGACCCGGCTGTTGAATCTTATTGCTCAGAGTCTTGGCAGTTCTTCGTCCAGTCGTCAAGCAAGACCACGTGAAGTCACTTATTCTCACTTCCTGGAGACTCATCCTCCTGTTTTTACTCGAGCTGAGCATCCTCTGGAGGCAAACGAATGGCTTGGAACCCTAGAGCAGAAGTTTCGAGTTATTCCTCATTGCACCGAGAGTCAAAAGGTAGAGTTTGCTGGTCTTCAACTTCATGGTCCTGCTGGTACTTGGTGGTCCAGTTTTCTATCCAGGCAGACTGCAGGAAGGGATATTACGTGGGATGATTTCAAGACGGCGTTCCGTACGCAGTTTGTGCCTGCAGGGATTATGCGGATGAAGTTGGAAGAATTCATAAAGCTTCAGCAAGGGACTAAAAGTGTGTTGGAATATACCAGTGCTTTTGAGCATCTGGCTCAATATGCTCCAGAGCACGTGGACAATGAAATCAAGAAGCGGGATTGCTATCTCCGTGGACTAAATGTAAGGATGCAGGAGAAGTTGGGAACATGTACTTTCCCTGATTACAGTTCCGCAGTGAGCATGGCGATATCAACCGAAGAAAAGATGAAGGCTCTGGATGAAAGTCTTAAAGAAGAAGAAGAAGCTCTTAAGAGGAAGGATCCGGTTAATGAGACATCTGGTGGTGCTCCAAAGCGCTTCAAGGTTATCTATCGTGGACCGGCTAACCAGTTCCAGGGAAGTTCGCAGCAACAACCATCTCAGCAACAGTGGGTGGTAAGGAACCCCAATAATACTCCACATCCGGTGCCTCCCCAAGATCGAGAGAGTCGTGATACCTCTGGTCCATCCAATGCTCAACCATGTTATAACTGTGGCAAGACTGGGCATTATGCTCGTGAATGTCGTTTACCCAAGCAAGGTGGAAATCCAAATGTGCAGTCTCAAATGTCGGGACAAGGAGTTGGTCAAAGATTTGTGAGAAGGAAGGTTCTAAATTCTCAAACCGGACAGGTTCGATATATGAATGTGGAGGAACTTCCAGCAGATGAACCAATGATGTCTGGTATGTCTTTATCAATAATTCCTTGTCAATCTTTTACTTGATGCTAGTGTTTCATGAAAATGATATATATGGCAACTCTCGGGAATAAGTGCGGGTGGAGAGAAAGGTTTTAAGAACAATATATGATATACGGTTTTGAGAGTCACCAAAAGTAATATGGAAATAAAAGGAATCAGGGCCTTCTAGTTTGAGTAATTAGAGAAGGTTGCTCGGATATATGACGTAACCACCGGCACCACTTTAGCTTCTTGGTGAAGTATGTTCGAAAGTTTGGATATGACACATTATCCTTTCCATTGTTAAGAGCAAGTTAAGGCTCTATTTGGAATCTCGGGACGAGATTCTTTTAAGGGGGAAGGGCTGTGACATCCCCGATTTTTGAACGGCACGAAGTTTGACCAAAAATCAAAATTTGGTCAAAATTCGACATAAATTTGAAATAAATATATATAATTGATCACGGAGATTGGGAGAGCATGTTTGACACGAAAATGGGATGAAGAAGAGTATGGGAATAGCTCAATTAAATGGAGGGAAGAAAAAGAGAAAAGTTACTGTTGCAAATCTGAAATTAGGGGTTTGAATTTCAGTTTCTGGCCATGTTGAGCAGCAAGGTTTGAGTGGTCATAAAAATCTATTGGTTGATCTTTTGACCATGGTACAAAAATGAAAGTTGTCAAGTAAGGTATAAAGAACAACTTTGTTTTTGGGTTCAGCTTGAGGTTAGATGCAAATCAAGGAGAAAAACGTGGTTGAAAATCGAATCAATTACAGTTTCAGTCAATTTCAGGGTTATAAAGGCTGAGATGAAAATTCTCAAATTAACCTCAAACCGTTGAGAATCTGAAAGAGGTCCAAAAATAAGAAATGAAATTCAAGTCAAGGCAAAGAACTTTTGTGTTTTGAGGAATAGCATGTTCTGTTCAAATTTTGGGAGTAGATTGAGTTTGAATTTCTGCACAAGGTTAGGGTTTCAGAGTTCATATGCACACCCTAGCCGACCGATGAACAAGGTTCGAATTCGAGCGATTGGGCAAGAATTTGGGTATGGTGCCAAAATAGAAAGTGAAATTGAATGTGATACGGACAAGTTTCATTTGGGGATCGAGGCGAGTTTGAATGGAAATTTGAAAGTAATTTGAGAAATTCAAATTCGGGGTCTGAAATTTGGGGGTGAAACTCGCCGACATTGGAGCTTCCAATCCGCGCTATACACTGCTCGAATCGAAAAGGTTGCAACATGAAAGTTGGAGTGCTATGGTTCTTCTACAAGTTGTGTGTTCGGAGTTTGGCAAGTTTAGATGAGGTTTTGGAAGAAATCATGGCCGCAACATCTCGGTTCAAGAGCTCGAAGGGCATCAATGGCGGTTCGACGTCGGTGGCTCGGCCACGCGTCGCCGGGCATGGGATCGTCGTGGCAGTGTGTTAAGCAGGAGCTGGCAGTCGCCCTAGGTCGGTCCTCGTCGATATATATCCGCCCTACGCTGACGTTCTTCTCCTTTTCTTCCTTTTCCTCGCTCTCGGTTTCTCTCGGCCGCCGGCGAAGTTCGTCGCCGCGTTCTCTTGTTCAACCACCTCCGTCCGATTCCTCTCGCGCACAGCTTCGTCTTGAACCCCTTTACATCCCCGAACCCTCTTCGTTGAGCTTCACCCATCCCAGAACCCAGGCGCCGTCGTTTTTCCTCTTCTCGGTTCATCGCCACCCGCCGTGGTCGACGGCTCTCGTGGGCAGCCCTGGTCCGGCCATCTCAGCCTGTGCTTGAGGGTGAGCTAGCTTCCCCTTGGTCTGCTGGTGCTCATAGGCTAGTTGTTGGCTCGGTTTGGGGTACGGGTTGCCGGTTGCGCGTCGTCGCCGCCGCGCTCGCCGCCGTGCGCACGCCCGCCATGGCTGGCGCACGCTAGCAGGGCGCCTGGGGGCACCTCGGCTTGCGCTAGGCGGTGCGTTAGGATCGCCAATGGTCGCTGGTGCTCGAAGGCCTGCTCGCGAGGGTGGTGGCGGCGTAGCTTGGCCGGCCGGCGTGCGCCACCGCGTCGCCGCCGCCTGCTCCGTTGGGGGCTTTGTCGGTGTAGTAATCGAGGGGGA
The DNA here is from genome assembly GCA_015342445.1 of Digitaria exilis. Lineage (NCBI taxonomy): Eukaryota > Viridiplantae > Streptophyta > Magnoliopsida > Poales > Poaceae > Digitaria > Digitaria exilis. The sequence continues at coordinate 701,166 of JACEFO010002902.1, forward strand.
ATAGGTGCTTAGGGTCAAGGGGGTCCTATGGAGCGGGTTCCGAGGCAGGGGAGCCTCGCCGCCGGCGAGCAGCCGCGGTCGCGGCCGGCGGAGCGCGTCTGCGCCGCGCTCCCCTGTTTTGAACGGGGGAGGGACCGCGGGGATGAAGACGCGATCTTTCCAGGGGGTTTTCTGTAAAGCTGCCAATTAAGGTTTTCTGAATAGATTTAAAATTCGGTTTTTCACCTTTTAATTCATAGAGAATTATAGGAAAGTCCAAAAATGATGAAATAAATTTTGTTAAACTTGTTTTAAATTTTGCCATCCATTAAAAATGCTAAGTCATTAAGTGTGGATAATTAATTTAATTCCTTTGTTTGGATTAATTAAATAAATGTTTAATAATTTCTAAAAAGGTTAAAATTCTGAATAATTCTTTTATAATTAGAAATAATTTCTAAAATTGTTTTATGTATTTATTTAAATGTTTTATCCATTTAGAAAATGTTTTTTAACATCATTAAAAATAAACTAAAAATGATTTAGGGCAAGTTTTATTAAAGGAAAAATATAGGTTTATCTTTTAAAAATCTTGGGTAGCTTGTGTTGGCTTGCAACTTTATCGAGAAGGGAAAGTTGCTTAGCTTTTTCATAAAGTGTTGCATCGCATATCGCTAACCGCATTACGTTTTAGTATCTCAAGCTTCGGAGTACGAGCTCGTGGGATTCGCGGAGGATCAGCGACAAGTCAAGGAAGTGATCGTCGTCGCTCCGGAATCTCGTATCGCGGAAGAATCTAACCTGTTTGTGATTCCAGGCAAGCCCCGGTGCATCTTTGAATCACCCATTATTTCATAATATTCATGAGTCCAAATTCTATGATTTTATGTGCATTAGGTTAAGGATTGGATGAAACCCTTTGATGCACGAAATATTCCTTGATAGAATTATCCTTGCCTAGCTAAGAAACTTGTTAGCAATGTTTACATTGGCTATGCTTGGTAAGGTTAAGTTAAAAGATGATGATCTAGGCTATCACCAATCTCATATGAATCATGAACGGTTTGGGTTGAAAAAGAGTGGGCAGAGGTTGGTAGGAGGGATTGAGGAAGCTCGATCCTTAGCTCTGCCTGCTAGCTAAAGTCACTAAGGACCGATCCGTTGTTTAAAAGTTTGATCGAGTGATTCTACCTGGTTTCTTACTGGGTTATGGGACCAGTAAAGCCAACTAGATTAGCTGGCTCGTTGATTGGAAATATCGCTTACCGGTGCTTGCTGGGTCGGAGAAAGGCGGGATCGTCATCTGGAACTCACGGGGTGGTCGCCAGACGTGGGGCCCACGTGGGGATGCGTTCCCGGGTTCGGGTAAGGATATTTCCGGTCTTTGGTCCAACTAATTGAAAGGTTGTTGCGTACAGTAAGTACGACTGTGCGTGGCTGGGGGCTGGGTATCTCCTGCAGGATGTACATGGATCCGGATCGACACAACTCTTGGTTATGAGTGCACTTGATCAGGTCTTAAACATCGTAGAGGAAACAAGTTGAACAAGAGGAGGTTGATTCTTAAATGCTGGTTGACCTTAGTACAACCTGTATGCAAAAATATTTTATCACCTAGGTGGATAAGTAACAACTCAATCAAGCATAAAATGCATGAAATAAGGACCAAGTTTTAGTAATGCTTTTAAGCAAAGGAGTCGCGTCAGCCAAATCCACAGAAAGCCCAATCATATTCCTTGGGAGTCTTTTCTTTGGTAAGGCGGGTAAGTCTTGCTGAGTACCTTCGTACTCAGGGAATCTCCCTTTTGTTTTTCAGAAGAAGCTACGGAGGAGATCATCAAGAAGATCCAGAAGACCTAGATCATCGTGGTCCCGGTGATTCTAGGGTTAAGCCGGAGGCTGTAGATATGTGTGATATAGAACTACCTAGACTGGTTTGTATTAAACTCTTAGTAATGGCTTGACTTGCATTTAAGTTCTCTTCAAAACCTGGTTTGTAATCAGTAAGAAGCTTGATATGTTGTGTAAAAATGGTAATGTTCGTTGTGTTCTCCTTACCGAAAACGATCCTGATGTATGGCAAAGATATGAGTTAACGTGGTTTATCGAGGAGTCCTTGGGACACTCGACAGATCACCGGTTTAAACTGTTTGAAGTGCGTCCGATGATCGTAACAGGTCGTTATGACGCACTTGAGCCAGTTTAAATTGGGGGTTCTGCCACAAAAAATATTTTATTAGATGCCCGGAATTTTTATATGAAAGTTATTGTGATAATTAAGTTATCAATAAAGTGTACTCCTCATGTTTATAGTATAAACACTTTTAGGCTTGTCTTCACTCATAACTTTGTCAGTTATAACTGTTACGTTTGTCTTGGGTGCAACCATTTAGTGCTCGCTTGAGTTCTTCCCGGTACTAATTAAATTGCCCCCATCGGCACTGGGTTGTATAACCGATACTAAATAGCATGTTTAAACCGGTTATGCGACAACCAGTACTAACCATAGGTGGACGAATGTGGCTTTTTTTTCCAAAAGTGCTGGACTGAAGGCTCTGCCATAGGTTACTTCAAAAGGATAACATCTCCCCACTTAATCACATGTCCTCTACCACGATATAAAGCTTATCAAGCTCATTAGTGCATATTACACTATTACTATTTTGATGTCCTCTATAAGTAGTTTGATTCGTGAAAAAATCCCTGTGTGCCATTTTGGCATAAACATAAATCCTAGACAGCAACCACATAAAAGATATAAATCCTGTATACATCATTCGCGGAATGCTCTTCGTATGCAGCTGGGAGCCTGACCACATGTACTATGTGTTAGAGTGGCGCAGCGGAATCCGGCCCGGCCCGCTGTACACACGAGCCGGTGCCTCACAGGCCTAGGTCCACTCTAACACTATGACACATTTACGGTGGATGTTGCAAACAGAAGGGTTCCAGTGCATGACATGGATGGCACTGACACTATTGTGTTTATGTCATCACTGAGTGTATGCAGTTCTGCGTTCCCTCATGTGTATCCAAACACAGCGTTCATGAAAAGGAACATGGACTTGTTGTTGCAAGGAGACACCATATGATGATTCTCTCCAAGTTATCTACTCTATCGTCGGACGTTTTCTTAGTTTGAATTTTGATGCATTGATCACCGCCGCTTCCAACGGATCCGTACGGTAGTGCGCGTGTCAGAGAAGAGAAACAGCGGTGATGACTATCACTTCCGGTTCTCCCAAAACAAGCAGTGATGATCCCGGCACTAATGACCATTTCTGAAGTAGTGCCACCGACCGGCCATGCTTCACATCACCAGCAACAAGCGACCACGCCGCGCCGCCGCCACTACCTCTAGGAAGCAACCTGTCCCCCATTGTCGCCGGTGATGTCGTCATCCAAGAGTAAGCTCCTGCCCTCCGCTCGACCTTCCCTTTGCTCCTTCTCCCTCTGCTCCATTTTCTCCCTTTTCCAATCCTACAGATCCAAAATTGAATAATGCTCCCTCTCCGAAATGTCAATTTCCACTGCGAAGAGGAAACAAGGGACTGGATGCAGCTCCTCCCTGACATCGTCCGCAAGGTCGCCGGCGACCTCCTATCCGACAACGTCACCGAGTACATACACCCAAGAGCCGTCTGCAAGACATGGAGGATCTCCACCACAGATCCAAGCATCCTGAATCCTAAGTTCTTCCCTCGGAAATGACCTCTGATGATCGCCGGAGAAAATGATCCCTCACATTAGCTCGTGTTCTCTACCATGATATATAGCCTATCAAGCTCATTAGTGCATATTACACTATTTTTTGTGTGTCTGTTGCACCATTTTTACTCTGGTGTCAATCTATAAGTAGTTTGATTCTTGGAAAATTCCATGTGTGCCATTTTGGTATAAACATAAATCTTGATTTGCCACACTAAAATTATATATAAGTCCTGTGTACACCATTTGCGGAATGCTCTTCCTATGCAACTGGGACCTGTCCATATGTACTATGATACATTTATTGTGGATGTTGACAGCAGAAGGGTTTCAGTGCATGACATGGATGGCACTGACACTACTGTACATGTCTACAGCATCACTCGGTGTATGCATGAAAGGGGACATGGACTTGTTGTTGCAAGGAGATAACATACGATGATTGACTGCAAGTTATGTACTTGGTTTGAATTTTTATGCATTGGATTGAAACAAATAAATGTTGGTGCATGAAACTGGCAGTACTGGAAATCTCGAGTTTGCCGAGTGTCTCCTTTTCCAAGAGGAATTTTTTGGGCACTCGGAAAACCAACCTTTGCCAAGTGTTTAACACTATGCAAAAAAAAAAATAATAACACCTGGCAAAAATAGTGTTTGCGGAGTGTCACTACTACAGAATAGATTTTCGGAGGCGGTCAAAAAGGGTTTTCAGAGGCAGTTTTTTACAACCGCCTCCGACATGAGGCTTCTGTTAATCGGGGATTAACGGAGGCGGTCGTAAAAAAATAAAAAAAGAAAAAAGAAAAAGCCCGCCGAGCCCATCTGCACCGCCGCCACGCTGGATCTGTCCCGTGATGCCGCCGGATCAACCTAGCGCCTGCAGATCCAGTGCCGCGGAGCACCTTGCTGCGCCAGTTCCGCCACCGCGCCACACCTCGCAGCACCTCTGTCGTCGAGCTCCTCGCCACGCCGTCAGGCTCCTCGTCATTGCGCAGCACCTCGCCACGCCAGCTCTGCCGCCGCCGTCTTGGCCCCAGCCTCTTCTGCGGATCCACGCCACCGCCTTGACCCCTGCTCCCTGTGGATCCATGCCACCGCCGCCTACTCCGCCTTGGCCCCTCCGCGCGAGCCGCCGCAGCTCCGTGTGATGCCGCCTGCAATCGGCGGCGGAGGAGGAGGAGATGAGGAGGGAGGCAACCGGGCGACGGGAAAAGAAGCCGACGAGGCGTCCAACGCCGAAGTGGGGTGGCGGCAGCGGGAGGAGGCCCTGGCGGTGGGAGGACGGGAGGGAGAGTGAGAGAGAAAAGAGACATGGAGGGGAAAAGCTTTAGGGTTAGGTTATTTATGTGGTGGGTTTATCAGGCTGATTTGGGCCTATTGGGCTTTGGCGTTTTTGGAACCGGGCCTTATAAACAACCGCCTCTGAAAATGTATTTACTGAGGCGGACACCTTAAGACAACCGCCTCCGAAAATATATGATTTTCCAAGGCGGTTGTTTTAAAATGTACGCCTCCATCAATCGCTTTTCCGAGACGGTCAAATGCAAACGCCTCCGTAAATAAAAAGTGTCCGCCTCTGAAAATTAAATTGCAGTGTCTCCTAAAATCCGATATGTAGTAGTGTGTTTTATAAAATACACTCGGCAGAGTAGTTTTGCGGAGTGTTTTATTTGCCGCATCAAAAGGTTGTTTGTCAAGTGTTTCATTTTGGCACTTGACAAACAAGGTTCTTTGCCGATTGTGTGGCACTTGGCAAAGACTTTTGGATGGAAATATTCTGCTCAAGAGTTTATGCCCATACAGCAATTGCTACTGACTCACATTTTAAGATGTCTGTGTTTGTGTTGTCCGGTGATTTAATAAGTTGGTTAGAACAAATGGATCTCTACCAGTGGTTGTAATTAAACCCGGCAACACAAATGGCCATTTGCACCGGCTGAAGGTTGCTGGCTCTTCTAGAAACCACCATTGCAAATGTGTTTTGTCCATCAGCACAAATGGCGTCTGGCATAGTGAGTAGTTTGTTGAATAATCACTACTAGTGGAAATCTGATGGATTAATCACTGGTACGTGAATATATGATGAACATATACAAGCTACAATGAGGTGATGCCAAAGTTCATACACAAGATCGATCATTTCAATTGTCATCTGAACAGTGGACTATACATTTTTCTGGCTGTTGTTGGATGCTCCTGGTGTTTCAAGTTCTATCCATTGCTGAGAAAGTGGATTTACAAAAGCAGTTGGAGAAGATTTTTCTCACTCCATCGATTGAATCAGTGCCTAGGGGATCACCCCACCTAATAATGACAGTCGATGCCTTCGTGTTTTATGTGCACATGCTGTTGTGCCTCTGTAAATTGCACCGATTGATTCTGTGGTGTGATTTGTGACCATCAAACTTAATCTGTGGTTTTACACAGAGAGTGTTTTTGCTGCTTGTTCCACCGATTGGTTCAGTGTGAACTTCAGTGATTGTTTCGGTGCCTGACTGTTCCCCCACGGAATTGATCGGTCTGCATTTTTGCTACCACCAAATTAGTCAGCGCTCATTGGTTTCCGTTGTTGAGTTGCATTTTGCACCATTTGCTTTCGTGCTTGCTTCTGTTGCTTCCTTACTTGGTTCCTAGGGTTAGTAGGACTAGTTGCTGCATAATCTTGGCCATGTAGGCAGCATGGTGTTTTGGTTTGAGTTCAGGATATAGGCAAATTTTTCATCAGAAGAATTTTATCTGGCTCCCGTTCTACTCCCCCCCCCCCTTCAAAAAGGTTAACTTCTAGATGACGACAAGGATTATAAGTTGCCCCTGAACCCTCTAAACTTCCAATGTGGTATTAAAACAACCAATATCCACAACTTTTGGGCCACATGGGCCAACTACAACTACTTGGTATATTATGCTAGTGTAACACATTCACAGTAGCCCCGCATTTCCTATCCATCTTCCATAGGATCTTAGATTCTCCACTTTCCAGTTTTTAAGATGCATGCAAACAAAAACAACTGTGGGATCAGCAACCAAACCCTACTCGTCTACCACACTGGGCTGCCGCCACAGCCAAACATGACCCAGTCCCTGCTATTTTTATGAATGCCGCAGAATTAGGAACGGGCGTACTCCCTCCGTACATCTTTTGTTTTTTGAACGGATGGCTAAAGCCTGAGCTTTCCTGAATTTTTATTAGAAGAAAAAAGAATTGACCTAGTTTATAAGGAAACTAGGCCCGAAAACTAAATATCTCCGGTCCATAGACTGTACAACTAGAGAGGTGACAGTACCATCCCTCACAACTTTGGTCCATCGACCTTACTACAGCCCAGTCGGATTGGGTTCATCGAGTCGGGCCAACCAAAGAAAAACTAACAACTCTACTCAGTCAGATTGGGTCATCGACACGAGCCAACTCATGACTTACAACTCTAGCTAGTCGGATAGGGATATCGACATGAGCCACAACTAACTACGATCTTTGCTCGGTCAAATTGGGACATCGACACGAGTGATCGCACAACCAGCACCACAATATGCTTCTTCTTTTTTTCTTTTCTTGTTTTCTTGAAAATGAAGGAGGGAGGAATTACCATGGTAGCAGTCACCACCATGTCGGAGTGGCCTGACATCACCTTTAGGAAGGTCACGACGTCGAGAACACCGCTGATGCCAGCCCAAGATGAGTTGAGCTTTCACCCGGGACATCCGGCAAGGAAAATCGGCGTCCATGGCACCTTCGACGCCGTCCCATGGAAAAAAGGGTTTTCACCCGCATCGTCAGTGTGTAGACATTGCTAACGCTGCAAGCCCCACCACCATACTGATTCTGGTGCGCCATCTCAAGGATGCAGCCAACGACGCCACCACTACGACGTCAGCGTATACTTAGGAATGTAGCCATTGGCCATGTCATCGCGGCATCGCCAGTACATAGTTGCATGGACCAGCAGATGGGCAATCACGCCAATCAACCGCATAGAGCTGGACAGCCGCCTGTATCACCTAGGAGGACGACAAGGGGGCGAGAGAGGTTTTCAGAATGACTTTGACGTGAAAGAAGTTCTCTCTCCGACTGCGTGCTCTCCTTATCTGTATATCTTTTAGAAATTGTTCTAGTGGTTACACTATTCGTTGTGTGTATGGTACACAATTTTTATTTTGATGTGGATCCATAGGTATGCTTTAAGTCCACCTATGACTGCACCAATCTCAGCGGCTTCATCTTGTGCCAGGCCAGAGATGATGGCGGCGAGTGGCACGGGGAGTGCCGATATGTCCCGTTCCTGGTGGTGATGCTTCTCATCAGACGCGAGCCATGGGCACTGGTATGCGTCTGCTGGTCGGAGGGCAGAGGATGGAATAGGACCATAACGTTCGATGGCCTGCCGGTGTTGGCAGAACTTCGACCCAAGCTCTCCATTGTCATCAGGAACACCCTGCACCATCAGCTCTCGGGATGGCATACCCTTTGCGTTCAAGGCTTCGACTTTGAGATTAAAATTTTTTGATTTAGGATAAAATCAAAACTTGTTATTATGTTAGTGGATGGAGGGCATTTAAATACGTTTCAAAATGGTTTTTTGTGCTAGAAAACATCAGAGGTGGTGGGGGTGTTTCATGTTGAGAAAAAGTATAAAAACGTTATAAAATAGATCAGGCCTAATTCTATTATGAGAAGAGGTATACGTGTCAGCGTTGTCTTACGACATTTTGGTGTCAACTCCATGTGAACAAGAATCACAACCGGATTGTCAAGTGTCAGGGCCAATTGGTAAGGCCAAAAAAACACTTGGCAAAGTCATTGCCAAGTGCTGCAATCGGCAAATCGCATATGGCAAAGACATCTTCGCTGACTGTTTGGGGCATACAACCCCCACCCCCTCCCCCATGTGTAACCCCCTTTACCATTGCACCACACTTTCACATGCGGTCAAACTCTGTTTTGATACCTCACATATTATACTAAATCAATTGTAAATTGCTTGTTTGATGCCGTACATGAATTCATATTAAAACGGTCTGAGCTACAAAGTTTAATAACTTGTTCAAATCAACATCTTTCATTTTGATACTTTGTCCATCCGAATCGTTCACAAATTTTGAATTTCAAATTTGAAAAGTTCAAAGTTAGTTTTCATTGACAACTTGAATTCAAATAAAATTTTTGTCTACTGCAAAGATTCATAACGTCTTGTGATCTACAACTCTCATTTTGGATGTTTCTCCATCCAAGCCCATTTCGAGAAACTCAATTTTCAAATCTTAGAATTATAAACATATTTTTTGTATGGAAATCTCATTAAAGTAACTAATTTCAACCAAAAAGTTGTATAACTTTTGAAAATCTACGACTTTTACGTATGTCATTTGTTCATCCAGCATAGTGGTAGTAATATGTGTTTTTTTAAAAAAATACACTCAGGAACACAAGGTCTTTGCTGAGTGCTAAAAACACACTTGGCAAACACCTTGTTTGCTGAGTGTATTTAATAAACTCAGCAAACCTAAATTTTGCCATGTGGATTTTAGAAACACTCGGCAAATAGTTTACTGAGTGTCTAATAAATTGCCCACCGCAAACATGGTACTCGGCCCACACAAGTTTTGCTGTAGTGAATAATGCTTTGTCTGACTCACTCTCTTGACGGAGTAGTACGCAGGCGTAGAAAATCCGGTGAAGCAACCTGTCGTCCAGCTTTAGGAAGTCATCTGATCTACCCTCCATTGTTGACGCGAAATGCTCCGGCGAAATCCATCCTGCTCCGTACTGGTCAAATCCTGGTTCTGGTTCCATCCTGCTCCGCTCTGGGCAAATCCATCTCAGCGTGCTGCACACGGTGACATCTCCCCCAAATCCAAACCCTAGCTAGCCGCCATGCTTTGCATGATCAAGAAGCGACCACGTCGCTCCGCCGGCGATGTGCTTGTGGTAGAGCACAGGCCACAGCCGTGCCTAACATTATTTGTTGCCAGACAAAGACGATGCTGGTGCCGGAAATCTCTTGCTGCACAGCTGGCAACATCTACTATGATACCTTTACGGTGGGTGTTGGCAACACAATGATTTCACTGCATGAGATGGATGGCACTCACACAACTGTGTTTCTGCCATCCCAGACTATGCAGTTCTGCGTAGGCCGGATACAACATACATGTACATGGAAGAGAACATTAACCTCTTGTTGTTAAAAGGAGACGCCCTAAACCCTAAACACGAAGATCCAGCTTCTCGCTCCATCCACCTCCACCCTGGCCAATACAGTTACTGCATCCACGAAGATCTCCCGAAACCTTAGCTGCCATGCTTCCACATCAATAATCGACCATGTGGCGTGCAACCTCTTCGATAGATCTCGATTACGCCAAAGACATCATCCCTCAAATTAGCTCGTGTCCACTACCACGATATAAAGCTTATCAAGCTCATTAGTGCATATTACACTATTTATTGTGTGTGTGCCGCACACAATTTTTATTTTGATGTCCATCTATAAGTAGATTGATTCTTGAAAAAATCCCTGTGTGCCATTTTGGCATAAACATATATAGATCCTAGACGGCAACAACCACATAAAAGATATAAATCCTGTATACAACATTCACGGAATGCTCTTGGTATGCAGCTGGGGGCTGACCATGTACTATGATACATTTACGGTGGATGTTTGGAACAGAAGGGTTCCAGTGCATGACATGGATGGCAATGACACTACTGTGTTTATGCCATCGCTGAGTGTATGCAGTTCTGCGTTCCCTCGTGTGGATCTAAACACAGCGTACATGAAAAGGAACATGGACTTATTGTTGCAAGGAGACAACATATGATGATTCACTCCAAGTTATCTACTTTATCGTCGGACCTTTTCTTGGTTCGAATTTTGATGCATTGATCACCGCCTCTTCCAACGGCTCCGTGCGGTAGTGCGCGTGCCAGAGAAGAGAAACAACGGTGATGACTATCATTTCTGGCTCTCCCAAAACCAACAGTGATTATCCCGGCACTAATGTCCATTTCTGAAGTAGTGCCGCCAACCGGCCATGCTTCACATCACCAACAACATGCGACCACGCCGCGCCGCCGCAACTACCTCAAGGAAGCAACCTGTCCCCATTGTCGCCGGTGATGTCGTCATCCAAGAGTAAGCTCCTGCCCTCCGCTCGACCTTCCCTTTGCTTCTTCTCCTCTGCTCCATTTTCTCCCTTTTCCAATCCTACAGATCCAAAATTGAATAATGCTCCCTCTCCGAAATGTCAATTTCCACTGGGAAGAGGAAACAAGGGACTAAATGCAGCTCCTCCCTGACATCGTCCGCATGGTCGCCGGCGACCTCCTATCCGACAACGTCACCGAGTACATACACCTAAGAGCCGTCTGCAAGCCACGGAGGACCCCCACCACCGATCCAAGCATCCTGAATCCCAAGTTCTTCCCTCGGAAATGGCCTCTGATGGTCGCCGGAGAAAATCATCCCTCACATTAGCTCATGTTCTCTACCACGATATATAGCCTATGAAGCTCATTAGTGCATATTACACTATTTGTTGTGTGTGTGGTAGACAAATTTTATTTTGACGTAGATCTATAAGTAGTTTGATTCTTGGAAAATTCCTTGTCTGGCATTTTGGTATAAACTAGATTTGCCACAGAGAAAATATAAATCCTGAATACACCATTCGTAGAATGCTTTTGCTCTGCAGCTGGGCGGCCTGGCCACGTGTACTATGATACATTATTGCCAACAGAAGGGTTTTGTTGCATGACATGGATGGCACTGACACTACTATGTTTATGCCATCACTCAGTGTAGACTGTACGCAATTCTGCGTTCCCACATGTGGATCCGAGCACAGCGTACATGAAAGGGAACATGGACTTATTGTTGCATGGTGACATCATATGATGATTGACTCAAGTTATGTACTTTATCGTTAGGCCTGTTCCTGGTTTCAATTTTGATGCATTGCTTTATCTGAAACACATGAATGCTGGTGCATGAAACTGCCACTACGGGAAGTCACCGGTTTGGCGAGTGTCTCCTTTTCGAAGAGCAATGTTTTGGGCACTTGACAAAGAAATCTTTGTCGAGTGTTTTATTTCTTCCACTCAACAAACAAGGTGTGCCTCTGGCCCGGCCGAGTGCTGGCCCCATGAAAAGGTTGTGTGTCGAGTGTTGCATTTTGACACTTTGCAAACATGGCTCTTTGGCAAGTGTATTTGTATGGCACTCGGCAAATACCTTATTTGCTGACTGTATTTTTTGAAACACTCGGCAAAGACTATTTGAAAAACTTATTTTAAGACCCTAAATGAATTCAAATTTAAAAGTTTTGAACTACAAAGTTGCATAACTTATCAAGATGTATAACTTTATATTTGTCATATCTTCATTCAAACAAACCTATAATATTTTATCAACAATTACTACATCTCCTGTATAGTATCATGAACTTGATACGAGATTATGATATTTATGCAGAAATGTTACTATCACTATGTTGAATGAAAAAAATGACCATAACACGTACTGCCTAGGTTGCCGAAAAAGAAGGTGCCCATGTTGCCAAAAAAGAAGGTTCAACACTTTGAATTCATCATTTCAGCATTTGATAACATTTTATCTTTATAACTTAAATATTTGAAAATGAAATGTAGAACATTATTAAAAAAAGCATTGAACATGCTTCCGGAAAATGTCGAATGTTAGATTTATTTTCCTGGTCTAGCTAATTGGACCATAGTATATGCCCATTAAAGATAAAGGCTTGTCTATTTTTCAGAGGATAGATAGAAGCACCCACGTGACCACCTTATTAGTGGCTTACGTTCTCAGCAGCATGCAGTACATGGCCATGCAGCAAGGTTTCCAAGATGTTGTTATGGCCTAGCTTCTCACAAAGAATGGGCCCACTACTGGAGAATGGACCTTTAGTACTGGGCCAAAAGCCACGTTAGTACCGGTTATGCAACCGGTATTGAGCTCCCAGTACTAAATGGGCAGCCCCGTTAGTACCGGCTGCAGCAACCGGTACTAACGGGGCCGCAGCGTTGGCGGGGCGGACCAGTTAGTACCGGCTGATGTTACCAGCCGGTACTAACGGGTTTCGAGCCAAAAAATAAAGAAAAAGATTTGTAAGCTTACCAGGAGGCTTGCACATGCGCAACGTCGCAAGTCACGCGATTTTTTCACGCGTAAATGCGTGTAACCTCTAGCCTCGCGCGTAACCTCCTCTACCATCCCACCTATGCATCAGTTTTGACTGAGTGGGATATGCTTTCCTTTTGAACTATACCCCGCGGACCCATTTAGTACCGGCTCGTAACACCAGCCGGTACTAAATGCCAACATTTAGTACCGGCTGGTGTTACGAGCCGGTACTAAATGCACGGGGGCCTCTGGAACCCCCCGGAACAATTTAGTACTGGGTGGTAACACCAACCGGTACTAAATGACACCATTTTGTACTGGCTGGTGTTACTAGCCGGTGCTAAATGGTCCGAGGGTCCTCGGGAACCCCCAGGAACACGTTAGTACTGGGTTATAAGAAAACCAATACTAACGTGAGAGGGACAAATGCTCGATTCTCTACTAGTACCTAGGTCCGCACACACATACCCAAGTACCCAACCTACTACTACCACAATTATTATGCCACATGGGCAACAACTTCAACTACAAGGTATATTGGGTTGAGGTATTACAACATCGCCTCCATTTCTATGAACGGTACACCATATCTAGTGATAGGGCCACCTTGAAAAGAGTTTATTCAAATTAAAAGTGGGGTTTCTAGGGTGGACGGTCACTAGAAATGGTTAGAAAAGATAGTACAAAAAAATAGCATATGTCAACTAGTAAGAAGTGACTATTTGCACTACTAGGAAAATATTTTTTTTGTACTAGGTAAATCAACATTTATCTAAGGATAATCACAAAGACTATCTTTCGCTTGTAGAAAAGAGCTCAATAGTCCCCGCACCATCGGTCTTAGAATAGAACCAGGACTAATAAGAAGTTAGTCCTAGTTCTAAAAGTGGTGATCTCTCGAGTCCTTTTTAGTCCTAGTTGGTAACACTAACCAGGATTAAGAGGTATAGTGTTCCAAATGGGCCGCCCAACCCTAGCTCGGCCCGAGCCTGATCTGGCCCGGCCCAACATGGCCCAACACTATTAGGCCCGATGACATTTTAATGCCGGCCGGGCTCGGACATCGGGCCGAACAGCCGGCCCAAACCTGGCACTATGGCCAATTTTTAGTGCCAGGCTGGGCCGACAGCCCGATCAGCCGACTATGCTCAGCCAGCCCACTGGGCCATCAAAAGAGATGAGGCATGAAATTTGCACTCCCAAATGAGAGGAGGAATGCTATTTGCGTTGTCTAGGAGATGGTGGAGGAGTCACAGATCGTCATAGAGACCAGGGAGGAGATTCGCATCTTTTAGAAGATGAAGGATGTGCAATGCAATGGTATGAGCTGGTAGTACTTTTATCTGGCCTCCGTTAGGCCACAAAAAATCATGTCGTGCCTCGGGCCGGCACTATGGACCGATGTGGCAGCCCAAGCACTAACACCCCATCAGGCCGGGACAGCCCATGGCCCAATGAACCGCACCTAGGGATGGGCTTTTTAGGGCCGGGCCTCGGGCTGCATATGGTGCCTGGCCCATTTGGACTACTATACTAAAAGGTACCGTTGACAGTAGTCCCGGTTGGTGTTATAACTTGAGACTAAAGCTTTAGTCACGGTTCTAAGAGTGGGTACCTCTAAAGCTTTTCTAGCCACCATCCGGCATGGCCAGCATGAAGTTGTAGATTTTGAAAAGTTATGAACTTTTAAGTTGACAACTTTTTGATTTGAGATCATCTTGTCAACAAAAGGTATGTTTGAAGTTTATCAAATTCAAAATTCAAATTTCGTAAACTACCTTGCATGGAGAAACGACAAATATGAAAGTCATAGTTTTCAAAAAGTTATGAAAATTTTTAAATTTGACTTTGTTTAGGCCCTCAAACTAGCAAATTTGACTCGGTGTTGTCTAATATGTGGGGAATAAAAACGGTTTATCGACGCGTACGATAGTGTAGTAGTATAGTGCAGTCAGTGGTAGAGGAAGCTATGCGCGACAGTGAAAGGTCAACGGTTCAAATCCCACGGGCCGTGTAGCATACGGATTCTAGCTGAACGGTGGGGTTGGTCCGCCATAAAAAAAAATATATTTCCGTGGTCTCAAAATCCATAGGACCTGGCTGTGACGGGAGTTCCTCTATTCCCAGAAAAATTGTCATGCCCTTATAAGTCTATCTAATTTAACTATCAATCTGAAAATGCTTGTATATATATATGGATCGTACTTACTATTGAGATATATTTAAAAAAATTGATTTAGGATAAAAATCAAAAGTTGTCAACTTCAAGCAAACAAGGAAAAAAAATCTTAGCCTCGGAAAAAAAAATAGGCTTTGTCTTATTCATTCTGGCGACGTACCGAGGTGTACACAGATGCCCTGCTGTCCTGTGGTCACAAAATCTGGCGCAGAAAATCTTGTCCAGCAACCTGCTGTCCTGTCGTCGTCCTGCTCCAGCAAGTCAGGCAGCAACCTTCCATATTTGTCTTCTCGTCGTGACGCCCTAGTGTATAGGTTACCTCTTCGAGTTGCCTCCATCCAGCTCCTCTCCGGACAAATCGAAACCCTAGCCGCCGGCCATGTTTCGCATCACCAACAACAAGCGTCCACGCCGCGCCGCCGCCGCCAACTCAAGGATGCGACCCGTCCCCGTCGTCTCCGGCGACGTCGTCTTCCAGCAGTAAGCTCCTGCCCTCGCTCTGCCCTGGCTTGTTTTCCGTCCGCTTCATTTTTCTCCATTATCCAACCCTTCAGATCCAAATCTGATTGCTCCCTTCTCTCAAATGGCATTTTCTGATTTTCCACAGGGAAGAGGAGACGAGGGACTGGACACAGCTCCTCCCCGACGTCGTCCGCAAGGTCGCCGGCGACCTCCTCGCCGTCGACGTCACCGAGTACATTCGCCTCCGAGCCGTCTGCAAGCCATGGAGGAGCTCCACCGCCGACCCAAGCATACTGAATCCCAAGTTCTTCCCGAGAAAATGGCTGCTGATGGTCGCCGGAGAGAAGCTCCGCGTGGACAAGTCGCCGGAGAGGTTCGTGAACGTGGTCACCGGCGGCGAGCTCAAGATCCACCTGCCGAATCCCAAAGAGTACACCCACCACGGCAACGCCGAGGGTTTACTGATCCTCCACCACTCGCGCACCGACACGGTATGCCTCCTCAACCCTCTCACCATGGCCTTCGTCGACCTCCCGGCCATGGCGGCCGTCCACGACGTCGACGTGGCGCTTCGCGGTCTTCCCCCCGACGTTAGGTTCGACGAGCACAACATCGAGGCGGCCGGCTTCGTGGTCGAGGGGAATATTCCGGCGACCGTGGTGCTCAGCCTCAAGTCCGGGATGCATACGGCTATCGTCTGCGCAAAGCCCGGCGACGTCGTGTGGAGAGCCGTCGACACCAGCTGCGCCGACGAGATCGAGTGTGAGCTTCCGGCGATCGAGGGCGGCTTGTCCTTGAACGGCCGCTTCTTCGTTCCGACACGTGTCGGCGATGTTCTTGCTTTGGAGCTCAGGCCACGGTCGAAGCTGACATTATTTGTTGCGAGGCATGGCGGTGGCGACGACGGCGAGGCGCACGACGGTGGACTGAACGAGAGGTACTATCTTGCCCCATCTGGGAAGGACGATGCCGGCGCCGGAATGATAATGGTGCGTAGCTGGGGGCCAGGCTACATCTACTTTGATACGTTTGCAGTGGATGTTAGCAACACAAGTGTCTCAGTGCATGAGATGGATGGCACTGACACTACTGTGTTCAGGCCATCCATCACGGTACGCAGTTCTGCGTTCCCTCATGTGGAGGCGAACACAGTGTACCTGGAAGGGTGCATGGACATATTATTCCATGGAGATGACATATGATGATTCGCTCAAGTCATGTAGTTTATCCTCAGGTCTTTCATTGCTTTGATTCACTCATGTTATGTAGTTTATCATCAGGTATTTTCTTGCTTTGAAACAGATGACTGTTGGTGCATGAGTGTAATTTCAGATTGTTTGTGATTATCTAAGACTTGTAATTCCTGTTTTTCCCTTTTAAATTCATCGGTTCGATAATCACTTTTGTGATGGAAATATGACGCTCAAGAGTGACATTTTGTGTAGACTCACGTTTTAAGACGTCTGCATTTTGTGCTGGCGGGTGACATAATACGTATACGTGTGTTAGAACAAATCGAATTTCAAACAGTGGCCGCAAACCGACTTGCACAAATGGCCAATTGTGCGCTGGCTGAAGGTTGCAGGCTTTTCTAGAAAAACCGCCATCGCAATTGTGTTTTGTCCATCAACGCAATTCGCTTCTGGCGTAGTGAGGAGTAGATACCCTTCGTTGTTGAATAATCACTAATAGTGGAAATCTGATGGATTTATAATCACTAGTATGTGAATAAATGATGAACATATACAAGCTACTATGCGTGGATGCCGAAGTCCATACATAAGTCCATACAAAAGACGCGGGTTAACTCACATAGGAGACGTTATTTTTTTCGCGTCTCCTAGTTCACATCTCTGATGACAAGTCATTGGAGACGCCTTTTTTCGTGTCTCCTATGAGAGGGGTCATTGGAGACGCGTTTTAACCACTACTACAAATACAATTTTCGGAGGCGGTCAAAAGCATTTTGGAGGCGGTTTTGACGTCCGCCTCCGACATGGGGCTTCTGTTAATCAATCATTAATAGAAGCGGTTGTATGTCCGCCTCCGTTAATCGAAAAAAATAAAAAAAATCAAAAAACCCTAGACAGGCCAGCCGAGCCAATCTAGGGCGCCGGTAGCGGATCCGGTAGCTCCACGCCGCCGCCGCCTAGTCCTCGCCGGATCTGGCTACTCCTCGCCATATCCGGCAGCTCCTTGCCGCCGCTACCGCCTGCTCCTAGCCGGATCCGGCCACACGTCGCCTGCGTCGGAGAAAGGCGAAGCAGAGGGCAGCCCGCTGCCGTCGTAGCCCACGACGGAGTGGAGGGGTCCTGCGCCACCGCTGACACCCGCTGGAGTGGAGGGGAGGGGACCACCACTTGCCTCGGCATGCGCGCTACACACTTCGGCTCGCCGCTGCTTGCCTCGGCCGCCGCTCGCCTCAGCTCGTCGCTCGATGCTGCCCGCACCCCACGCCTCCGCTCCTGGCCGCGCCTGATCCACGTGCGCGCCTAGATCCGTGGCGGCACCCTTGAGAGAGGGAGACCGGGAGAGGAGGAGAGGGAGGAAGTCCAGAGGCGGCGGCTGACTCCGTGAGAGAGAGGAGTAGGAGGGAGGAAGAGAGAGAGAGAAGTGAGAGGTGCCAAACCCTAGGGGAGCATTATATACTAGGGATGGTTATCGGGCCAATATGGGTCTATTGGGCCCAGTTATTTTTAGAGGCGGGCCTTATAATACATGCGCCTCTGAAAATCAATTTATGGAGGCGCACATCTTAAAATGACCGTCTCCGAAAATAGATAATTTTTGGAGGCGGTTGTTTTAAGGAGTCCACCTCCGTTAATCGATTTTCGTAGGCGGACAAAAGCAACCATCTCCAAAAATAAAAAATGTCCGCTTTCGCTAATGCTAGGTATTAATGGAACCGGATTTTTTTGGTGTCCGCCTATGAAGTTTTTTTGGCAGTGTCTCCTAAAATCCTATTTGTAGTAGTGAACCAACCCGCGTCTCCAATGACCCTCACATAGGAGACGTGGGTCGGTAATCCGCGTCTCCTATGACACACATAGGAGACGTGTGTTGCCAACCCGCATCTCCTATGACTTCACAAAGGAGACGCGGTTTGCCAACAAGCGTCTCCTTTGATGAATTAAAAAAAAATTGTGACAAAAATTGACAAAATAGGCCATATATACATCATAATGCCTTCTCTGCTCACATATACATACATATGTTCATGCATCCGTTCTCATCCATACGTCACAGTGTCTCCTCGAATTTCCTACCTTATTTTCAGCAATTCCTAAGCAGCTGATCTAAATTAGTACAAATCTGAACCTAATGTCATTCTACAAAAACTAAACCTTCTTTAAGCCATGTTGGTGAATACTACTTACTCCATCAACTGATAGTTTGATCCAAATGTCCAGAAGACAATATATGTCCCATGCATAATCATCCCTGCAAAGAGCACCACAACATGAAAGAAAGAAAAGGAAGTAACAAAACCTCCATGCATTTCAAGCAAAGGAATAACATAAGCCATATTGACATGTGGTAAATACACATGATAGGGAAAATAAATGTTGATCATTTGAAGGACAAGGCCACATTAACAGGTCATTTCATTACAGTTCAAAAGGACTAAGACAATAGAAGAAATAGATAAGTAGAGGATTATACTCTGAACAATCTAAGAAAATAATAAGTATATAATTTTCATATTTCAAAGTTAGCAGGAACCCTCGCAAAACTTGGATGGTTATTACTCCAAGACTAAATTCAAGATCAGAAAGTATGCATGGCAGAATTTTCAATAGCACTGATGGAAATCTGAAGTTTTTCTGTGCTTTAGATTAGGGGAAGATTAATCAGAGAAAAAAACATAAATGACTAACCTGATTCTCTGTATTATCTAGTATCTCTCCTTGTGCATCAAGAGCGCTGCCATGTCTGCAAAAATCTGAAAATAAACACTAAAATGCTTTAGTTATCAAGGCAAAATTGAGAGACATTGTATCAAGTATAAACATGTCATCAACTCTAAACACCCTAGCAGCTTTATCAGTAGATATTAGAAGGCCACTTAGTTATAACCAAAAGACAAGAGAAAATAATCAGTTGCAAAGGGAAAAAAATATGAACTACTAGAGTTATCAGATTGTGCTGTCAACTTCTTGCTCCTAACAGGGATGAGAAACCATCCTTAGTTTGCTGCATCCGAATTGCAAACAAGGAAGTGTCAATCCCTCCAACCAGTCCTAATGCTGCACTCATGGGAGAAGTATTTTCCATATGCAAGTGAATGCGTTGATATAATACATAATATGGAGAAGAAGAAAAATATATCTCAGTCAGGGGGCAATCCTGCTATTGCAATTCTGTGTAAACAACAACATATCTCAATTTAGTGCAGTAGTTTTTAGTGCTGAAAGTAATTTAGCCTGTGCAGAAACTTAACGTACTGAACTCATAAAGTGCTCATGTAACATGCAAATGCAGAGACAAGCATATTTCTGACTAAGCATCAACTCAAAATGACGAAGAAGGTAGCTGTTCATACCCAAGAAAACTGGAGAAATCCTCAAATAATCAGCTCCTCCAAGAACATAAGTAGAATACTATTGTGATGCTGCGTAAATAACAACATATCTCGATTTAGCACATAAGTTTTTAGTGCTCAAAGTGATCAAGATAAAAGCCCTACGCAAGTACATTATTCCATTCAATAAACAACAGGTCAACAGGTAGAATTAGTTCCTCAGATTCGCGACCAGCAAGCAAAGAAACAATTAATGAATCTATCCAACACTTGGATCACTGAAGCATAAAGTGATAGCTCACGAGTTAGTTTTTTTAAAAGAAAGTGATACCTCACGAGAAAAACACTGACGAGTTCAGCCAAACACACAAAAACCAATTAAGATTAGTTTAATCTGAACTAAATTGAACTGCACGCCTGCACTTGCCGCTGCTTCCTTGATCTGCTGCACGAGCGCGTGTGCCAGTCTGGATGTGGATGAGGCAGCGTGCGCCCGGACCGCATCTCTCCCATGCTACGCGCGACCGAGCTGATGAGGCAGCAGAAGAAGGCGGCTACAAGATCTAGGGTTCTTACCCAAGCATGTAGTACGCGGAGGACCCCGTCGGCGTCGGCCTGCGCGTGGAGGACCTCGTCCCGGCGTCCCCGGCGGCAGCAGGAGTGCGTGTAGGGCCCCATCCCTGATGCGAGCCACCTTATCCCCGGCGCCAGCAAGGCAGCAGAAGACCCCATACCTGGTAGCGTGAGTGGAGAACCCTGTCCATGGCGGCGGGCATGCGCATGGGGGGATCCCGTCCCGGTGGCACCAAGGATAACGCCACCGCTGGTGGAGGAGGACGAGCTAGGGCTGGGTGCTGGCGGCGCGGTGGGGAGATATGGAGAAGAGAGAATGTGAGGAGACAAGCACGGGTGGGAGCCTAGGAAAGGGGTGGACGGACTTGAAAGCCCTAGTGAAATTAGCTTATAATTTTTTCGGGTCCGAGCTCCTTTATGGGAGACACGTTTTGCAGGTTAGTATCTCCTTTGATAGTTCATAAAGGAGACGCATATTATACAAATACGTCTCCAGTGAGTAGTGGAGTCAAAGGAGACGCGGTTTGATAATAAACGTCTCCTATGTGAATATATAAGAGACGTGGATTAACCATAGTATTTTTTAGTAGACTCACCGGAGACGCGAGTTGTTAACACGCGTCTTAGGAGACACGTTTTAAAACCGCGTCTCCTATAATAGTGTCCTTTTTTACTGTTTCTTACATAGTGTTGAACAGTACGCTGTACATTTTTCTGCCTGTTGTGCGCTCCTGGTGTTTCAAGCTCCTGGTGTTTCAAATTTAATTCATTGCTGCGAAAGTGGATTTACAAAAACCGTTGGAGACTTTTCTCTGAGCTAGTTGCCGCCTGAATTTGTCAATGATATTTTATTTGTCATGTGATGTAATACAAGTAGAGAAACATAAATTAATCACCACGCATCAATAATCTAGTGTCTCTCTGGATTGCATTCTGCCCCTAGTAATTGTCAACAAAATGAATTATGACATGTATAAAGCAAAATTTTCTTTTGAAAAATCTCGAAGAAGCTGGGCTAAATTGATACACAAGAGCACGACCTTTACATAAATTCTAGACGTAACAACTCCCCCTCGTTACTCTTAGAGGCATGTCATTTGTTTTCACTGTTATTATATCTCCAACTCTAAAGCTATGTGCGGACTTATTTTGTTTATTATTAATAATATAGTTTTACGAATTCAAGTGTGGATTGTTTGAATATGAATGTCCAATGAGGTTTTTTTGGTATTATAACACGACAGTTCCATGAGACCCAAATTTTATCACGTTCATAAAATTTAAATATGATAGGCTAGAAATGTTTTCCGAAAGTTTGACATATAACATTTTATTCGAGAAAGGGATATGTTATGTAAAATTTAATAAATCAAATGTTCCTGTAATATATTTGCAACAATATTTTTTTATCGAAATCCAATTTCTATACGAATAAAAATTACTGCCGAGCCTTTTTTTGCTATGATTGCAAGAATGATATTTTGTTATTGTATTTTAACTGTATATATTTTTCCCTCCCTAATTGCCATCTTAATCTAATAATTCTAATAATATATTAAAGATAAGTGAACATGTAGCCAACTAAAATCATAAGGCCCTACGCCCATGGACATATAATCTTGATATTTTTCATGTTAACAATTAATAGTCAGTTCATTGATGCTGTAAAGTGGATAGCATGGATTAAAACAGCAGAATAGTAATGAGTGTGAAAATTAGTGTACCACACATATATAAGGGTGTCCAGCTTTGCAATCTTTTATGATGAAAAAGAATAGTGCAGTTTATCTCTTTTATTTATGGCCATTATACAATCACAATTAAATATGTAAGGAACTAGTAAATTCTTTTGTACAAGCAATAGAAACATGTAACTAATATAATGTTTCCATTATTAGAAACTGCCATATTCCAAAACAAGAAGTAAAAAAGTTCAGAACCGATAGTGATGATAGGAGTCAAAGGAACTTATTACAATTAAGAGTGGCGCAGAGTTAATACCACATAATCGGAAAACAGAGTGGGAAAAATATATGTGACATATATTATAAATAAGGAAAGCATCAGTGTTAAGAGAGAGAAATAACGAAAGTTGTAAATCTATTTGACAATACAATATATTTTGGCCACAGTAAATTTTCATTATAAATTATTGTTGTCCTGATTTCTACAAACATGCGTTCCTGATGTCTTCATAAAATTGTGTTTGTAGCTAAGGGTAACTATAGTCGACTCCGTTTCGTATGCATACAGTTATTAAATTCACTTTAGCTCTTAGTGATATCATATGAATGCTGGTGCCCTTTACTGATCAGACCTTACATTTCTCTGTTATCTATTTTATTTATCCTAGGATGTCACACCAAAGGCAGTTAAACATTTTGTATGAGAAGCACTCATATCTATTCAACAATAAGAATCCTTATTTTGTACAGTTTTATAAACATACAAAAATCCAACTATATTTTATGGTTCAGATAAATGAAAACACAAATATCTGTACTGGTACCCTATTATGGTTTAGCATCTGTCCAATGTTCCTCTGGGATGCCATACATCATTAATAGTTGACTTCTTTCCATACGATTTATGCCATAGAAAAAGCTTTCATTGAGATCCTAGGTGATTTGGTTCTTAGACAAGGACACCACCTTTATGCAATTTATTGCAGGCTACACGCATGTAGTTTATTTGTTTTCTTAATATGATTGCTTGTTTTAAAACTTACTTGGGCAGTTTTCCGATTTGTCTTGCTAATATATCTCACATATATGTGGATGGCTTTAATCGAAATCAACGTGCATGGTGAGGTTCATTTGAACTATAGTATGACAATTCTAAGAGATATAAAATGTACCAGAATAACACAGAAAATATTACCCCAGAACAAACGAGCAGCAACCTGTGGGTAATAAGAGCTTTGTTGTTATATATATATTATGTCTGTCTTGTAATTTTATATACGTGTATGCCCACACCACAGACATGTGTACCAGTAATACAGGGTTCTTCTATAACCATTCGTTGATGTTGTTTCCTTGATGAGAAAAGCCACAGAGTGGCGATCTGCAGAAAAATGAATGTACCAATGTACACGAGAGTGTCTAGTTGACAGTTATAGCGAAGATGAATAGAACAGTTCGTTTTTTTATTTCCTATATCTTTAGACACATTTCGTCACCAACGTGTAGTCCTTCACAGTTGTTGCCCTGGTACAGAAACTAGCCGGATCATATGTTCATTTCAGTCACTGAAGAAACAGTATCTACTCCCTCAAGGATTCTGTAATATCTATGAGCCTTGTTACTATAGTATGTTGTAAAGCACTGGTAGTACATCTGGGTACTTTCTTTTGAAATTTTGTTGGGTCATTGATCTAATTTAGATAATAAAGAGAATTAAGTATAATTATTAAGGGTATAGCTGGTACCACTATTTTTAGTAATAGTCCCAGTATTTCATCTACCACTAGTACTTTAATTAAAGTACTTCTAGTTGACATACCTCTGATATTTTGCAACCACCTTCAAATTTCTCAAGATCTGTCGTTATTCTGTTAGGAGGTTGTCTGGCTGACTTTTCTGTTGCTTGTTGGAAAATGACTCAAGAAGTAAAGAATTTCATTTAGAACCACCTCAAGCACATCAAATTTGAAGAGCTGTACCATTCCAGAAGAGAAGTCGTTTTCTTGGAGAGATGGTCAGGTCACATGCTAGAGCTGTTGGTTGGAGAGAATCTACTACGCTTTCACTTTATTATATAAGTGGCCCCATAACCTGTATTTTAAACTGTAACTACCTGAGTGCTATTAATTTTCTTATCACGTTGCTTACTAAGCATTAGTTTGTACTCATTAGTAAGGATATAGTGGCTTTTCTTTTTTTGCTACGTTGCCCGCATTATAGGAAATAGCTCCAGGGTTCAGCAAAGTTTTTTGGTACATGTTCTTGCAATAGGGAGCTCGTTGATGCGGCCCTCCTGTGTGCTGTTCTGGGCGTGGTATAGTTGTGATTGGTGAACGGATGGGTCAGCCGACTTTCCATGGGTCAGCTGATCCGGCACCAGCGCCATGCCACTTCACTTCTCTATAGTATCCACAGCTCTCCTATACTTATAGGTCGGGTGTCCTGACACTGAAGCAAGACACATACCAACAATGAGCTATCAACTATAGTTGGTCTTTTTGTAGAGTTGGTTAGTTTCGTTGCGAGCTAGAGTCGATTCAAGCTTTGCCTCGTGGTTCTCGAGTAGTTATTAGAGGTTCTGATAAAAGTTCTTGTATATGTTCAAGTTCCATCTTATCTTCATATCAATTATATTCAGCTTATACTTTATTCTAGTCGTAGTGTGTTCCTAGTTTAGGCTATAGTAGGTAGGGCATATAGTTCGTTGAATCGCCTTAGTCTCTCTTGTTATGTTTTACTAGCCTGACTTCGATCAATGACATGATCGGAAGGACTTTTCTTGTAGGACCCAGGGGAAAGTTTGCAATTTGTTATATGCACCCTCTAAATAATTTGTTTTTTTATCGTACTACTTGATGTTTCACATTGATGTCAGTGTGCAACCACTTTGATAATAGTGATCCTTAAATTTCCCATTAATATACTATATAAGCCAAGTCTGTATGCCAATACCAACTCGCTCGGTGGGAGTATACTTCATGCAAAAAAATGACTTCAACTACGATACATGCATTTATGTGCAGCGACACCCTTTGGCACCGATCTAGCATGCATGTTTCATAAAATTTTTATTTTAAATGTCTATGTAGATCAAACACTTGCGTACTTTTATATTTAAATGTAAAAATTTTCTATGTTTTTTAGACAAGTACTGAGACAACGTCAATGGGCTAGCCATGGACGGTCTCGATCATCTGATTGAATACATGCATTATTTGCAATGACCCCAGTAGCCCATGAATGCGGTCGTGGCCTTAGGGCACCCGCAGTGGTGTCGTTAGTACTCTCTATAGCATGGTCAAATCAGCATTTTACCATAAAATAATCAAGAGAGAGAAACCAGTGTCGCTCCGGCCATGTGCATATCTCCATTTCCCTCTGCACATTTTTCCTGCCCACAGCTTGCCATGGATATCAGAGAATTAAAAAACAACTCTGCTATAGTAAGATTGTTGAGTAGGTTATCTACATGATTTACTATATCTGACGTGGACAGTGCTGTAGAGAGGAGCTTCCTTTAACCATTACGGGTGCCCTTACAATCCACGCCCGACCTTGTACCTCTGCTTTTAGAAGCTAGATTAAGATACAATAGGGCAAAATTGTGTTTTAATTTTTGATGGATACAAATGGTTAAATCTGTGGCGAATCCTATGGTGGTTAACTGTATCGAATGGTTAAAAGAAATAAATATTCTGGTGTGGTGGTGTAACACCCCGTCTCCCAAGGCCGCACCGCCCAGCCCTTCCGTGGTGCGGGCACGCGTACACATAGCACCCTATTTACACTTTCGTCCTCGCTTCGTGTAAAAGGGTCAACCCGAAGGTGCTATGGCTAGGGGACAAAGCCTTATAAGTTGGCTTCGCCCTCTCTAAATTAGCAAGGTGGTACTAAACATGCGCATACAGCGCTCATGGGCCACTATAGGCCACATCAACTTGAGCCGGGTGTCACAATACATCCCCTCAAAGAACCCGACGTCCTCGTCGGTCCCGTCCAGTGCCGACCCATATGCCGTGTGTCCTACCCGGCCCACACACGACATATGTCCGCACACTGATCCGAGCAAATGTTCAGGAACGTTCCCTCTTAGCGCACGACCGTACATCCAGTGCCGACCCATATGCCATGCCGTATGTCCTAACCGGCACACACGCGCCATGCGCCCTATGTCCGCACACTGACCTGTACGCGCAACCACGAGGGTCGGCTCTGATACCATTTGTAACACCCCGTCTCCCAAGGCCGCACCGCCCAGCCCTTCCATGGGGCGGGTATGTGTACACATAGCACCCTGCTTACACTTTCGTCCTCGCTTCGTGTAAAAGGGTCAACCCGAAGGTGCTATGGCTAGGGGACAAAGGCTTATAAGTTAGCTCCACCCTCTCTAAACTAGCAAGGTGGTACTAAACATGCGCACACTGCGCTCATGGGCCACTATGGACCATATCAACTTGGGCCGGGTGTCACAGGTGGTAAGATAGGAGATGAGGGCTTCTCCCATGGCAATCCGATGCATGGAGACAGATCATGAGTCATGACACGTACATGGGATATTGATGAGTTCATGAACCCCAGCAGCACCGACCCATTGCGTGGGTCCGGCAGAGTAAAGAAAATCTTTTCTCCCTCAAGATCTGATCGCACAAGGAACCAGAACTTTCCTCTTCTCTCTGTTGCATTTCCCTGCTTTTTCCTCAACTCAGTCGTCGTATCTGATCCCCTACAAATCAGGTTTGCAAACCGAAGCTGCTAGAAAACATATTAGATGATGATGCACCGATT
Organism: Digitaria exilis; assembly: GCA_015342445.1. NCBI lineage: Eukaryota > Viridiplantae > Streptophyta > Magnoliopsida > Poales > Poaceae > Digitaria > Digitaria exilis. The sequence goes on from JACEFO010002902.1 coordinate 728,202, forward strand.
TGGTGGCGTTCGAGCGTCACGGGTTCACGATCCAGTGCAAAAGCAGGAAACCAGTCCATGGTTGTGGTATGTCGATCGTGCTTTGGTGGGGGGATTTGCAGGTGCTTGACCGGATGCACACAACAGCCTGAGCATGAGCACCGCTATTTTGGCGGTACTTGCACAACACGTACGTGGAACAGGAGCTGGAGAGCAGCCGGCTTAGTTGGCGGCCCCACACGCCAGAGCAGGAGCATGAGCATAGTGGCTTGGAGGATGGATTTATTATGGTAGAATTGTTTTCTGCATTGTTCGCCAACAGTTGCCATCTGAACTATCATGAAACTTTTGATAATTCTACCCATTGGTAATGGTGACAGCGGCAACAAGAAACAGAAAAAGGAAACCAAATGCAAGCATTACACTTTATTTTGCTTCTCGGAAACATTCAAACATAATATGATAGGAAAATAAATTGTCTTTTCACAGAGTTGGGTTTTGTATACAGACACTATGATCATAATAGCCGGTACTAAATGGTTCCAGACCGGTACAAATGCCCATTGCTCAAGTAGATACTATGATCGTAATACCTGGAACACAAATGCTTGGGTTAGGGTGTCTGGCGCTCCAACAAAAAATGGACGCCTCAACCTATGTGACCATGTTGTGGTGGAAGTTTTTGACTTAAGATTTATTGTGATAAACATCTGATTATGTTGCAGCATGAGGATAGACCAACCTTGGGTACGGATGTTGCGGTGGGAAATATTTGACAATGTTGCAGGGGTTCCAGCTGATAGCTAATATTGCAATAACTGTAAGATTTTACAATGAGTTGATGGTGACGTTGCCATGCTTATTATCAAGATGTCCGATATATGTGATGATGTTGCATAGATTTATTATATATGCTTCAATAGTTAATTTGTCATGTTGCAGATTTTTTTCATTAACTAATTTGATTTTCTTTACTGATATTTTTTTCAGAAATAGTATGCTTTTATGTTGTCGCCACTTTAGTTTAAAATATTGTGAAAAATATTTTTGAAATATTGCAAAAGGTAAACATCGATTTAGGAAACTTTGTTTTTGCATGCCATCTCTCATATCGTGAATGTTTCTTGAAACATGATATGATGTTGCGGTGGAAATTTTGAATCCTACAATCACACTAGTGGAGAACCTAGCATTAGTATCGGGCCAAAAGCTACGTTAGTACCGGGCCAAAAGCTACGTTAACTCCCGGTACTAAATTAGCAACCCCGTTAGTACCGGCTGCAGCAACCGGTACTAACGGGGCCGCATGATCGGCGGGGCAGAGCAGTTAGTTTAAAATATTTTTGTAAGCTTACAAGGAGGCTCGCACACGCGCAACGTCACGTGAATTTTTTATGCGTAAATGCGCGTGCACGGTTTGTGGGATTCGAACTCACAACCTCTAGCCTCGCGTGTAACCCCCTCTACCATCCCACCTATGCATCAGTTGTGATTGAGTGGGATATGCTTTGCTTTTAAACTATACCCCGCGGACCCATTTAGTACCGGCTCGTAAATGCCAAAATTTAGTACCGGCAGGTGTTACCAGCCAGTACTAAATGCACGGGGGCCTCGGGAACCCCCTGGGACCATTTAGTACCGGCTGGTAACACCAGCCGGTACTAAATGCCAAAATTTAGTACCGGCTGGTGTTACCAGCACCAGCCGGTACCAAATGGGCCGAGGGCCCTCGGGAGCCCTCAGGGACACGTTAGTACCGGGTTTTAAGACAACCGGTACTAACGTGTAAGGGACGAATGCTCGTTTCTCTAGTAGTGTCATATAGTGTTTTTTTTCCTAATGTTGTAGTCGTAAATTCCAACTGATGCGAGGAGAGTCCAATAGGAAAATTTCCAATGGACGTCCATGTCCTAGCTAGTAACTGGAACTCACGTTTTGACCACGTTCAAGATATGAAGTTTAGAATACCTTTTGTATTTTCCTTTTGTTTTTTTTGTATTTTCCTTTGTTTACTGTCCTAAATTATAGAAAAGATGTCAATGTGTAGTGTAAAAGAAAGGTGTACAATGATCAATATAGTCACTACAGGGAGCTAGTTCACTACTCTCTTGCTATTGTCTGGATGACTGGATGTAAGGCATGACATGCCACGACTATATTCCTCTGTTTAGTTTATCTCACACATGTATGCAGCGTGTATGCATGTATGTTTTTATATATGCACAAATATGGCTACATAGAAGAAGCCATGAAAATTAAGCTGGGTCGTCTTTGACTATTATGGAATATAGCTGACCTTTTTTTTATGTTGCTCAGTGACTCCAGTATTGTGCCAAGACATGAAACTTTAAAGGGTTAATTGGATTTGTGCCAGTTCAACTTTTCTAGTTCGGAAGCATATCGTTACAATTCACCTATCCGTAACCGTGCCATTACATTTTGATGGAAGTTTGAACCATGCCATTTTATATGTCTCTGGCGTCCCTTTCTGCCCCTGTGCTCCCCCATATCTGCCTAGCGGGCCCCACATGTCATATTTTTCTTCTCTACTCATCTCTTCACCGTGACCAAAACCAGATCGGAATCCGCGGCTCGATCTAGCCTAGACGACCTTCGCCATGGCCTCATCACCATGGTATGGAGCGTGCTCGCCGTAGTACCGGAGACACCCGTGTGCCCAAGACCAATGTTGTCTGCATGCTCGGCCCAACATCCTGCAACATGTCTGTGCTCGAGAGTCGAGAAGCTCCCCAGCACCCCCGACAAGCAAATAGGGGATGCTTTTGTCTATCACTGGAGGATTTGAGCGGGGGTCTACGGATCTGTTTTGTATGACAAATACAGGTGGCAGTGGAGCAGCACGGGGAGGGTCCTTGACTCACGGTGAGCATGGATGTGGGGAGACGGATGGAGATGGGGAGGGTTGGAGAAGAAAGGAAGGTGGAAGATGATGTGTAAGCCCCACTCGCCATCATACAATGAATAGAGGAGTGTAGCACGTGAAGAGAAAGGGGCAAACGGGGAAATACGAGAAGACTGTATGTGTATTTGGTATGCAGGTGGGCCTGAGGGTGCCGAAGATGTATAAAATGGCATGGTTCAGACTTTTACCAAATTGTAATGGCACGGTTACGAAGAAGTGAATTGTAATGGTATTTTTCTGAACTAGAAAAATTGTGAGGGCACGAATCCAATTAACCCAACTTTAAAACTAGTAGCTCAAGAAAATAATATATTTTAAATGGGAGCGACTAAATGGAGATGTGCAGGTGTGCAGCGTCCACAAATGAGGTCAAACAAATGGTTAACCGATGCTCAAAGATATGCTGCTTACGTAGCACTACAAGCAAAAAGCAGAAATGGCAAATTGCCAAAAAACAAAAAGGCAACGGAACAGATTGCTGCTTTTTTCCAAGCACAAATTCGAGTTATTCAAAAGATTTGGTGGTGTGTAAAAGAGCAAATTGTGCTTGGGCAAGAGGTTTGTGTATCTAACAGAAAAGAAAGGTGATCTTGATCTCTCACGAATCGCAACAGTTACATTAAATAGAGGATCCACTTTAAGGTCGCTTGTCAAGTCCTTAGATGTCAGTATGACGACATTGCACAGGAAGTTTAATTTAGTTATGATACGAAGACACTCCAATTCAATGAAGCCAGCCCTGAGAGACAACAACAAGAGAGATAGGCTCCAATTTTGCATTTCAATGATACATCAAAGTACTCTAGGGGTTGTTGAACCAAAATTTTGCACAAGGGGAGCAGGGGACGTCGGGAGCCGCAGAGGGAGGACGTTGTACGCGCTGATCGGGCGAAGCAAAGATCTCCGCGGAGCAGGATCGGGGCGATGATCTCGCCTGTGGGACTGCAGGAGGGAGGACGGCGACACGCCGATCGTGCGAAGCGGGGCGCAGGGGGACATGCACGTGATTGGTGGACACGGCGTGAGAGGGAGGAGGGCCGAGGCGCATGTGTGATTGACGGACGACGGGCCGAGGCGCGTTTTTTGAACGCGGCGGAGGGGCCTACGCTTGCGAGGCTTCACCAAAGATGCCGGACAGACACCACCACCCGTATTTTTTTTTTTGAAGTAGTACAGATATTTGTTGCAGTGAGCATGATCCCTGATGTAAACTTTTTCTAATAAGCCGAGCTGGGACGCATATAGGTTAATATTTATGTAGAATAATTTTGTTGCAATTCGCGTTGGCCTTACAATTTTCCAAAAACAAAAACAAAGGCAGCGCATGGTGGGAAGCAGTTGCATCGTAACTCCACCTGCACTCCATCTCGGTCCCAGACACGGGAGTTGGCAGCCTGGCGGCGGCGGCCGGCGGGGACTTCCAAATAGCGCAAGGGGATGGGGAAATGACGCCATGAGAAACAACAGGGTCCTGATTAGCCATCAAATTCCCGTAGGGGCTCCCGTGCCTACACGTGGCCAAGAGCCTGCGCGTGGATCGCACCTGCTGCCTCAACTGGAAGCCGGTAAGTCAACACTTGTTTCTTGATCTGCCCGTGCCGGTGCCTCTACTTGCATTGCCATTCTCGTTACTGTGATTTTTTTCATCTGACTTCTATCTCGTTGGTTCCCCTCTAGGTCAGGTGCTCCCGTGGTCCAGGTTTCGGCCTCTCCTCCAATGCACTGCAGTTTGAAGCACAAAATGTTCTGGATAGCACAGAATTTCAGTGTTGTGTATCAGAAGTCTCTCCTTTGAAGAGCAGCACGACTTAAGTGCAAAAGGTCACACAAGAAGAACCATTGCCTCTGGAGATGGCGATGAAGAAAATTCAAACAAGTGTTTTCTGAATTTACAGTGTTTTTTTCCCAATCTTGCATGTAGAGTCTGCTCTAGATTCCCACTACGTGCCGACAGAGCTTTTGAGTTCTCTAGGAGCCCTGGGGCGGGATCCTCTAGGAGCTTTTGATTTCTTGGATTGGGAGATTTTTTGTTCGATTTCCGCAGCACCCTCTATTTTTGCTCCATCTAACTTCAATATTTTCTACGGCCAGGTAGGCCGGGTGTTATTTTTGCTCCATCTAACTTCACTATTTTCTAATAGGTTGGGTGACAAGGTGCTCACTGCCGAGTGATGAGGCGGTTGCGGCCGGGTGACCTAGCTCCCATGGCCGAGTGACATGGCTGTGGTTTTTCCGTGTGGGTTAATTTTCTTGTGAGTTCCATACATACCGACAAGAAAAAATGTTTTTTTTTCTGTGAGCCTCTTTGGTACCATCTGAAAAATTTTCTAGCGCACCACACACAAGAAAATTCCGGGTTTTCCAGTAGTGCATGGTAGTACATCCATTATCAATTCATCCACATATCTTTACGAGTAAAATACACCGGAGGTACATTAACCTGTGAAGGGGTGTCACTTAGGTCCATTAACTCCGAAAGTGCATTTTTAGGTCCATCAACTTTACAACCCGTTCACTATAGGTCCATACCCCTCCACACGAGCAGCAAGCGATGATGTGGCATGGTGACTGGACATCTCTTCTCTCCTTTCTATGCTCACCATTCTCACATATTTTATCAAGCACTTCGTAGGCAACACACATACGTGCTGGGCTGCGCTCTGCGCCGCTGGACGGGTGGTCGTGGCCGCCGCCCGCAGCACCATGGCCGTGCAGCCCAGGCTCCGAGCGCTCCCCGTCGACCAGGAGACGTGGCGTGCTCTGCCCCACCAACGCCGAGTGGCTCTCGCTTGCTGCCGCCGCCGAACAAGACACGGCCTTGTTCGTGTTCGAGGACTCCATCGTGCCCGGCCACACTGATCCTGCTCGGCCACAACGACATCTGCAGGTTCAGCAACGGCAGGCAGATCCCCAGCGACATCCTCGGTACATTCGCGCGTAGGCATAAGCAAGTAGATGGCGAAGGAATCACGACACCACGGGCGTCTCCACCACGCCGGACAACAGCGGGCTGGACCTGCAGTAGATGTTCACGGCGGAGACGCGCTCCCTGGGGAGCCCGAGCTCGCCCACGCCAACTGCGGCGGCATCCATGGACGGGAATGTACCGGCGCGGCAAGGAGGCTGCGGTTCGTGCCCGGCAGCAGCGTGCCAGCGACGGCCACTCGGCGAGGCAGAGCTCGCGCCACGTCTCTAGGTCAGCGGTGAGCGCTCGGAGCACCGTCGTGTCGCACCTGGGGGCTGCTAGCGGCTGCCAAGTGTTCGATAAAATGTGTTAGAATGGTGAGCAGAGGAAGGAGAGAGGTGACGTATAGTCAGCGTGCCACATCATCGCTTGTTGCCCGCGTGGAGAAGCATGGACCCGTGGTGAACGACTTAAAAAGTTGATAGACCTAAAAACGCATTTTTGAAGTTGTCCGCATATTACTCTATCTTTACCTACTCCTAACACATGTAAGGTTTCTGCGTACTTTTCTCCATCCGTCCTGGCAGATGGGTCCCGCACGTCGGCCGTGGCGGCGGCGACCGTATACCTCAACTGGAAGCCGGTAAGTCAACACTTGTTTCTTGATCTGCCGGTGGCTGGTGCCTCTATACTTGCATTGCCATTCGCATCACTGTGATTTCCGCATCTGATTTCTGTCTTGTTGGTTCCCCTCTAGGTCAGGTGCTCCCGCGGTCTAAGCTTCGGCCTGCTTTTACGAAAGCCTCTCCTCCAGAATGCAATGAAGCTTTGAAACACAAAATGTTCTGGATAGCAAAGAATTTCAGTGTTGTGTATCAGAAGTCTCTCCTTTGAAAAGCAGCACGACTTAAGCGGAAAAGGTCACACAAGAAGAACCATTGCCTCTAGATGGCGATGAAGAAAATTCAAACAAGGGTAACCGTCTTGCCAGTGTGCAACTTCAGACCTGTGTCGCAAATGAGTCCTTCTGTTCACAGTTGCAAGATACTGCTAAACCCAGTGAAGTACTACAGTGTCAAAACGAAGACTCAGGTTTTGTTAACAATTCATATATACGGACCGTCTGTAACAACACACGGGCATTTGTGCTAGTGTTGCTAGTGTGGTAATTATTGTAATTATTATGATTTAATATAAACTTTGGTGGAAACCATATAATAGGTCAACGAAAAAGTGTTTTTCTTTCATCTTGATGCCATGTTTATTTTTTGTCTATATATAGACGAAAATTATGTCAAGTTTGTTTAATTCTCTACCGGCAGTTTATTGATTCTTATTGAGTTGCGCAACATATGTGCTTGTGTATAGGCAAGTTGAACGTGGGGCAGAATCGCTCAACAGAAAAATCGGAATCCGCACGGAAGTCCTGATTTGTTGCGGGCCGGATGGGACTCGAACTCCGGATAGCTAGATTCAATTCCGAAGGGGAGAACGGAAGTCCCGGTAGCCTGTGATATAAATAGACTAGGTACGACACAAATCAGCGTGAAAAGATAGACCTCGTAGACCTCTTGATCCAAATTAATAGCCATGGGTGAAGTTGAAGACGCAACGGGGAAGCCTATCTTCCCACACGACGCCGTCATGTTCGAGACGACGACCGGCGGCGCACAACATGGGCACGGGCGTGGGCTGGTACTGAAGGCCTTGCCAGACAAGAGGATGATCAGCGTGCTCTGCGTGGACGGCACCGAGGTGGAGAAGAAGCCATGTGAGCTGACCGTCGTCGACAGGACCATGTTGCGTCTCGGCATGCCCGTCATGTCAGCATCGGACACCGGCGGACAAGCCGGAGTCATCACGGGTGTCGCCACGGCGCTCGACCTGGTTGACCTCAACTCCGGCGCGGTTGTGGCCACGGGCGTGTCGGCAGCAGAGGTGTGCCCGGTCATGGAAAAACTGAGCCCCGGCGACTACGTCGTCTCCGGAACATGGCTAGGGCGTGTGCTTGAGCTCTCCTTCGACGTTGATGTGCTCTTCGATGACGACAGCTCCGTCTGCCGGGTTACGCGGGCCAGCGACGACAATCGTCTTCGGATACTGGACAGGGAGTGCATGCTAGACGAGGATAGTTTCTTACCGGGGGATCGTGTCACCGGCGACTCTTCCGTCTTCAAGGCTTCCCGGTGGCTCAGGGGCCACTGGAAACCCAACCGTTGCGAGGGCACTGTGGCTAAGGTGGGCTTGGGTGGCGTTCTCGTCTACTGGGTCGTGTCATTGCATGCATCCGCTGATCCACCACCGGCTTACCAGGCCAACCCTCGAGACCTGACCTTCTTCTGCTCCGGCGACATCTACCGCATGTGGTTCTGGCTAGTGAGCCAACGTTGCTTCTTCCGAAGCAAGCACCGCCGCCAAACGAAGAAAGTGCGCCGCTGGAGAGGGACGAGGAGGAGGACTCGGCGACCGGACCGGAGGGACTTGGAGCGTCCAATGGCGGTCGCCGACACTCGCACGACGGTCGACGTACTGTGGCAGGACGGAACGCGACAGCAAGGCGTGCCGTCGGCATCCCTTCTGCGCATTCTAGTGCAGAACCCGCAAGACTTCTTACCAGGGCAGCGCGTCGTCAGCAAGGCTGTTGTTCCTGGTCAGCACAATAATAATAATAATAATAATAATAATAATGATGATGATGATGTACCCAGACGTGTTGGCATCGTCCAAAGCCTCAGCTACAAGGATCAGACGGCGTACGTGTCTTGGATCACGGATCATCATGATCCTGCTGGCGAGTCCAGCAGTGAGGTTGATACCACCGTGATGAGCACTTACGATCTGCGCAGGAGTTCCGACCACAACTTCTTATATGGAAACATTGTTGTTCGTCGGCTCCCAGCAAGAGAAACTACCGGCATGGAAGCCGGCGGCGATACCAAACAGGTGATCAATGATCTTTCATGGGTTGGGCATATTGTTGGTCTATGTGATACAGAATACATCCATGTCAAGTGGGGCGATGGCAACACATCAAAGGTAATAATCCACAGACAAATATACTACATTATTTTGCAGCTGCTCATGAGTTAAGACCATGGTTTGACCTTCTAATCAACATCCATATTGCAGGTGTTGCTTGGTGAAATAGCTTTCGTCAAGCCACGAAGAATCGAAGACATGCGCAACGAAATGGGCGATTGGGTGCATGATGAAGACGATGATGATGCCACTGAAGACAGGGCGCAAGAGGACAGCAACGATGGTGGTGAAGTTGATCACAATTCTGTGATGGAGGCCGAAGATGGCCACGTACGAGCGGCAGCAATTGGCCATGTTGGCAATATCATTATGGAAGTGATCAGAACAGCCAGTGGAATGCTTGCCCAGCTCAATAGGTTTCTGGCAAGCGGGTTGATGGTATCGGCCTCTAGATCAATGAAACCTGCTGCTAAACCGGAGAACATCCAATCTCGCTTGCCTAAGCGGAGTAAAAATGACAATGCGCAAGGAGCTGTTCCAGCTGAGCCATTGGCAAGCCATGATTCAGGTGACAATGCCGTATTTCACTTGAAGCATTTTGACGTTGTGCAAAGTCCTCAGGATCACCATTACCTCGACAACAAGGAGCAGGTGCATAAATAATTTGTTTGCCTACCTTTAGTAGATCTCATACCATATTAGCCTGCTCTTGTAAAATTAGCATTGAAATATCTATCTATGAAAATGTTAATGAGTTTGTGCTAGTCGGTCGGAGAAAGAGACATTAAAATTTCTTACTCCCAACAAAGAAAGGAGAAGACTTATTTCAACCAATTTCTTAATAAAAGTGTAGTTACATCAGACTTTAACTGATGTATTAAGATGTTCGATATTCGACCGGCCTTTCAGTTTAAACTTTTATCGGTGCTTATATTGCTACAAAAATTATACTTGTTGATAAATATTTGACATTTGTCAATTAGCAGGGTAGTGGTGGTCCAAGGGCGTGGCTCAAAAGGGTGCAGAAGGAATGGAAAATTCTAGAGACTGACCTTCCAGGTAAATTGCTTGTGACAAAAAAAAAAAGACTACTGTTACAATGGGATGGTTTTTTTACATCGTTATCTCTCTATTCTTTTTGAAGAAAACATCACTCCCTATCTAGACAATTATAGTTCATACTTGCCATGCAGACACCATTTATGTGCGGGCTTTTGAGGATCACATGGACCTGCTCCGAGCAGTGATGGTGGGTGCGAGTGGGACGCCATACCAGGACGGGCTTTTCTTCTTCGACATGAAGCTGCCTCCATCGTACCCTGTCACACCGCCACAGGTGAAGTACCACTCGTTCGGGCTCCACGCGAATCCAAACCTCTACCCCTCTGGTACAGTGTGCCTGAGCCTCCTCGGCACCTTCGGTGGAGAGGGCCCTGAACTGTGGTCACCGGACATGTCGACCATCCTTCAAGTCCTCGTATCCATCCAGGGCCTCGTGCTTACAGAAAAGCCCTACTACAACGAGACAGGCTTTGAGGCACAGGTTGGCACACCAGAGGGCCATCGCAATGAGCTCCCTTACTGCGAGAGCACATACCTTGTCAACCTCAATACCATGCTGCACCTCATCCGCCGGCCGCCGGGGAGTTTTCGGGCGTTCGTCATGGATCACTTTCGCCGTCATGGGCAGCACATCCTCCGGGCATGCGAGGCGTACCTCAAGGAAGGCTGCCCCGTCAGAACCCTTGATGGTGAGGGGTGTGCCACCAAGGCAAGCACGGAACAACCACCCTGCTCGAAAGGGTTCAGGCTAGCGCTCACCAACGTTGTCCCACGGCTTGTTGAGGCATTCACTCGGATTGGCGCCCAAGGGTGTCATGAGTTCAACCACATTGTCTCATAGTTTAAAGCACACAGTATCCGAAATACTTTCACGTATATATGTAACTAGGAAATGTGCCATGCGTTGCTACGGGCTTATAGAAAAGACACATTAGCAACACTCTAAAGATTAATTTGTTATATATTTATATTCAAAGTGAAAGAAATTAAACTCCTTTATAATTCTAATATGCTATACTATAAGGTTTGCAGGGATTTAGTATCCAAAACACTTGGGAAGCAAGGACGGATATATTCGCTTAGTGATTATTTGAAGATTCTAGAATCACTTTCCTATCGCTTGTATGCATATTGGTAATGCGGAGCATGTGGAGCTAGATTACCGGCAACGTACAATTAGGGTCCAACGTTCGAGGAGCTCTGACAGACATGTTGGATATTGGTATTTTCTCTAGATCCGTTCTTTTTTGTTGCATTCTTCTAGCTCCAGATGCGTTTCTTTTTTTTTCATTTTCCTGTTGAAACAGCCATGATTCGTGGGTCTGTTCCCCCTCTGTTCTCTGTATCAAACTCCTTTGCCTTTGACGCAAGCCAATTGCTCACCTCTCTGCTCTTCCACGCATGCCAGTTGCCCACCAGAGTGCTCTGACAGACATGTTGACTAGTTATAACCAAGCATATATAGGCTTCCACCGCTGATTTAGTGTTATTTCCTGAATGCCATGTAATTGCTCATAATTTTAGCCATCGTGGATCAAAATCAGTAGGATTGTTGGGCTGGAAACTCTGACCGGATATTTCTTGTTTTAATCCATGATTGGTGTTGATTTCGAGTTGAATTTGAGACTGTCGCATGATCGTGTGTGTCCCACTGCGCATCAAATTCCAAAAGAGGAAGCGCAGCGGTGGAGTCAGAGGGGGACCGTGGGAGGGAAAAGGCTCATGTCTGACCGAGTTGTGTCCGACTGACGGACGCACAAAAAAAAAAAAGAGAGCAGATACCTTACATGCTTTAGGAGCAGGTAAAGATTCAAACATAAATTATCAGATATGCTTTGGCGGTTGTGCTGTCCGATGCGAACAAATTTATCAAAGGTATATGACATGTTAACTTCTGGTTCGTTTACAACATCCATACAATATCAAATGATTTATTCCAAACAGGTCTGGCTCCTTCCTGCCACATGCAGCTGAACTTATATCGAGTGTGCTGATGTTGGCAAATGGATTTGGCTTTTAATTTATTTTATTGGAAAATTTAGTGATCATTATTATAGAAATGGTGTCACATCCATGTCAATGTACAAGGACTTCAAGTGCCACAAAAACAGGACGGCTGGCCATCTTTTTAGCCTCCAAAACAGTCTTTGTCTCTCTCTTCACTAAAGGGCATCCGCAGCGGTGATCCAGTTCGTAGGAAAAAAAAGGCTCAGCCACGTACACACAGAATCGAATCATTCAGGAGCCGGCTGGTTCATTGTTGTCCACTGGTGTGTCAGACACTCTGACAATCACGCGTTGCGCCGCCCCTGCTCACGTCGCCCGTGGCGGTCTGCGGGAGGTCGACCAGCTCCTCCCCGTGGATCAGGAATTCCCCGGACGCCGGCCTTTCCGCATAGCCCAGAGGTTTGTGTCATGCCGCCCGCTAGGAGCCACCGCTCGCACGAGCACACCGCCGCCTCTCGCACATGGATGAATGCTGTTGGGGTGAGGTTTGCTGCAATGGAGACTGGGGATCGACTCGTTGGTGGCGTCCCCGCCGAAGCATAACATCACGGACTCCAGGCCCGCTATTTCTCAATGGCTTTCAATGGCTTGACCCCACATCCGCACCCACCGAAGACCCCTGTTGTCGCCGCTGCCTTGTAGCAATATGTTCGTCGGCAGCAATGGAGACAGCAGAAGCTGCTCCAGGAATGAAAGTTGCAGAAGATGAAGTTGATTTGGCAGAACCTAAGGATACGGTGCAAGATTCTGAAGAGGAAGAGGGGACTGTATAAAGTGAAGTGGTCCACGGTTGTGAAGGTGCTGAAATGGCGCGTTGCCAAGGAAGGTATGAATCGTGTGAAAATCTCCCTCCCAAAGCGTGTGAACCACTTCTATAAGGAAGGTATGAATCTCACAAAAGCTTGATCAACTGCTTCATTAACAATGTCTTGCATCTTTCCAGGTGCCTCAGCTATTGTGATTTGATGAGGTGCAGGAAATTCAGTCTTCTTTATAGCTTCACCCCATTTGGTGGTAGTGAATGAGTTTAAGAATAAGAGTTCAAACTCTTCCAATGCTCTCGCCATCTCACCCTTCTGCTCATCATTGAGATCATCTTTAGTAGTTTCAATGATATTCTGCTCTCCAATCTCAAAGCGATCATCTTTCCTTGACATGGTTGAAACTTGTCGTGTCCCACTGGGCATGCCAAAAGTGTTTTGACACAAAAAATCAAGAAAGACCTTCATGTCCTAGCACACAAAATCGGTTGTGACCATGGATGCAGGGCATGCCAGTCAATCTGATCTATTGATTAACGAGGAAATCGGATATTAGATAACTAGGCGAAATCGGCTGGGATTCTGATTTAGTGATAGGGTTAGAATCGGTAGTGAATTCCGATCTACAATAATGAACTAACAAGATCAGCCGATCCAATGCAAAGCAGAGTAAGATTACTAAAACGTAACCTACCAAGCTAAGCAGAGCAACACTGTTGATGGCCATTATGATCCTTTAGTGACCGTCAACTTTTCGGGAATAAAAGGAAAATCATACTATGTTCCATGCATGAAATGCTTATACTTGACCAAACTCCACAAGTTTTGGATGAGTTGTGCTTGCAGGTGAGATTAGGTGAAAAAGACACAAAAAGATGAAAAGCCTAATCGACCGGCCATATTCATGACTGATAGACCCGGCTTTGTCTCAAAAGAACACATTCCCCACACGCTGCACAACTAAGATGGACAAAGTCATATTGCAAACAAGAGTTGATCAGAGGACCCGAGAAGACCACCATGGATCAAAAGGCTCACATGCAGGAAGAAACAGAGCTTGATTCATGTGAACTCCTAGATGGACGAGCATCTCACTGTTCAAGGACAAAGTCGGTGGAACGGAGGGACCAGAGGCACCAGGACCAAGCCGACCAGCCTAGTCCCTGGCCGACCGGCCCTCCAATGGCCACAACCACCTTGGACCCTTTGACTACCGACCTCAGCACTGCATCAAGACCGTTCAGGAGAAAGGCGGTGCCAAACCGAGCCACGTGGGCGGCCGATCGGCTCACCCCATGGCCGGCCGGCCTAGGAACTCCACCGAATATGCCGGGCTTCTTTGTGACGGTTACTCCGGTCGTTGGCTTGGCAGTTACGTTGGTCCACCGACCTGGGGAGCTATAAAAGGCCCTCTCATCTTCACTCCAAGACACACACCAAAGAGGAGCTTTCTTTCCATTTCTTAGTTTAGGATTAGAGTTGGAAGTAGAGTTGAGTCGAGCTTCGCTCGGGGTTCCAGAGTCTCCGAAGTTCTGGTAAAGCTCTTGTATCTTTTCATGTATTTCAACTTTCATATTTAATATCATTTATCTTCTCTACTTTTGGAGTTATAGATCTTCTTTACTTACCCATTTTGGGTTAAGTTATCCTTTAGCTTTAGTTTAGAGTCTAGTTTAGCTCTATCAGGTCTTATCTCGTGGGGTTTCTCGCCTCGACCAGGGCCGTAAGACGCCGCTGGGAGGACGGGGATTTCCCTCATAGGCCTCGAGGGAAATCCTAATATCGAGTGCAGACGTGGTGTCTGGCTTGGTATTCACTAGGAAGTCTGTTGCACCCCACGGAACACTTGTGGTAGGCAGCAGGTGGTGACAGCCATGTTCGTCTCTTGTAATCCACCATGTTCGGGTGTATTCATAACAGTGGTGCTGGGCCTGGAGGACCCCCTCTCTCATCAATTTCTGAGGTCTTCCCGCTTTAGCCGTCGAAGCGAGCTGTGTTCTCGATATCTAAGTTAGGGTCTAGGTCAAGTTAGAGAGGCTATGTCTTAGGGTGAGAAGCACCCCCGGATCCTTTCTTTTCTTGTTTCTCCTAACATTTTTCCTATTCTTTAGAGTGAGTCTCCTTGTGTTGTTGGTCGTTCAGACCTTCTATCCGGTCATCCATTTGACCTTTATCATACACTCAGTGTATACCCCCCAGGATTAGTGAGTTGATATTTCTGGATTGATCTATCATTTCATTCATCAATACTCTTTACACCATAGTGCTTCCCTGCGGAAATATAAATATGATACCCTAGTTTACTCCAAGGTGAAATGCTACAACGGTATATTCTGTGCGCTTGCGAAATCCTTTTCTTATAGCCTACAACGATAAACCAGGCCACTCTAAAGCATTACTAATAAGTGACGCTAAGGAGTGCCAACAAACACCTAGAACAGATCTAAACGGCTATAACAGATCAAATGATAAAGAGTGTACAAGAGCCGAATAAAACTGATTCTAAGCTGGATAAAGGTTGCATACAACCTAAATGAAGTAACAACGATGCACCGGTTACTAAACCCTAGATGTTTACTCGATAACTATGGAATAATTCTAAACGAAGCAATAGCGATGCACCGGTTGCTAAAGCATAGATCTTACTCAGTGATACAGGACTCACAGGCAAGCCTTGAGATCGAGATCACCCTCGACGTGCCCAGAAGAATTCGCGAAAAAGAAGAAGATGAAGTCGTCAATAATGTATGAAATTGCACGAAAGTAGATGCAAAAAGGTGTAATGGTTTTTTTGTTATTGGTGTGTACAGACCTCTCATGACTACGCAAGGCCAGTTAATACCCTGATAGTTACGAATCCTAGCCGATCACGGCAACATTACTTGATGCGAACGAAAGGACTCTTTACAAACCTCTACGACCTGGACTGCAAAATTCATAATAACCGACTCTTTATTTCGGCCCATATTTAGCCCAACCGGTGGTCTTCTCCACCCAGGTTTCTCCACATCATCAATACTTCATGCCGTTCCAGATTCCTGCTCTAACTCAGTCTGACTTCTATGCCGTACCGGATCCTTCATCGGATTCCGATTCCGATTTCAGTTGACTTCCTTGACTCCGATTCCGATTCTGCTTCATCTTTGACACCGAGCAAAACTGTCAAAATCCAGTGTCAACATCATGATGCATGTAACATCATTATGTTACTTACGTAACTAGAGATGCAATTAAAAAGAGAACCAATTTATACAAGTTAACTAATTTCTTGTCCTCAAACTATGACATGCATTCACATTTACTAAAGCTATGACATTCAATCGCATTTCCTAAAGCTAGGCATACAATTTGGGGCAAAAATTTCCTAAAACTAGACGTATCATTCACATT
The DNA here is from genome assembly GCA_015342445.1 of Digitaria exilis. Taxonomy (NCBI): domain Eukaryota; kingdom Viridiplantae; phylum Streptophyta; class Magnoliopsida; order Poales; family Poaceae; genus Digitaria; species Digitaria exilis. Next base: position 744,208 of record JACEFO010002902.1, read on the forward strand.
TTCAATTTGGGCTCCAAAATTTGATATTCACCTTTGCAAGCGGTTAGGATATAGAGATGAGGCATGGGGGCAGAGCATGGCCGTTGAGGTGTGGGCGTCGGGGCAAAAGCGGTAGCCCCCAATGCCTTGGCTTCATGGCAGCGGCCCCCGATGCCTTGGCTTGACGGCAACGGTGGGGGACCCCTAAGAGTCGGCGACGGTGGCGCGTGGATGCGGCGGCGTGGTGCACGTGGAGGCGGCGGTGACACTTTTGGCAGCGGAAGGGGACAGCAGTGGCAATGGCTAGGCAGGTGGAGGTGGAGGTGAGGTGGGTGTAGGTGGCGGCGGCGAGCTCGGTGGGTGTTGGTGGTGGCGGCAAGCGGGGAAGGTGGAGGCCACGGCAGCAAGCCGGGAAGGTGGAGGCCACGGCAGCTCACAGGGAGGTGGAGGGCTGGATGCAATGGTGGCGGGCGGGTGTGTGTGCGTGTGTGTGTGTGTGCGGCCTGAGTGTGCGTGTGTGCGGTGTGTGTGGAGAGGGAGAGAGGCCGGCTAAGTGTGACAACCGGTTCAACCTGTAGATGCCCATCACAGCCGGTTTAACCTCCCAAATGGTTGGGAAAGGTCACATCATTGTCAGTTCATGGATGGAACTGGCTGTGATACGTCACAGCCGACTGGTTATACCAAGCGGCTGTGATGAGTAGCATCACAGCCGGTTCCAACGGCCACATGGGCCACCTACTATGGAACCGGCTGTCATGAGCCTTCATAGCCGGTTTCCACAAAACCGGCTGTGAAAGGGGCGTTTAATAAGGCTGAATATGTAGTAGTGCATGCGATGCGGCAAAACCAGTCCCAGTTGTGATGGCCTCTGGTGCCAGCGTAGCAGCTTTGTCGCGCCAGTGCATGTGGCATGACAGAGTGTTCTTGACACCTTGGCGTGGCAAAAACGGCTAGCTGACGCAAATATTGTTTGGATCCGTCTATTAAAATAATATTAGTAAAGGAATGATTAAAAAATTCCCCATGCGGCTATGCGCAGGCTATCCTAGGCTGGGTCGGGTGTGCAAGGCAATAGTGGCCTGAACGGCGGCACGGATAGCTCTGCTTGGCACGGGTGCGTCGCTACGTCTGTTCTGCTGCTACTATGCTGTGTTTAGTCGATGATGATCAGAGAGCAAGTCAGCAGAGTTGGGTAACCAACGACTAATTCGATGGTGCCAAAAAGTTGGCATCGAATCAGTCGGTGATAGAAGCTCAGAAGCTGGTTCGTCTCTGGAACGCATCGATCCATTTGGTGGTGTCAAGAAGAAGGCATCGAATCAGTCGATGATAGAAGCCCAAAAGTTGCTTCGTCTCTGGAACGCATCGATCAATTCAATGGTCTTTAAGAAGGTGGCGTCGAATCAGTCGGTGTTGGCGAGAAGATTGAAGACCTCTCTGTGTGGAGACCATCGACTAATTCGATGGTACCAGGGAGCAGGCACCGAATCAGTCAGTGGTTTGGCTGGCCCACATGTCAATGACACAAGAATTCAAACGGCTAGTTCAACGGCTAGCTGAGGTGGCACCATTGATTAATTCGATGGTCCCCTCCTGCACCCATCGATTTAGTTGGTGGTACGCATTAATGTTGCAACGGCAAGCAACGACTAGTTCTTTTGGTTGGGCTATAAATATGGGTTGCCTCGGCCATTTGAAGGGTGCTTGAGCTCACGGATGATATTGGCAAGTGTTCTAAACATTCTTAAATGCTCAATCCATTAAAGTGCTAAATAAAAGATCTAGGTGATTAGCAAAGTGATTAGTGCTACTCTAGACCCATTAGCGCAAACCTTAGGTGTTCAGCCTAGAGTTTAGCGAGGTTTGCATACCTCTTGCTTTACCCGGTGCTTGCACACACCAAGTGTTGTAATCCGGGACTTGTAGTCTTGCGAAACCCTCCAACCGAGTTTGTGGAGAGACCGCCGGTGGTTGTGCAACGAAGGAGAGGCCCTTCGCTGTTTGGCCGAAGCTCTACCAAGTGAAGGCGGCGAGGAGCATCCATGGAGGGACAAGCGGAGACCCACTTGCGCGTGGGGAAGTCCCGTGATCACACACGGAGTTACTCCACCGGGGAGTTTATGCCCTTGTGCGGGCATTTCCTTTGAGAGGGGCTCCAACAGCGACAATTAGTGGAAAGCTCGTGAGCTTTCCGATACCTCGGTAAAAATAGTCGTGCCGGAAGTTTTCTCTTCTCTACTCTTTAAGCTTCCGTATTTCGTACTTGCACTACTTTCCGTATTTACCTTTCCTAGGCTTGCCATGCTAGTATAGGATTGGACCTAGGGTGCAAAACTTTGTAGCGTTAGAGATAGCAACACATAGAGAAAACCTAATACACATTTAGATAGAAAAAGAAATAGGTTTGTATATGTGCATGGAGCCGTAGTTTTCTTAGAGACACCTAATTCACCCCCCTCTTAGCGTGTCACGGTCCCTTCAACCTTCCCAAGAGAGTGCGGGTTCTGGAGTTTTTTTTTCCAGGGGGGGGCAGCGGGTGATGGCAAGGAAAACCTCCACTTGGGTCGGGTCGGAGGAGGGAGAACGGAGAGATGGCTGAGATGAGGGAGAAAGGGCATGCGCGCCTGTTTGAACCCAGATGCTGCCGCACCAATAATGCAGCAGCGCCTACCCCATCAGCGATGATGTGGCGCGGCTCGGCTTGTCACGCCAACATGGCATGTCTGTCGCGCCTAGGTGGCACGGTGTGACGAAAATAAAGTTGGGGCGGGGGTTCAAATTATTATTAGAAACGGTTAAAAATGTCATATTGCTTAGTAAGCATTAGTTTGAACTCAGCAGTAAGTATATAGATTTCTCTATTTTTTTGTGCATTGACAACATTACAGAATATAATAGCTTCTTGGTCTTACAAAGTTGATGTTCTTAAAAAAAAATTCTGTCATTTCAAAAATATAATGGTTGCACAACTTAGGTTTTCTCCAAGAGTTGTGACAGGCCCCGTTCCCTATCGTTCCAAACCACTCCATTGTCACCCTGGCCGCCTCCCCAGCCCGCCGGTCTCGTTCCGCCGCTATATGTTTGACGACCACGACCAGTGGCAGCAAGAGGCAACAGATTCCTTCCAGGTCGTAAAACTTATATATGGAACATCAAAATAATTTCAAATAAAAAAGGTTGAATTTCGCATAAACATGTTGTCTGCTTTGTTCACTCCTGTCAACCGTTCAGATGGAGCAAGCTCCCTTTATTCAGTTTCGTCACGAGTGCAGGGCAATTGAGAAGGTCGGTTAGCGAGGGAGGCATCGGCGGCGCTGCTTGTTACGTAGCGGTTACGTTCGGTGTCCATATAAGCTCGGCGCCTCAAACATTTGGCGACGAGCGACCATTGCAAACAAGAACCAAACAGAGAGCGAGAGGGAGAAGGAGAAGCCGAAGACCGCCGACGAAGAGAAGCAAACGACCTCCGACGAGCAAGCCGCCTCCGCCTCCCCGAAGATGCCTGCCTCGAGGTACCTCGCCGACGCTCCCGGCGCGCTCCCCGTCTACAACGTGCAGGGGGTCCCCCTCGTGGGCCTGGTGTTCGAGGACGCACGCCCGGCGAACCGATTCGCCGAGCTCGTCGACCGAGATGAGGCGGGGCTCCCCCTCCACGACGCCGACGCCGACGACGAGGTCGCCCATGGAGGCGCCGCCGAGGAGTGCCGCGGCTGGACTGGAGCGGCCCGCCTCGTCCTCAACGCCGCCGCGGCCACCGCCTTCCGCCTCCTCACGTTCGTCGCCGCCGCCCCTGCCTTCCAGGGCGTTGCGGCCTTCCTACCCGGAGCGACAGAGGTGGTGCACGGGCTCGCCGCGGCGGCCGCTCTCATCGCCGCCTGGACCTCCGAGGAGCACCGTCAAGCCTAGGAGGTTCATCTCCGTCCTGCCCTCCGGGGAGCAACCTCAAGGGCGACCGCCTTCTGATCGATTTCGTAGAGATTTTCTTGGATTTGGTAGAGATTTTGCGCAAGCTTCTTGTCCGTGAATCTTTTTATGTCATGGACATCGTTTATTGAGAAGTAAACTTGGCAAGAACTTTCTCGGCTCCCTCCTCCGCTGCTGCTCTGCTCCCCGTGCCGCCATGGCCACCGTCCGCCCCTCCACGGCGAACTCCCACCTCCGGCCATCTTTCACGGCGAAAAAAGGCTCCAATAGACTCACGGTGACCCGCTGGTGCTCATCTTCCACTGTTTCTTTCGCGTTCGCATCGTTCGTCCGTTGCTCCCTGCGAGCAGCCTCGCCGGCCCGCCGTTCTGCGTAGCTAGCCCTCCCCGTTGCGCCACTGCCGCCAAGAACCAGCGGGATAGCTTCGCCGTCATGTAATCTCTCTCCCAAGACTCGAATCGTTGAAAACGGAGCTCCCTAGCCCTGGAAACGATCGGCTCCGGCGATGCGCCGCCGCGCGCCGCCGCCCAGTCGTAGTCGACGGCGACTTCGAATTCGCACCAAATGCCATCCGTCCGATCCTGATCCGACGCCCACCAAAGTAGTCAACAGCCAACTGGTACCGGTCAGCACCGGTCAGCTCTGGTCGTCCGCGGTATTTTAGCGTTCCCGCCCTTGTGCTATGATGAAATCAAACACCGGTTCCGGTCCGTTGAAAACTAATTATGAATCAGTCCATCCTTTCGGGTTTAACACCCTGTCTCAGTAAATCGAGCGCCTGCGCCACTGCGTTAAAAAGCGATCAGTCCTTTCTTTGGGTTTTATCTTTGTGTCAATTTTAGAAATATAAAAATGGTATTATTAGATTTGTACCAAATTGTAATTTTATAAAAATATTTTTTAAGTAAAAGGTATCAGTCAAGGTTATATTTTGGAGACCTTGTCAATGTTTTAAATGATTTCCTAATCAACAGCCAAACTTATCTGAATATATCAATAACGTGTACTCCCTATGTTTAGATAAGATAGACACTAATAGGTTTGTCCTTAGTTAATCTTTTACTATAGAGATTGACAACGTCGGAATGCTGTAGCTACAATAATTTTCTTATATGGATATTATTGTTGGTGAGATTAGAACATAACTTAATATTTAGGATAAAATAAAAAGTTATATATATATATATATACATCACCATGGTTAAATTCATAGCGAGTTACTGTTCAAAATTTAGGCAATTTCAGTTTTAATTTAATCTAGAAAAATACATTCAACATGTTTGTGACATTAGATTTATGCATGTGTGATCCAAATCTGATGATCATACAAAAGATACTAATTAACACAAGAGAAATATACCCAGCGGCAAAGCCAGATGCACTAGTCGACATAGCACCTGTTGGTGTAGTCGTTCCGCTCGATGTAGTACAGAAATGTTGTCGTGCCGATCAACAACGAGACGCCATGAACAAGATGAGCACCAACGCCACCAGGAAGGAGAGAAGGAATCGAGTAGTCGTGCCGCTTGAGGACACTCCCTAAAAATGTGATTGCAGGCCTTCACCCAAGCAGGCAAACTCACGGACAGCAGCGTTTCGGAGGCCTACTCTTCCGGTACTCGTGTGTGCAAGGACCGGAACTGGGAAGACTTAGCAAGCAGCAAAACTGTGGTTTTTTCGAGCCCTAATAAGGAAAAGTCGGATGAATTGTGTTTTTATGGAGAATTTTTTGGGAACTAAACGAGGCCTTAGAAATGTAAAAATGATATTATTAGATTCGTACTCAAATATAACTTTCTAAAATATTTTTAAATATATTATTTAGTAAAAAGTATCAGTCGAAGTTATATTTTGGAACCGTGTCAATGTCTTAAATGATTTCCTTTTCCAACGCAGAGGAAAAAATGTGTTTCTCATTGCTTAGTTATTAGAAAAATGTAATATTCCTCCCTTGTGTACTTATAATTTAATGAGTGCAACTCAACATAATACTCTGATTTATCAACATGATCGAACTTCGGTTGATCATGCAACGTCCAACATCTCACACTAACCCTAACATAACCTAGATATGAAAATAAATACAAAACACAATGGTAAATTGTGGGGAATACCTTCCCAAGGGGTTCTGGAGAAGTGGAGATCTTGTGTTTTTTTTTGGGCGGGGGGTGGGTGGCAGCGGGTGGCGGCAAGGAAAATCTCCACTTGGGTCGGGCCGGAGGAGGAACAAGGGAGAGATGGCAGAGATGAGGGAGAAAGGCCCTCCGCGCCTGTTTGAACCAAGATGCTGCCGCACCAACAATACATGTGGCGCAGCAGCGCCTACCCCATCAGCGATGATGTGGTGCGGCTCGGCTTGTCATGCCAACATGGCTGTCATGCCTAGGTGGCACGGTGTGAACAAATAAAGTTGGGGCAGGGGGTTCAAAATATTATTAGAAAGGGTTAAAAATGTCATATTGCTATCTCACCCACCACGTGGATGCCACGTCACTATCCATGTAGCAGCCACATCATCACATGTAGCAGCCAAGCTATGATGAAAATGGCAACCACTTGTGATATTAGTTTTATAAAAAATAATGGGATTGGGCTAGGCAGTATGGGCTCGAGTAGGCCAATCTATTACGATTAAGGAACATAATATATTGCGTTGATTTGTGATATTTTTGAAACCGTCATGGGTGATAATCTATCATACTTGTGCTGCGTGGAGTCAAGATCAATGGGGCCAGGGTGCAGTAGGAAGGGGCTATCCCATGCGCCTGTGGTAGCATTTTAATTTTTTATATGCTTTCAAGGTATAGTGTGTAATTTCTCACATGTACTTGAATAAGTTTTTATTAAATCTTTGAAATCTAATTTGATGTATTTGTAGTTCAATTTAGAATTACATTCAAGAATTGTAAAAGAAATTCTTTTAAAATATAGTACAAAACCTTTTGAATTTTTTTAATACTTCTACACAACAACCTCTATGTATTGTTTTATATATAAATGACACTAACCTAAATAAGTTAATGTATTGTACACAACAAATTCAATGTATTCTTTTCCATGTCTCATCTTAAGTGCTAAGGTACTACTCCACTCCTTTTGTTTCACCGAAACACGGGCCCAAGCCGCGCATAGTGTTCCGAGCCATGACTGCGGCACACCAGCAAGTAGGCTGGAATACTCACTGCTAGCGAGGTTTGGCGATGAGACCAACACCTAGCTAGGTAAAGTTCCATATCATTTTATATACGCAGGAAACAGCGGCAAAATATAGTAGAAAACCTTTTGAATTTTTTCATATGTTTTCAAGATATAATGTCTAATTTCTCTTATGTCTTATATTAACTTTTTGAAATCTTGTTTGATGCAATTGTAGTTCAATTTAGAATTACATTCAAGAATTGCAAATTAATTCATTTAAATGATAGTAGCAAATCTTTTTTTTTCTCTTGCGAACCAGACACACTCCCTCCGTCCCAAAATAGATGTCATTCTCGCTTCCCAAGAAAACAATATCTTTCAACATTATATATAAAATAATATTAATAATTATAATCCATTATTGGTATCATTAGATAGATCTTTGAATCTAGTTTTTTTAACAAATTTATTAGACATATAAATATTACACATATTTTTCTACAAATCGAGTCAAAGTTGAGAAAGTAACACGTGTACGTATCCCATAGCGTCATCCTTTTTGGGACGGAGGGAGTATGGAGCAAGATTTTCTCCAAATTTTTTTTTGAGGAAACCGGTAGGGAAGGCCCCTACCTTTTTTCATTTATATTGTAAATAATCTGTACAGGTACAAGGCCCTAGGCCCAAGGGAAAATATAATTACATTAAGAGACTACTCAGCCAAATAGTAAGTTTGTCTCTATACTGCGGTGTGACTCGTAGAGAGACGGCTTTCATCCCCTCGATAAAACTTCTGTGCCACCATGCAAACGACAATGAACCCCCATCAAAAATTATGGAATTGCGGCGAGTCCATAAAGACCACATGGCCATGATGATTATTTCCCTGAAAATAGCCGAAGCAAAACGTTGCCTAGCATGGAGAAACATAGTCTTACAGTCCTGACTGGTATCCCATTCAATGCCAAGAAGAGCCAGCAAGCACTCGAGAAGGGGACATTCAAAAAACAAGTGGTGATGGCTGATCTCATCTTCTTATAGGTCTCAGCAGGCAACAAGAAACAACTCATAGAGTATGTCGGGACCGCTTGAGGAACTGATTTTAACAACAGCTCCCGCCAAGCACAACTAACTTCCCTTCCACTCCAAGACCCAATGAAACCTCTAATCCTTGCTGGAAAAGACTCAAAAGCTTCAGTCAAGGATCGCCCCACAACCGTAGGTAGCCCCAAATATTTCTCGGCCAATGCTTCCTGCTCAGTATGTAGCCCCTGTCTGATCACTGCCTTCATCTCATCATTGCAATTAGAGCTAAAAAAACTGCTGATTTATCACGGTTAATCAGCTGGCCAGAACCAATACTGTCAAGTACCTCGTGTGGGTGATCAGCCCCTCTATGCAACGCTTCTGAAAAAAATAATGCAATCATCGCCAAAGAGAAGGTGCAAAATCCATGGAGAATGAACGCCAATGTAGACGCCCCTGGATAGATGCACCGGACCAACCCCCTTCAAGAGGCAAGAAAGACCTTCTGCACATAGCAAGAACAGATATAGAGAAATAGGATCACCCTGTCAAATTCCCCTCGTTGGTTAAGGGTGTGTTTAGATTGTAGGAAAAAACACTGTAGCATAAGAAAAACACTGTAGCATTTGCTGGGAAACGTGTTTTGTGAGGGAGGAATAGTGAAAAGTTGGAATAAATAGTGAAAAGTTGAAATGAATAGTGAATAGTTGGGAATCTGAACATGGCCTTAAAGACTTTTGAGAATGCCCCATTAACTCCAACAGAGAAGAATACCGATTGTAACACCCCTGGTGTTAATTAACCTTAAGTTGATGTTAAGTTAACCTAAGCACACTTCACAAGTGGAATTAAGAAGAATGAAGAGAAGCTATTCAAATTTGAGTCAAAAACCTTTCAAATGAAGTAATAAGAAAACTTTGAAAAATTCCTAAGAACTTGAAAAAGTGCAAATGTAAAAGTTGGAGAGTAAGTCAAACCAAGCAACTACCCTTTTCAGACCATAGCCTAAAAATGTTTGGAAGCATCTCAAATTTCAAACCCTAACCTTAGCAATTGAAATTTCAAATTCAAATTCAAAGCTGAAATGGAATCTTAGCCAAATCTCAAGTTTTTACCACAGAACATCAAAATCTACAAAAAGCAAATTTGTTCTTCATCACATTTCTGAACTTTGCCTCTTTGGGCACTTTGGCCAATTTTGCCATTTAGCCCCTCGAATTTTTGAAATTCAGTTCAAAACAGGGATTTACCCCCTTTTAGATTACAGCCAAGATTTCAACTTTTTCTTCAAATCCCCAGTGCAGGGACGTGTCTCATGAAATTCTAAACAACTTTCATGTTGGAAGATTTTCGAGTCATGTTCAAAATTTTGAAATTAGAGCCATGCCAATCAGTTGACCTTTGCACCGCTCACGGCGCGCTCACGGGTTGCCAGCGCCGCGCTCGCGCGTGCCGCACTCGCCGCCGGCAGGCGCCTGCCGCCGTCCGGCCTCGACTGAGCCGACAAGTGACATGGCCGGGTGTCCCCGCACGCGGTGCACGCCTCTGGCAAGGTCTCATGGCTGGAGACGCACTGTAGCGCTGACTCCGCGCTCGCCGTCGCGTCGCCGCCGCGGACCGCCGGATTTTGCCGTCGCCGCCGTTGCCCGCCGGTCCAAAGCGCGACTTTTGTGCCCCCGCGTGCTCCTTTCCCGCGCCCTGTCGCTTCTCGCCTCGCCCACGCGCGTCTGCCGCCTGCAGCACGCCTGCGCGCCGCGTTGACGCCGCGCACGGCGCCAACACGGCCGCGACAAGCCGATGCCGCTGCGACAGCTCACCGTGCTGCCTCGGCCTCTATCTCGTGCTTCCCGAGCACCCTTCCACTCCCCTCTCACTCCTACATAAGCCCTCAACAGTTCCCCTCCCTTCCTCGCCGGAAAAACGCTCGCCGGAGCAAGCAGAGGCGCCGCCGAGCTCGTTCCCGTGAGCAGCCCTCTCCACTGCTTCCCCGGCCAAACCAAGGCTCTCACGAGCTTCCCCATCCTCCACTGCCACTCACCGACCCATTCCCGACCCCTTTCCCCCACCAGAGCCACCGGCGTAGCTCGCCGGAGTTCACAGAGCTTCCGCCGCCGAGCCGCGCACGTGGATAGCCCGCTCTACTTCTCCTCCGGTCGAACCGAGGGCACCAATAGCTTCCTCGTGCCGCGCTGGTGCTCATCGGTCACTTCCCCGAGCCTCTCCGACCTCGACGCCGCCGCTCGCCGCTCGCCGGAGCAAGCCGAGCCGCCACCGCCGTCGCTGACCGTGATCCCGGCCATCCCCGACCTCGAGACCTAGCTCAAACGAATCACGGTGAGCCCCTCTCCATTTTCCCCCACTTCCCCGGCCCGGTCTCGCTGCCGTTTGGCCGGCGTAACCACGCCGGCGAGCCCAGGGACCGTTGTGTGTCTTCAACCTCTTTCCAGGGGCTTGAGTGAAAGATGCAGGGGCCTGTTCGTAAGGGATTCAAAAGTTCTAGGGTCCCTCGCGTAAAATAGATTCTATATTTTAGGTTTAATTCGCTGAGATGTTCAAAAATTCGTAGAAAATCGTAGAAAAATCAGAAAAATGTCAAACCAATTTTGTAGTGCCCAGTGAATCTAGAAGAACAACTTCTTCCTTTGCACCTCACCCAGTTGAGCTGTAGAATTTGAATTATAAATTCATTTCAGTTTGAGCACATTTCATCATAGTTCAAAATCTACACATGCACTGGAGCTGAGCTTGGGATATATTGTTAGGGTGATTATCATTAGCCTAATGCGCAAAGGGTGCACAAAAATTCCTAGTGGATTTAGGGTTATGATTTTCCAAACATATACCCTGCTGTTTTGGCAAATAAATCACAGAAAATAATTTACTCAGTGAAAACTCATCTCCTTCATATAGGAACTAGATCAAGACATAAGAAACCTTAGAAAAATGAAAATGGTAATTTTTGGACACTGGAAAATGGCTAATTGATTTTTGGTAGTTTAAACATGGTGAAATTCCACAAAAATACTCATAATTCAAAATCACATGCAGACTTGCAGAGGTGTCACTCTTGGCATCCTAAGCCACTGTGCCAAGTGGTTTGGACAAAAACCTTGTAATTATTTTTGTAGGATTTTAGTTTGAGTTTAGGCAAAAAGATAAGAATAATTTTAATAAATTAAAGAAAAATCAACTTGAGCCAAATTTTGGCCTAGGCTCCTGCCTTGGCATGAGCAAGCCTCTGGTCAAATGGCACCTAAAAATAATACTCCTAAGTTCACCTTTTGAATAATGGAAAAATGACTTAAATAGTGAAAAAGAGAAGAAAAAGAAAAGAAAAGAGAAGAAAAAGAAAAGAAAAGAGAAAAACCTAAAACTCTAAAATCAAAGTAAAGGTTCAAAATGAAAAGGTTATATTCACTTATAATTAATGTTTATCCTTTCCAATTCACTAACCAAGATTTAAATAAACCCTAACTATTTAAATATTGATACTTAAGCATTCATGCTTTTCGTGTAGATTCGGGTCTCGCCGACGGAGTCTACGAGCTAGTCCCCGCTGCCGAGGAGATCGCCCAGGAGTCCGAGGTGAACGTGGTGCACGTGGATCCGAGCCCCGAGCAGGAGTACCGCTTCGAGCCGGAAGGCAAGCCCCGGAGCATAACCTAACTTTACTTACGCGATTTATTTGATTATATGTTTGTGCATTTAAGTTTCAAGGAGTTGAATGAAACCCTAGATTGCATGATCATAGGTTCCTTTGATTGAACACTAGTATGTTAGGTTCGATAGTTGCTATGCTTAAGAACGATAGAAGTCGAGTGCTTTCCGACACTCGCGAGATATAGGAGTTGTATGACTACTCATATCAGAAACACTAGAGATGATGGACGGATGATTGTAGATGCCCGTCTATCGATGTTTAAGTGGAAACATGTGGTACTTTTGTGTCAAGCGTTTGAATGTACCACACATATGCACGGTTTATGGGACCGGTAAGTCCCGGTATCCGATTGATGCGAGCAGGTCCGACAGCTCTCTATCTTGGAAACGTTATCCCATGGGCACATGAGGGTAGTTGCGTGAGTCCCAGTAGTGGTAAACCTTTACCCTGAGGCAGTGGGACTCGGGAGCCACTCGCAGAGAGAGGAGAAAGGATTGGGGTGTGTTGGCATTTCCAACCATTCCGTATGTTTGGGTTTTCCCTGGCCAGGTAGTAAATTCGGTTCGAACTGTCCGCTGCTCGCGGTTAATGAGACTGCTTGACCGATGTATGACATATTATGAAGTAGAACTTGGAAGGATGAAATCTTTGTATGGAATAATTGTATTGCAAAACTTGATTGTTTAGCCAGGCTCACCTAGAAAGGATAGGCTAAAGGAACTAAAATCAAGATGAAGAAATTAGAAAACAGCTTAGTCGCTTTTGGCAAAGGAACCTCACTAGCCAAACAGCCTCTCATTTTAGGAGTCGGTGATGTAGTGATCACCAGTCAGGTAAGTCTTGTTGAGTATAACTAGTATACTCAGCCTTGCTTGTGGCTTAAATTTTCAGGACCGTCCCCACAGGAGGTAGCTGCCTCTATGGCTTGGGCCTCCCAGCTTCCTCCTGGTTACAGCATCGAGTGGGAGCCGATCTCTCCCGAGGATCGTGAGGAGTAGCGTCACGGCTGACTTCATCGTGACGATACTATGGATCGTCGCTAGTATCTCGTTTACTTTCCGCTGCATAAACTCGAACTATTTTATTTATCATTTCAATTGGATGTAATAACTCTGAGACTTGTTGTAATTTAAATTGTGGAATGATGTGATCTTTGGAAACTCACTTTCGAGTGAGCGTATGGACGGACGATCTTCAGTAGCAGTTAGTCGAGCTTGACTCGACGGTCGAATCCGCACTTGGGAACATTTTCGTGTATTAGCACCAATGGAAGGTGGAATATACTTAAGTGGGCCCATTTCTCGGGTGAGATCGCTACACCGATGTCACACAGCTCATAATTAGCGAAACAACTCCAACGGGCAAGAAAATTTCACTATTTGGCTCCGAAGACTTCTTATGGATGACGAATCGATTGACAAACAACTTCAATGGTTAGCTAGGGGACCATCTCTCACCATCCTGTTATACCAAGGGTACGATATAAACGGAAATACATATTATACAAGAAAACAAGACCAAAAGAGTACCAACCAGAACAGTGGTGTCCGTATCGATTCAATAATAGACAATTAGGGAACAAAAAAGACATATTATGGTGTCATAGAAGAGATATGGGAACTGGAGTATGGACCTGTATTGAAGGTCACTTTATTTCATTGCCAATGGGTGAACCGTGCTCAAGGAGGCGTATTGGTGGACCGGTATAGTATGACAACAGTGGACCTTAGTAAGATTGGATACAAAGACGAACCTTTCGTTCTAGCAAAGAATGTGAGTCATGTTTTCTATGTGATGGACATGTCAAGCAAACCGAAAAAGGGCCCTAACAAAGACCAACCTAAACGCCATATAGTACTATCAGGAAAGAGAAAGATCGTTGGAGTAGAGGACGTTTCAGATAACTTAGAAGAATTTAATCAGATTGATGACCTCCTTTGATTTTCAGTTGATGTTGACCCCACCATCCTGTTGTCTCGAGAAGATACTCCGTAGTTTGGTCGCGATCATAAAGACGGAGTGTTAGTTAAAAAGAAAAGTATCAATGTTCCATTAGGCCAGTGAAAATGGTGCATGTATGAACTCAAGTGTATCAATGTTCCATTATGTATGAGCTGAAGTTATGATTTTGTCAATTTATGTATTTTATTTGAAAATTGAATAGATTTATAAAATATGATAACCTTAAATTAGTAACAAATAAAGTAAAGAATTTATTAACCAAAGTCAACATAGTATAATATATTACATAAAGTGTTGTAAACTGTTTTTGCATGTTCAAAAAATATATACATTTCTATTTTATTGTCTTTCATTTATCTGAAATTCTATATTTTTTAATTTTATAATAAGAATTAGTCAAGCTACATAGATTTATAAGAATACAAAATGTTGTATGAACACAAATATTTAACCATGTGAATTTATTTAATTTAATGAACTCAATTTATGTATTTTATATAAATTTATAAATATTAAATAATGGTCTCTAATATCAAAACTTCAAATGAGCCATAAATGAAGTAAGGATTTTATTAACAGGTACCGCCATATTAAAACGTATTACATATAATGTATCACCCGTTTTTTGGATGTTGAAAATATATATTTTTTATATTTTTTTGCATTTATTACATATGAATGAATAATAATAAATAATTAAAAAATTACAAAACTAAAAAAAGAAGAATGGCAGGAACTGGACAGTTTTGGGCGTTTAGTACCGGCTGGTGGCACTAGCCGGTACTAAACGCCACCCACTTTCATTTCCCTCCCAGGGTGCCGTTTCGTACCGGTTGGTACCAACCGGCACCTGGATATAGATCTAATCGTCTTCCCCGCCTCCTCCCCCAAAACTTAGCAAAATTCGTCGATCCATCGTCTTCCCCGCCTCCGACCTCGCCGCGCACCGCCGCACCCGGCCTCTAACCTCGTCGTCGTCGACCCCTCGAGCTCCACGACTTCCACCGCGTCCACCTCGCCATCATCCGCAACCATGCCGACCGAGCTCGCCGCCAACCGCCCTCTCGTCCTCGCGAGCCACCGCCGTCGCCGCCGTCACCACCGCGGCCGCCATTGGCTTCGCCGTCGTCGCCTCCGCCTCTGAGCCGTCGTCGCCTCCGCCTCTGAGCCGAGCCGCCGTCGTCGCCCTCGTGGCCTCCGCCGTCGTCGTCACCGCCGCCTCGTCGCCACCACCTCGCCGTCGTCGTCGCCTCCGCCTCGCCTCTCCGCCGGACGCCGCCGCCCACCACCGGCCGTAAGCCCTCCTTGGGCTGACGTCAGCACAGTTCGTGCTAACGTCAGCCTTTTTTCATTAGTTATTAGAAATTAGCCCCTGAAATTTTAGTATAACTTACAAATTAGCCCCTGAAAATTTAGTATTACTAGAAATTAGCCTCCGGATTTTTAGTATTATTACAAATTAGCCCCTAGATTACTAGTTTAATTAGAAATTAGACCCTGGATTATTAGTATTATTACAAATTAGCCCCTGGATTTTTAGTATTATTACAAATTAGCCCCTGGATTATTAATATGACTTTTAAATTAGCCCCTGACTTTTTAGTATTATTAGAAATTAGCCTCTGGATTACTAGTTTAATTAGTAAGTAGACCCTGGATTATTAGTACAACTTGTAAATTAGCCCCTAGATTTTTAGTATTATTACAAATTAGCCACTGGATTATTAGTATAGCTTGTAAATTAGCCCCTGACTTTTTAGTATTATTAGAAATTAGCCCCTCGATTACTAGTTTAATTAGAAATTAGACCCTCAATTATTAGTATAACTTGTAAATTAGCCCCTGGATTACTAATTAATTAGAAATTAGCACATGGATTTCTAGTTTAAACCCCGAAACCACAAACCCCCAAAACCCTAAACCCCGAAACTCCGAACCCCCGAAACCCTGAAACCCCAAACCCTAAAAACCCTAAACCCCGAAACCCTAAACCCCGAAACCCCGAACCCCAAAACCCCAAAACCCCAAACCCCGAAACCGTAAACCCCGAAACCCGAACCCGAAAACCCCAAACCCCAAACCCCAAAATCCTGAAACCCGAAACCCCAAAACCCCAAACCCCAAAAACCGAAACCCGAAACCCCGAAACCCGAAACCACGAAACCCCAAACCCCGAAAACCCTAAACGCTAAACCCCGATACCCTAAACCCCTAGATTTCTAGTTTAATTAGAAGTTAGGCCATGGTTTGTTAGTGTAATAAATAAGCTCATTGTGTTACTCTTAGCATTTGAAATGGATGATGGACGTGAACACTTGGATGAGTTCATGAGTCACCTGATTAGAGGAGACAACTCTTTCGAATTACCACTTGAAAAAGATATATCCGAAGGCAAGTATGATGCCGACCAGTATCTTAACGTCACTGGTGATGGTGATGAGGCCGCTCATTCTAACTCTGAGGAAGAAGATATACCCGAGGTATATATACAGAGACACATGGTACCTGCGTTTAGTTCATACTCAAGATCATTTATATATGAATGCATATCTTCTCAGGCTTCGACGTCTGGTCAGAAACGTAAGCGAAGCACTAAAGCAAAGATGACGGGGAAAATCATAATTACAGAGATCGACGAAGAAGGTGGCCCTAAAGCTCCAGATGATGCAAGGACAAAGTTTGTCAACCAGGCAGGATACATTGTCAGGGAAAACATCCCCATCAACTTCAAAGCTTGGAAAAAGGCTAGGGGCCTTGAACCTGCAGACGTAGTACCTGAACAAGAGACAGAGTTGTGCTGGGAGCAATTGTTGTCTCACTTCACACTTCTAGATGGAGAAGATATTAAGGAGCAAGTGACGAAGTTCGCCTTGAAGAAAATGGATATTGCTTTCCAACATTTAAGAAGAACTTAAAAAAAGATTATGTCAAGAAAGGGACCACACCTGATTTTGAGAATAAGTTCCAGAAGCTTCGTCCATACTGGGATCAGTTCGTCCAACACTGTCTCTCAGAAGACAGAGCTGCCTTGAGAGAGCAAAACAAAGCAAACACTAGCAAAAAGATTCACTCGTATCGTACAGGACAAGGTGGGTACAGGAAAGCAATTCCAAAGTGGCAGAACATAGAAAAGCAACTCCTCGAGAAAGGAATCACCCCTCAGACCCAACATTGGCCTGAAAGAGCGAAGTGGTACTATTTTGCTCATGGCAGGACTCTGGATATGACTACTGGAAAATTGATCCCGTCGGATGCATTGCGAGCAGCTGTAGATAGGCTCGAGGCTGTCCTAAAGGCGAAGGAGGAAGCAAACATCAAGCCAAATCGGGAGAAGGACGAGCTATCATACGCTCTAAGGACTCTTGAACACACTGGCTGTGTGCGAGGCATGGGGGTCATCCCATGGAAGCATGGCTTCTCCGGAGATCTCGAGACTTACAGAAGCAGAAGCAGAAGCAGAAGCAAGGCGGAAAATGAATCTAAATTCTGCGCACTAGAAGAATGAATCGCTGCACTAGAAGAACGAGTCTCGTCGATCAGCCCCGCCTCCAACGTGCCATCCAATGTTGATTCTAGGGAGTTAGCTCAAACCCAAAGCTATTTCGTGGACTATATCACAGAAAGGCAACCCTGTGAGCTCCAAAGTCCCGTAATGGGAAATAAGACAAAAGCAGTAGCACACTCTGTTGCTGAGGTCCCTGTTGAAGGCGGGCTCATACATGGCGTTCCAATCCCCCTATGATATGCAAGGGTCAATGTTGACAGAGTACTACCTAGTTGGGAGGACCTCGAGCTCAAAATCGAAGGAGGCGATGGTGAAAAGGTGTTAGGTCAAGCGTTGCACAGTTGGATATGTTGGCCCAAGCAGTATATTATATTTCCAACTCTTAGCATAACACAAACATCAGGAGAAGCCTCTGGGATAAGATCACCTCCGCCTGCAGATGTAATAGCCTCGTGCATCAATCCAATTACACCTCCAAAACAAAGGGATCAGCAGCCGCTCAAAGCGAGCCTCTACCACCTCCTACTGTAGATGATCCGCAGCCTGCTCGAACGGAGCCAAGCATTAGCTTGCCTGCGCCCCCTACAGAGAGATGTGCACCTGTACCAAAACCTCCAGCAAAGGATGCAAGGAAAATTGGCGGTAGAACAAGAATTAGGATCCAGCCACCTCTTGTGCCCCCACCCGCTAAGGAGAAGAAGGAAGCTTGGGAGAAACCGTCTCCTGTGCCGCAGAAACCAGCTTCACCACCTAATGAGCCTACTGAGAAGCTCACTCGAAAGCAGTTCAGTGCGTGGAAGCAACAACAGGCGAGGAAGCAACAACAGGCCAAAAGTCCATTATCAGATTATGACCGCCAAATGAAAAAGTCAAACCAGCGTAAGAGAAAGGGGACGAGCATTCCACAGCTTGGTATGCAGAAGAATCAGTCCGTCCCACCTCTCATAGTTCTTTCAAAGGAGGACCAACATTTGGTTGATTTTGTCTGTGATATAAACCTCACGAAAGCACAACTATGAGGTGAGGACGATATCCTAATGCATCCTGGAGCTGAAAAGAACTGTATTTGAATTGAAGAAACCTCTACTCTTTCCACACCAACTCAGTGATCTGCCAACTAGGATGCGTAATATCCAGTACAAAACGCATGGAGCGAGGCCGCGCCGTGTGGCCGCCCGTTAGTACCGGCTGGTGTTACCAGCCGGTACTAAATGGCGTACATTAGTACCGGCTGTTGCAGCCGGTACTAGATGGCATACATTAGTACCGGCAGTTGCAGCCGGTACTAATGGGCTGCCCATTAGTACCGGAAGCTCGGTACTAGGCTCATAACTGGTACTAAACCGGCTTTGCACCCGGTACTAAAGCTCGTTTCTCTAGTAGTGGGGAGCCAGGTATGCTAGTTTCGCTATTCATGCATGTTATAAAAAGTGCTCCCGTCAAAGGATTATTGTTCATTTGGATCCAAAACAACCTGGAATCTGTTCATATTTATCTTTAAATTAATTATAATTAACCAACCCTGGTAGATGTATATCATTATTATTATCCATTAATTATCCATTTAATTTAACTCAAAGTAATGTAGCGCATGTATTCACCAAGAATAGGACAACAAATCTTTGAGCATAACTTTGCGTTTCCCAAATGGCATCGAGCTCAGTTCACTGCAATCTAATCATGTAATTAGCTAGTTTGGTTGGCTAACAAGATACATATTGATCATTCGAACTTCTCAATGCAGCATGTGCATATATGTACTTGAAAATCTAGCCCACTTTTTATCCCGAATTGGTTACATGGTGCTACAATATTGTCAAATGTGTTTTACTAGTACATTTGAACAGTAAATATACTAAGATAACAATCGTTTATGCTCATAGATAATCCATAGATACATCTAGAGTTCTAGGTAAGAAAAATGCAAGTTGCTGAAGGTAAGAAGCAAATAAGTTGTAGCCACTGCACCTTAATCTATAAAAAGCTAAAACATCGGCAGCAGGGCTGCAGGGAGCCAAGTGTGCTAGTTTCGCTATTCATGCATGTTATAGAAAGTGTCCAGATGCTTCCTCTGCCCATGTTATATAAAAGAAAACTAGCAAATGCTGAGAATACAAGTTGGATTCCCTCTAGAGTTCATACATATTATACATGGGTTGATGCCATATATTTTCCTTGTCTGAGTATTATGTATAATCTTGTGATGGGTTTCACCTATTGCATTTAATTGTGGTTCCAGAGCTTGTTGTATATAGTGTTGTTGTTGACTGAATAATTGAACTGTTGTTGGGCAAAGGATTTTTCCAGCCCAAACAGGACCAATCCATGGGTCGAATTTTGCTGATTGGCTTCGCCTTTCTGTTATTTCTTTCATTTCCCCAGAGAAACAGAATGATCGATATTCAAGTTGGCCCCATGCAATCCAATAACAGACATAAATGCCAGCAGACTTCAGTTAAGAACGTTCGCTATTTTACTTCAGATATACTATATCTTTAGTAATTTTCAGTACTATGGTAGGACTGTGTAATTCAGCAAAGCCTCAAAAGCTCCTGCGTGATGTAAGTTTTCGTTCCATAAATTACATTTCATCTTACTTGCTTTTAGCTGAGGTTTCGAAAACTGCAACAAGCTATTGTCCTGTTCTGTTTATGAATCAGAAAGATACTTGTTAAAACTCTACTTCTTAGCAAATCTATGAGCCATAACTAATATGTTTAACATTCGGTGATTTTGACTATTCACTGTTCCAGAACCAGTATTTAATTTACTGAATTTCTTTGGCATGATGAGTATGTTCACTAGCATTATGTAACGTATATGCACAAGTATGGTTGTAACGCTTGACCGACTAATCACCTGAAGAGGTTGAGAGCACGGCACAAGGAGGGGCTGCGGCTTGAGTGTCTTCTAACCTGTCTCCCCAAGGCAATTAACGTCAAATAAATAGTTCAAATTAAATTCTAACCATACTATTTTGTTTGTTATAACACACTAATAGGAAAGAGACCTTTAGTACTGGGCAAAAACTTCCGTTAGTACCGGTTTTGCAACCGGTATCGAGCTCCTGGTACTAAATGGGTAGCCCTGTTAGTACCGGCTGCAACAACCGGTACTAACGGCGCCGCAGGGTCGGCGGGGCGGACCAGTTAGTGCCGGCTGGTGTTACCAGCCGGTACTAACGGGTTTCGAGCCAAAACAATAAAGAAAAAAATTTGTAAGCTTACCAGGAGGCTCGCAGTCACAAGTCACGCGAATTTTTCACGCGTAAATGCACGTGCACAGTTCGTAGGATTCGAACTCACAACCTCTGGCCTCGCGTGTAACCCCCTCTACCATCCCACCTATGCATCAGTTGTGACTGAGTGGGATATGCTTTCCTTTTGAACTATACCCCGTGGACCCATTTAGTACCGGCTCGTAACACCAGCCGGTACTAAATGCCAAAATTTAGTACCGGCTGGTGTTACGAGCCGGTACTAAATGCACGGGGGCCTCGGGAACCCGCTGGAACCATTTAGTACCGGCTGGTAACACCAACCGGTACTAAATGGCGTTATTTAGTACCGATTGGTGTTACAAGCCGGTACTAAATGGTCCGAGGGCCCTCGGGAGCCTCTAGGGACACGTTAGTACTGGGTTTTAAGACAACCGGTACTAACGTGTGAGGGACGAATACTCGATTCTCTAGTAGTGACAAGATCTTCAAAAGTAAATCACATTTTGGACTATATTTTCTTTTTGGAATATTTTTTAGGTTGAACAAATTATTTTATTACAAAATGTTCTAAAAAAATATCCGCCCTAGCTAAAATTTGGCATGGAAGTTTTTCGTTTGTTTTCTAACGCATCTATTTTTTAATTTAATTTTTTCGTTTGACAATAAAAATAATGAAATAGAATTACGATAATGGGATCTCACGATGGTTTTCTAGGGCGCACGAAACAACACGGAAAAATAACGGCACATACGTTCCACGTTGGCAATCATAGGATCTATGCATAAGGGCCAGGGCTACTACAAATATTTGTTTACTAAGATATTTCCATATGTTTATATACAAGTTCAGTATGTGCTTTAAGACAATATTTAGAAAACAAATCAAATCGAAAATAATATAAAAATAATACACATGGTAATAACCTTGTTTTCTATTAAAAACAACTTTCGTCAAGTATTTTTTAATAAAATCTTCTATATCTTTGTAATTAATTTTCTCCAAGACATCATTTTCGATTGCCATTGTCGACAACCCATTAAGCCTTTCTTGCGTCATAATAGAACTAATAAGATAATTCCATATGTTTATATAACTTCATTTCTTTGTGTAATCCTCCATGTGCAAAAAAAGGATCAATTGATCAGTGAAAAACTTTATCTGAAGGGATGCTGAAATAAACTTCCATTTGCGTCTGTCAAGTATTGCTGTTTGCTAGCTAGTAGAGCTTAATGCATTGTTTGATGATACACAGCTATCTAATGATAGAAAAAATGTCTGGGTATCCTCCTGGGGATCGAAAGTATACAATTCAAAAGGAGGCTACCTCAAACTGCTCGTTCGACAAGAATGCTGCCCTCCCTTCAAATGGACGTGGAAGTCATCCATTAGAGGTAAGCACAAATTCTTTTTCTGGCTTGTATTGTGAGACCGTCTAAATACAAGAATCATAGTCCAAAGGAAGAATATGTTTTTGCTGAGTTATTGCATCTGTTCTTTGAATGTCAATTCAGCCAGGCTTGCTGGGCCTTCCTTAATGTAAATTGGGATCTATCTCTTCCACCTCAATATATGGTCATAGCTGGTGTATGTGACTTTGGTGCATAGATTTTCAGAGATATCTTAATGTTTTGATGTTGGTGCATATGGTGTGACAGAAACAGTATCATTTTTTTTTACAATAGCGTCCTTTCTTTTATGCTTGGAAAGCCCTGTTCAAGCAGGAGATCGTCACGGTCTTGCTTAAGGCAAAGACTTCTGTTAGTTCATCCCTATCTGTTTGGCTAAGTAGTCTGTAGTAAGCTTTCCGTATCCTTCCTCATTCCGCGTCTTAGACACACACACTTCCTCCCATTAGTACATGTTGCTTAAAACCCGGTACCAATGTCAATTTAGTATCGGTTGCGTATTCATTGCGCGTGACTTCTGACCATATTCGTGGGCGTCACGGCCAGTTCATATTTTTTTTCTCTCTTTTTATGGGCCAAAAATCATTTAGTATTGGTTGGTGTCGCGGTTAGTAGCACCTATTACCACGTAATCTTGACCTCCTAGGAAGGGGGAGGCTTGGGTTTCGAATTGGGATAAAGGATAGGTTTTTCATCGAAAGATTTTTTTTTCAGACTCCCATTGACCCTCCTCTGGTCACCCCTTTCGGTCCCATACAATAGTTGCAACATTAGATATTACCTTTCAAAACATGTGTATACCGTCTGACTTTTTTCCATTGGACGTCAGGGGGGTCTTAGCATACCGATAATGGATTGCTCATATTCGTCTTCAATATCAAGTCCTTTTTAAAATTATGTGAACGTATATTTCCTACTTGAAGGGGGTATTTTTACTTATTATTATATCTGTAATTGAGAAACTTCATAATATGTAACTGGCGTCAATAAATATGAATATATCATCTGTTAAGTGGAGATAAGATGAGGTTGTGCCAGCAAGAGCTGTTTACGGTGAAAATAGACACAAGCCTCCTCTGCAGTTGATGTTGGTCGTCGCTGACATGTGGGGCCGGGTGGAGGCACAAGGTCGCAAAACCCCTGAAGTCGTTCATGGGGATAATGGCACGAGCAGCCCATGTGTTTGCACAAGGACTTGTATTGTCGGGAAAAGTCTCTGGGACACCGGGAATAATGACTACAAATCCAAAAGAATACGGAGTGTGGTAACGGTGTTGGGCGCTATAGTGGACTCCAACTCCCGTTGCCGGCTGGAACCGGATTGTGACAATAGCACGCCACGCCTATATATATATGTATAACAATAATAACCACACAAGTCATCTTAGCGTGAACCAAGTTGCAAGGGGAGGTAGAGAGACCGATCGAGACCTTGCTGCTCCAATCATGAGTAAGAAGAAAGCTATGCTCGAGGACGCTACGGGGCAGCCCATCTGCCAATACGACCTCGTCATGTTCCAGACCACCGACGGCGAAAGTCACGGTCGTGGGTTGGCCGTGAAGAGCTTGCCGGGCAAGAAGATCAGCGTGCTGTGCGTGGACGGCACCTTGGTGGCCAAGCCGGCCTGCCACGTCACCGTCGTCGATCGGAGCTTGACCGGTCTCGGCATGGCCGTCGCGCCGGCGTGGGACCCCTACGGACAGATCGGGGTCGTCACCGGCGCTACCACGGAGCTAGACCTGGTGGTCCACCTCGACGGCAAACGTGTCGTCGCCACCGGCGTGTCGCCGGAGCAGGTGCGGCCGGTCAAGGGGCTCACCCTCGGCGACTACGTCTTCTTCTCCGGTGGGACGTGGCTGGGCCGCACGATTGAGCTGTCCGTCGACGTCGACGTGCTGTTCGATGACCGTTCTGTCTGTAGGGTCACGCAGGCGGGTGACAAGCTTCGCTTCGTCTGTGACAACTTCTTGACCGGCATGGACAAGAATGGTTTCTGCCCGGGGGATCGTGTCGCCGGCGACGCCGCAGTCTTCAAGTCTTCAAGGGTGGAGATGGGCGGCGTGCTAGTCTACTGGGTCGCGTCATCGTCATCGCATGCCGCCGTGTCAGAGTCGCCTCCCCAGCGTATCAGCCCAACGCTAGCAAACCGACCTTCTTCTGCTCCGGTAGTAGTGATCGCAAGACGTACTGGTGCGTCAGCGCACGTTGCTTCTTTCGGTACCCGTATCGCCACGTGCCCCATAACCAATGTCCTGCCAGTGCACCGAAGAAGAAGAAGAAGCAGAAGAAGAAGAAGAAGCCGCGCAGAAGTAGTAGTGTGGTGAGGGTGGGGATGAATAAGGGGAGGCAGCGATCGGGTGCTCGCCGCCTCCAAGAGGAGTTGGGGAGTCCGATGGCCATCGCCGATACTCGCACGACGGTCGACGTGCTGTGGCAGGACGGGACACGCCAACGTGGCGTGCCATCAGCGTCCCTTCTTCGCATTGTGTTACTGAGCGACCAAGACTTGTTCCCAGGGCAGCACGTCATCGACAAGACGCTCACTCCTGTCGTCAGTGCTGACGATGCCGCAGGGTGTGTTAGAGTAGTAAAAAGCCTCAGCTACAAGGATCAGACGGTGTGTGTGTCTTGGACCGATCCTGGCGAGTCCAAGGAGGTTGACACCGTGATGAGCATGTACGAGCTGGGCCGGAGTTCCAACCACAACTTCTTTTATGGAGATATTGTCGTTCGCCTGCCACCAAGAGAACAATCAACTTCTACCAATGATGTTTCATGGGTCGGGCACGTTGTTGATCTTTGTGATACACAATATATCCACGTGATGTGGGGGGATGGCAACACATCAAAGGTAATTCACGTACTGGCTCCCCGTAAGATATAGTATAAGATAGTAAATTATCATAAATTGAATTATTATATTAACCACGCGTCCACGCACAAGATTTTTACATTTATTGCATCTCCATGCAGGTGTTGCTTCATGAAATAGCTTCCCTCGAGAAACAAAGCTTTGGTGAGATGCTCATGGAAATGGGCGATTGGGTCCACGATGAAGACGGTGACGAGACTCAAGAGGACCTGCCTCCCTCCTTGACGGTAACAAACCAAATTCTCGTAGCTACTATACTGTACCCTGCGTCCGTAGTAACTGCATGCATGCGAACAAACAAACTTTCTCTTATGTGTATATGTATTACAGAACAACACTAGCGGTGGTGAAGGTGATGACCATTCTGATGGTGGGAGTGATGCCCATGATGGTCTTGTACTAGGAGCGACGGCAATGGACCGTGTTGGCAATAGTATCATCCAGGCAGTGATCCGAGCAGCGAGTGGAGTGCTTGCACAGGCCAAAAGGTACTGGATGAACAGGTCCACTCCATCGGCGTTGAGAGTGGAACCTGCTATCACTGGGAATATCCAAACCGGCGGCGATGTTGATTGCCGTCTGAAAGAAGCTGCTGCAACAGACGCAGTCGCAAGCTCTGATTCAGGTGATGACGTGTCTCACTTCCAGCATTTTGACGTTGTGCAAAGTCCTCAGGATCACCATTACCTCGACAACAAGGAGCAGGTCTGTATATATTTGTCTACTTACCTTGAATTCAAACTTTAGTATACATTATCTGCTGATATAACTACGGGGTTAGAATGGAAAGAAAGCACTAAAAGTATTGTTGTATGAAAATGTATGTCGTGGTAGTCAGATAAAGACTCAAAGCAAGACATTAAAATTTGTTACTCTTCTAGACAAAGAAGATGATTTATTTCAACGTAGTTACATGATAGTAGTAGTTACCATACTCGTATATATATATCTTACCAAAAATGTTGTTGCATGATAGTTTAACTGATGTGTTGACATGTTAGATATTCGTCCTATCAGCTTATGCTCTGTCTGTACTTATTGCTACTTAAATGATACTTATATATCTGACATCTGTCCATTAGCAGGGCAGTTATGGTCCAAGGGAGTGGCTCAAAAGAGTGCAGAAGGAATGGAAAATTCTTGAGGCTAACCTTCCAGGTTTTTTATTGTATAAAAAAAACTAATGTTACAATGCAATATTTGTTTTTTTACATATTCTCTATATTTTTTTTAAGCCAACATCACACTATCTGAACAATTGCAATTCGCACTTGTAAATGCAGACACCATCTATGTGCGGGCCTTCGAGGATCGCATGGACCTGCCCCGAGCAGTGATAGTGGGCGTGAGTGGGACGCCGTACCAGGACGGACTCTTCTTCTTCGACATGAAACTGCCTCCATCATACCCTGTCACACCACCAGAGGTGACGTACCACTCGTTCGGTCTCCGCGTGAATCCTAACCTCTACCACTCAGGGACAGTGTGCCTGAGCCTTCTCGGCACCTTTGGTGGTGAGGGACCTGAGCTGTGGTCGCCGGACACGTCAAGCATCCTCCAAGTTATCGTCTCCATCCAGGGCCTCGTGTTGACAGCAAAGCCCTACTACAATGAGGCAGGCTTTGAGGCACAGGTTGGCACACCAGACGGCCGTCGCAATGAGCTCCCTTACTGTGAGAACACATACCTTGTCAACCTCCATACCATGTTACACCTCATCCGCCGGCCACCGGTAGGCTTTCAGACATTCATCGTGGATCACTTCTGCCGTCGTGGGCAGCACATCCTCCGGGCCTGCGAATCGTACCAGAAGGAAGGCTGTCCAGTCAGCACCCTTGATAGTGAGGGGTGCGCCACCGAGGCGAGTACAGAACAACCACCCTGCTCGATGGGGTTCAGGCTAGCGCTCGCCAACGTTGTCCCACGGCTTGTTGAGGCATTAACTGAGATTGGCGCCCAAGGGTGTCACCACCCATAACTGCATGCCTTGTAAGTACATGAGATTGTAGCATCTTTTTTTTGCAATAAAGTATACATTATCAGAAATGAAATGTCATGTTAATTGCTGGTTCGTGTACGATTTCCATTGACAATCAGATGATTCATTCCAGCAGGGCTATGCGGCTCCTTCCTGCCACGTACAATTCAGCTTATTTATCGTTTGAACTAGACAGGCGGCATATTTCTCTCGCCCTATTATTTCAACAAAAATAAACACAAATAAAAGAAGAGAATATACTATTTCGCTGCTTGCCTATCATGAGTGTTATTTCTGATTAAGAACAAGTATCATATTCAGAATAAATGACAATTCCATGCGTTTTCTTTTCTCTGTGGGGCCGACGGCTGAAGGGAAAAGAGTGAGAGATAAAGATGAGTGGGCCGGAGTATTTTAGGAGGCGGGTCTTATAGCTGTGCGTCTGTGAAAATCGATGAACGGAAGAGGTTTAGTTTTAAGATGTGATTTTTGGAGGCGGGCCAAAGCAAATGCCTCTTTGAATAAAAAAATATCCGCGTGCGTTAATGCATGGGGTGAACAGGCATTTGTTGTGTCGGCCTGTGAGGGACGATGTCGATATGAACAATTTTCGTGCCACATAGCATTTTCACTTTCACATTTTTCTTGTTTGTTTCTAAACTCCAATTATTCGGACAAGGAATGAAACATTAGTAGAAGAGCAGCACGTGTTGACACTTAATGTGCAAAGCGGAAAATTGATAATTACTTTATCACATATATAATAATAATACTACTAGTAGTATTAGTAGTAGTAGTTTCTTTTCCAAGTGGAAAATTAATTAATGATTACTTCATATACGTGCACATAATCTAACATATAAAATTGATGATCCTTTCGACATTATAGATGTTAAAAGTTAGTCATCTCTCACTGTGGAGCAAGAATCGTTGTGGTAAATGCAAGAGGAGGATCTAACGACACTTAGAGCCTTGTCAACCCTTTTACTGTGATATGATGATGTCCATATGATCAATTGTAGTGCCACATAACATTTTCAAAGATTGTTTTATCAATTTTCTTGGTATTCATTGCGCACAATAGTCTCATATATATTTATACTTGTAGCATGAGAGAATTTTATGATTAAAGAAAAGGAAAACAAAAGAATAGAAAAGAGTGAACAAATGCATTAAAATAGTAAGTGGTTATTTTTTCGTTTGTGCTCCCCCCACACGGGCGGCCTACTCGAGTTGCCATCGTCCACGCCAGACTTGACCGTGGACACGCGTTCATTACCATGTGCTCTTGCTCATGCGTGAACCACCCGCAAGCTGCCCGAGACTCCGCGCGCCCGGTATCACTACTGGAGAAGCTAGCATTAGTACCGGGTGCAAAGCCGCGTTAGTACCGGTTATGCGCCTGGTACCAAGATTCAACCGGTACTAACGGAGCCGCAGGGTCGGCGGGGTCGGTCAGTTAGTACCGGCTGGTAACACCAGCCGGTACTAACTGGTTTCGAGCTAAAAAAAAATAAAGAAAAAATTTGTAAGCTTACCGTGAGGCTCACATACGCGCAACGTCACGTGTATTTTTCACGCGTAAATGCGCGTGCGCGGTTCATGTGATTCGAACTCATAACCTTTAGCCTCGCTCGTAACCTCCTTTACCATCCCACCTATGCGTCACATGTGATTGAGTGGGATATGCTTTCCTTTTGAACTATACTCCGCGGACCCATTTAGTACCGGCTCGTAACACCAGCCGGGCCTCGGGAACCCCCCGGGACCATTTAGTACCGACTGGTGTTACTAGCCGGTACTAAATAGTCCGAGGGTCCTCGGGAACCTCCAGGGACATGTTAGTAACGGGTTTTAAGACAACCGGTACTAACATGAGAGGAACGAATGCTCGATTATCTACTAGTGTATATTTGGGTCCCTCGGTCCAAGCCTACTCATGGGCCCCCGCGTGCCGGATCTGCCCGCCTCGAGCCGCCAGACCTCCAGCTCGTGCCTCACCGCTGCCGCCTCGCCTCCCCCTCAGCTCTTCCGCCACCGTGTCGCCTCGGTCATGCGGTTGGGCGCCGTCGAGGCGGGGATGGAGGCGGTCATTTTTTGTGTCGGTCTGTTAGCCCCATTTTGCAGCGTGCCCTAAAATCATTTTTGTCAATCGTAGTGGCAGCTATAAAAGCACGGCGGCCGTCTCACATCACACGCACGCGCGCAGAGAGCAACCGCTTCCTTGCATTCCACGCCTCGTCGGAGAGGAGGAGCTCCCCGCCGGCGAGGTCACCAATCCAGAGCGGCCCTCCGCTTCCGCGTCCACCTCGTCGGAGAGGATGAGCATCGACGAGGTCCGCGCCCACGGGCCTCGCCCCGTCTTCGGCGAGGAGGACGACGACGACGACCTCCGCGTGCAGAAGACCGAGGAGGACCTCGTCGGCGTCGATGGAGACGCGGACGGGTCCAAGGGCCCCGCCAGCGACGAGGCGGAGGACCTCGGCGCGGAGAAGACCGAAGAGGAGGAGCTCCTCGTCGTCGATGGAGACGCGGTCGGGTCCAAGGGCCTCGCCGGCGACGAGGCGGAGGACCTCGGCGCGGAGAAGACCGAGGAGGAGGAGCTCATCAGCGTCGATGGAGACGCGGCCGGGTCCAAGGGCCCCGCCGGAGACGAGGCGGAGGACCTCGGCGCGGAGAAGACCGAGGAGGACGAGCTCATCAGCGTCGATGGAGACGCGGCCGAGTCCAAGGGCCCCGCCGGCGACGAGGCGGAGGACCTCGGCGAGGAGAAGACCGAGGAGGAGGAGCTCATCAGCGTCGATGGAGACGCGGCCGGGTCCAAGGCCCCGCCGGCGACGAAGCGGAGGACCTCGGCGCGGAGAAGACCGAGGAGGAGGAGCTCCTCGTCGGCGACAGAGAGATGGTCGGGTCCAAGGGTCTCGCCGGCGAGGAGGACGACGACCTCGGCGCTGAGAAGACAGAGGCGGAGCTCCTCCGCGTCGCCCCCTCGCAGGACAGCTGTCGCGCGGCTGCCTGGGCCCGCCACGTCCTCCACGTCGCCGCCGACACGGGGCTCCGCCTCATCGGCGTTTTCACGGCGAGCCCCGTGTTCGAGCTCGCCGCGGCGTTCGTGCCTGGGCTCATGGAGACAGCGCAGTTCTTCGCCGGGGCGATGATCGCGTCCTTCACCGCCGAGGAGGACGACGACGCGGAGGAGCCCATCGCTGGCGACCACGACGACGCGGAGCTCCACGCCGGCGAGGTCCACGGCCACCTCCACCTCGTCCGGGTGCTTCTCTACGGCGCCGCCGCGGGAGCCTACCACGTCATCGCAGACGTCACCGCGAGCCCCGTCTTCGGCGTCGTGGCCCAGTTCCTGCCCGGCGTCCGCGAGCTCGCCTATGCGCTGGCAGCCGCGGCCGCTCTCCTTGCCTTCCTCTGCATGCGCGCCTGGATGATCTGATGATGATCTATGGTCGTCTGCATGGTTTGCTACCTGCTGTGTTTAGTTTGATCCATGGAGTCCTTGGTGCAATGCTGCAATGTATGTTTGTGTAATACATTGCCTTGATTTTGCCGTGCTACCTGCTACCAATTTTGCCGTGCTACTTACTAAAGGCCGGTTGGATATACGATTCACATGTATGTTTGTGCATTGCCTCTTCGGATTGCTTGCTTCCCAATATGCGAGTTCATGTTCTCCAACTGCTCCCTCTGTCCATCCATCCTATATCACGCCACTTCATCGAGAAGCTCCAAGTTCCGGATACGCGCGTCAGCTGCCTCAGCGTCCCCACCCTACGTTCCTGCTCTGACGCCGACCCTACGGTCCCCTGAACAGTCAGCTGCGACTAGCAGGACCGGCGCCTCGCGCCATACAACCGATCCGCGCCGCTTCATACGTCTGCCACTTCATGGAGAAGCTCGGTGCTAGCACGACGGTGGGGTCAACGCCTGCGAGCCCCCAGACAGTCACCTACGATCGCCAGCCGGTCAGCTGCCGCGAGCTGCTAACCGCCTCGGTGCCGTTTCTGCGGCCCTCTCCTCCCTAATCCGCTTCTACGCGACCCGAGCGATCCTCCGAGCTAAGCCAAGCCTAAAACCCCGCCTTCTAACCCCGTTGCGGCCTCATCGTCGCAATGTCGCCGCCACCGCTCGTCGCCGGCTACCTCTGGTGCCGGACTCGCCTCACCAACGCCACCATCGAGTTCGCCACAACGCCTACTACGCCTGGGTCCAAGAATCGTCGCGAATGGTGGTCCCTAGCGCCGAATTGGCTCCTATGGAATCAATTATATGTGGAACGCTGACATGGGGTCCCACAAATGGGTGCACCATGCCACCATGGGATCCATGGGACTCGATGAAGTGGCCCCACAAGTGGGCCCCAATGTGGAACCACGGGACCCATAAGTGGGTCCCACCATCCGTTAGCCCTACTGTTGGACCCATGGAACCCAGCAACATGGGTCACGCGAGTGGGCTCCACCATGGGACCCATGTGACCCGACAACGTGGGTCCCATCCTCTATAGTTCTTCTATAGTCTACGTGGGACCACTATAGTTTTTTTCTAAAAAAAACACAATCTCTGCTTGTGTTGATTACACATAAAACCGTTGAACTTTGGCGAAATGAATCTGCACTCCACAAACAATAAATCCACATAAAACCTCTAGGACTTATGCAAAACCAACCCTCTCAGTGTGTACCGAGGACAGTTTAAATCATCTCACTCATTTACACACTGCATATCCCACAATATTGGCACATATATAATGGCCACATACAAGCTTTCAGGCTACAAACACATGAACAATCCGTACACATATTTCAATGATCACACCCCGCACATGTATATTTAACAATCCAAATCAAACTTGACCGAACTTACCACAAAACGTTATAAGCACGGATATATACATCATGACGTGCCTCTCGTAAGCGCCAAGGGCACGAAATTTGTCTAGTCCATTGCTAATAATGAGCTAATGTAACTAACTGCTCAGTCATCATTATGGATCAGTAGATATTGTCTATATTAATGAAGGGATCTTAGGGTGTTTGATCCACCTTGTTAAATACCCCAAAAATCTTTACCTGGTTTTGAGGTGGTAAAACTTATTAAAAGTTATTAAAATATAGCTGGTTTGAGAATAAAAGACCTTTGTACCACTTTTGATAAAAGGTGGCTGGCTTGAGAAAAAGTTAATGAGGAGCAAGAAAGTCTTTGTACAACTATTGCTAAAACGAGGTGTTAAACTTTAACATGGATGTAAACAGATGAGTGTTAAACTTTAACACATACTCCATCCGTTCCAAAATATAGCTACGTTATGCATTCAAAATTTGTTCCAAAACATAGCTACATTTGAGTTGTGAAGCTTGATTTTTATGGGTGAATGGGCACAAATACCCCTATAGACATTAATTGTCTTGTGGTCTTAATTGTTGCATGTCTAATTTATTTTAGTAAGCGTGTGGAGATATATAAGGCAGGTATAGCTACCATATATATGCATTGACATGTTTAATGAAGGGTATATGAGAGATTTTATCACACTTCTTAATCTGCATTAAAAAGGCTAAACGTAGCTATATTTTGGAATGGAGGTAGTATTTTTTTCGAAGTTTTTAAATTTTAACACCTTCTAACAAGGTGGATGGGCCGTCAGCCGTGACGACACATTGGGGGGCCTCGCGCAGAGAGGTCCTGCGGAGGCCCAGCTCCCAGAAACAGCGACTCAGGTCTCCTCGTCATCACGTCCTGCTCCCGATATAAACCAGCATCACGTACGGGCGGCCAACTCCACCGCCGCACGCCTCGCCAGCACTCGCCGCGCCTCTCCCTCTCGCCCGCACATGTGGAGCTTGCGCGCCGATGCGGGGGTCCTCCTCTTCGTTGTCGGCTGCACGTGTAGAGCCATCGATCAATCTACGTTTGGAACAGTCCTAATTGCAGGAGAATCTACTGGACCACGACCAATTTGGACTCAAAGGAACAAAAAGTGACTCTAGTAACTACTGGATGAGGGATATTAAACCTAGTCATTGGAACTTCCATCTCTACTGGAATAAAAGTGGGAAGCAATGTGAGTCTAAGGAAGCACAAGTGTCGACCAGGGGCAAACCAGAGTTGAGCAACTGATTGGACGAATAAATGAGCGGCCTCTCCAGGATAGCTACCGGACTAGAATGCCATCAAAAGGAAGGGAACGATAGAGTTTGTCAAGAGCTATGATTGATACAAACGACCGACAAATACCTGAACCCATCGTTGACCTGAGGAACAAAAGTCTTCGGGAAGTTGGTGAAGAAATGATGGTGTTCACAAGATTTTACGTCATCTATCCTGAGTCTGTCCAGGACATGCGAGTGACATATCCAGAAAAACTAAGATTGAGGATTTGGCTTCATAAGCCCCCAAGTGCGAGTTTACTTAAAGGAATATAAACAGATTCTTGAAGAGTTTTGGTGTGTCACCTTGAGGATTAGACCTATGTGATCGGGAGTAACCTTTATATAACATCGAACCGCAAGATCAGAAATATATTGGATAATGATAGTCTGATGAGGACAGTCGCAGTTATAAACCTACGCATGGATTACTTAAGGAGGCGCCCGAGAAGTAGGTATGGAATATGGACAAGAACATGTTCTAGAGGAAGATGACCAACATTGGAATGAAGTCGATGATTTTGGAAAAGGATACCATGAAAATGTAGCAATGCTAAGCCCATAGGAACCTTTGGAGATATCGACACTAATAGGAGGACAAGATACACCTTTAACATGTTTGAGGCAGACAAAAAAATCAAGAAGACAGCCTGAAGCAACCTTACCATCCAAGGCTACATGAAAAAAGTGACGGGACGACACAAAGCAACGGAGAACCCTCAAAGCACCGGGTGCAGCTTTAATCTCGAGGACAAGATTCTTGTAGGGGGGGGCTGTAACATCCCTGAATTTTGGATGTTTGAAAAATGTGAATTTTCAAAAACTTTTGCGTGAATGTGTAAAACTTAATTTGAAACTAATAAGTGTGCCCTCTTTTCTTCCCTAAAATTCCTAGAAGTAATTAAATATTATTTTATTTTTAAGGACAATCAAATTCTACTATGAAGTTTGGATTTTATTTGAATTTCCATTTGAATCTTTGTGTGGGATTTGAATTTGAATTCAATTAAAATTCAAATCATTTGTTTGCTAACTAACCTAATCTCCTAGCTAGCCGCTAATGACCCTGCTAACACCAGACCCTTAATCTATCTCGCAAAACGCCGCCTCCTCCTTCTCGTTTCTTGTTTCTTCCTTGTCTCATCCTTCATGAGCAATCCATCCATCGACTAGCAAACCGTCTCAACCAACCCCCTTTTCCAAATACCTTCGGAATTCTATAAATGGGTTGTTGGTTTATCTCTCCGACTCTTCGAATTAATTCCATATGAATTGATTTGATTTCGAGAGACGGACTGACTCACTTTGGGGGAAAATCCTCGAGCACTTATCTTGAATTATGATTTTATTTCCCGGCTTCTCGAATTAATTACTAAGTAATTGATTGGTTGCTAGGAAATAGTCTAATTCTTTTGAACCAACTATACGATGTAAATTCATCTCCAATTTATTTCATTGGCTAGCTATATCGTAAACCCTAGCATGGCCATTTTTCTCCTTTCTATTCTCTCTCACGAGTGGGACCCATCTTGCTAATGCTCCTTGTAAATTACCCTGCTAACCACCTTGGTAAGCTAACCCCTCCCTGCTAATCTTTCCGACGTGAAGCCAAGCCACCGCTCATGCATGTTGCTGCGCATCCGTGCGGCCCGACCTTTTCTTCTCCTCCACGAAGCAGGCCAAGCTGCCAGCACACCAATCGATCAGCCCAGCCCAACAGCCAGGCACCCTGACTCGATCGGGACCCACCTGGAAGCGTTCCGCTTCCTGTTTCTCGCTCGCTCGCTCGCGCTGCTGCCTTCCCCGAGTCGCGACAACCAGCGCCACTGCCTCCTCGTGAACCATCGCGTGCGTCTCATGCGCGCCGCGGCCCCACCTGCCAGTCTACCATCTCCCATGGTTATCTTCTCGGTCACGCCACCGTGGACGCTCACGCGCGCAGCCACGCCCCGCTCTGCCAGCTGCCGCGCCTCTAGCCTCACCGCGTTGACTCCGCGTGACCCTGCTGGGGCCCACACCACGCCGCGGCACACTTCCCTTGGCCGCCAAGGAAGCGCTGCAGCCGTCCGATGCGCCACCGGCCCGCACGCCGAGAAACCAATGGCATCCGAAGCCCCTGGCCTCTCCAACTCGTTTCCCTTGGCCTATATCTCTCTCGATCCCCTCCAATCCATTTTGAATTGCTGCATTCAATTGGAATCTCTCCCCTCCGCCGTGCGCCGCCACCACCACCACCACCAGAGCCGCGAGCATGAAGAGAAGAAGAAGAAGAAGGAAGCAGTGGAGGAGGAGGACCACGTCGCAGATGCACCGCCGCCGACGCGCAGCCACGAACGCCGCGCCTCCGAGGACGACTACGTCGACGCCGACCACGAGCGGGAGCAGCACGAGGGAGGAGCTGCGAGCATGCCTACCAGGACGCCGACACCGTGCTGCGACGGCGATGCCGCCACCACGAGCTACGTTCGCCACGCCGTGAAGCCACCGCGGCGCCAATGGCGGAGCACGTCGCCGCGTCGTGAAGCCGAAGAAGGAACCGAGGACGCCGTGCCGAGGAGCGACGACGCCGAGCCCAAGGAGAACCGCGGCCTGGATCGATTTCCAGCTGAAGACGACGAACGCGAGCGCGCAACCAACGACTACGGCGCCGACGAACACCACGACCGTCGCCCGCAAGGTGTTCGATGAATTGCTCGAAGCCGAACCACAAGCTGCTAAACGCGACGCCGACGTGTGCAAGCCGACCGAGCCTGTACCTCGCCACGGCCCCGACCCGTCGCTGCTTCACCTTGAACATGATCGAGCCCCTTGGTGAGCACAGCCATGCCTATCCTCCCTCTCAGCCCCCTTCATGTGCTGTCCGGCCAAGAGCCGATGAAAGCCCGTAGATGCTCTGCTAGCACCCAAGCCTCTGTGAAGCCGGCCTTCGTGCCGTGCCGCTCTTCTGCAGGGACCCCGCCGACGAGCTGCGCCTTGTGCTCATGCCTCCGCACCGAACCGGCCACGAGGCCTGGCCTCGCCACGGCCGGCGAGCTCACCATCGCTGCTGACGACACGCGCCGCACACAGACACGTTCGCGAACGCGCGCGCACAAGGATACCAGCGCACGCCACGCCACACCGCACGCACGCTGCACACAGGCGCGCATCCGCCCGGCCATGAGCAGTCGCTCACCACGGCCGCGTACGGCCTTTCCCTTGACCTGTTCGCCGAAATGCCCGAGCCGCCCTGCCTTGCTATCTCGCTGTCTGCTCATGCACACACGACCGCGGAGACTTGTTTGCTCCGTGGCTGTTCGAACACCCAAGCTTCCTGCCTTGCTACACCGTGCACAGTTACACTTGCACACCAAGCCAACCCTCCTGTTGCCTTGCTGCATGCACACGCAGCGACACGTTTTGCCACTCGCACAGCACAAGCCTTCACAACTGTGCGCAACCTCACATCCGAGTTACCCTTTTGCCATCTCCTACCTGGCACTTGCCTTGCTTGCTTTGCCTTTTCCTGGATGCAATATCAAGCACGTTGCGGTCACACTTGCACGGGCAAGCACGGCCATGAGGGATGCCTCGCCACGGCCGCGTGCACGCCAGCCACCAAAGCATATGCCCTGCCAGTAGTTCCCCTTGTATACAACAGTCTGTATGCTCGGCACTGTTGTACCCTCGTGCTATCAACTGACTGTCCTTCTTGCTGCCCTGCCATGACCCTATCTGAATCCGGCCACCTGTGGTCACCAGAAACACACTTGCAGCTGCTATCCTTTGGAGTACCTTTTGCTTGTTGCCTGCACCCAACAACCTGATTCCACCTCTAACAAGCCGGCTTAGAACTGACTTATTTGACCCACGTGCTGACATGCGGGATCCACTAACAAGTGTTCCTTGCTTCCTTAATCTATATCTATACCTGTTTCTAAAACACGCCGTCTCTTCGTTTCGTCCGTCAATCCGAAACCGAACTCCCGTCGATGCACTCTGCCAACGGATTCGGCTAGGCACAAGAAAAAAACTCTGTGCTCTGGCAACGGATTCGACTAGGCACAATAAAAAAACTCAAAAGGCGCACGGCAACAGGATTCGATCCTGTGGACCAATTCAACTCCACGGATAGGGCTCTGAACCACGCTGCGTTCTTTTGTACATTGATAGGCTTAATTATCTGATGACTTTGGCTAAAACAAATTATCTGATTACTGTAATATTCTCTCCTAGCAACCACGCAGCCTCTTCTCTGACTATCTCCATCAATAAATTAAGGTAATAAAAAACATAGTGTATATAAACAATATTTTATTTAGTGATCTGGTTCATTCATGAGGGCTGTCTTACATAGTACGATGCATGTTGGACGTTGACACATGCAATTCCCACACTCGATGCATGAGAAAATTAGTGGTAGCGGTAATCGGCCATGACATGTACGCCTAATGTATCGACACGAGGGATCTAACATTCACTTCGATAATTAAGCATTTTTCTGCTTCCTAGGCTATCCACCGGTTGTACACTCTAGCAAATGCATGCTCACATCTTAGTTGATACATGTATGAGATCGGAGATCGTTTGACTGCAATGATAAAAAAAAACTGAAAAAATTCAAATAAAATGCACGAGAGTTCTCAAAGTTTAATAATATACTATGTTGGATAATATGCCTGCTTCAACATTTAATATAGAGATCAGTTTAGTCACAAAAAAAGTTGATAAACCTAACAAGGGTACATGGAGAATAAAGTTAATGCTAGGCTATATATGCATAAATAGCGTCGGTTGCCAAATTTTCAATGTAATACGTATGTATATATATGTATCTCGATGTTCAAAATTATATATTGAACTATAGTAGAGAAAACAATTGATAATATATTCTTAGTGTTTACCCGTGGCAACGCACGGGCATATTTGCTGGTCAAATCAAATAAAACAATGGTTTTGATCTTTAAAAATAGGGAAAAATCTATCTTTCACCCTCCAACTATTACAAAAGTCTGATTTTCAACCCACAACTACAAAACCGGACACTAAACACCCTCCAACAATCCAAACCGTGCAAAATTGGCCATTTGGGTGGTTTTGAAGGTGGTTTTTTTATTTTCCAAAACAATTAAAAAATAATTTTGTATTAAAAAATTCATAACTAATTTATTTTGAACTAGAAAATTTGAATCTTGTGCAAATATTTTTCTAAAACTGTGACCTACATGTTGGTGCACCATTAGAAGTTATTTGCATATTATTTATTTTTATTCTAATTATTTTTTAAAAATAATAAGACACTAGTAATATAAACATATAATACCCAGATACCATTAAATGGTGTGTCAATAGGTTGGTTACATTTTAAGAGAACTTTTGGAACTGATTTCATATTTTTTTGGGTGCAAAATGAATTAGTTATGGTTTTTTAAAGTTTAAATACTATTTCTGCTATTTTTAGAAAATCCTAAACCACCCTCAAAACCACCCAAAGGGCCAATTTTGCATGGTTTGGTTAGTTGGAGGGCCTTTAGTATCCGGTTTTGTAGTTTGAGGTTGAAAATCAGACTTTTGTAACAGTTGAAGGGTGAAAAATAGACTTTTCCCTTAAAATAAATAATAAATTGATCTTAGCTTATAGGAAGTGAAACCTATTTCATACTTTCCCTAAAACCATGACCAAAACAATGGTATAGTATTTGAGAGTTATCTGGATCTTTATTGCTTCTTATTCGGATTTCTTTGCTATTAGATGTCGATATTTATTTTATCGGCTTATTAGGAATTCGAGGAAGACTAGACGACTTCAACGATCGCGACGACTACGTCGATGACACGATCATGCTCCAGGTTCACGCCCATCCCATCTTTTGAATGCCCATCAGACATATGCTATTAGTTTGCTAGCGCTTGCACGTGATGAATATATATATATGATGATTAGCCATGCATAGCTCTTTATTGCCTCACCCCTTGATGACCTACCACTTATTATATAATGGGAGCTAGGAGTATGGCGGCTACCTGTGATGGTAGCTGTGGCGGACCACTGCGGTGGATACGCCTTTGGTACGATGACACCCGTACCGGCACCATAAACCTTGTTGACCGCTCTTGTGATCTCGGTACCGTGTGCACCAGCTTGCTTTTGTGGGAGGAGTACCAGCTAGCCTTTCTCGGAGCGGCATCCGGACTGTTGGCGACCACAGTGTGGTATTTGTGTTAGGGGGACTGGATGCGTCCTTACACCCCTGATCGACGAGCTTTCCCCCGACTGGCCCTCGTGTGGACGTCTTCACATCTCTTAGGGCCAAGGTTAGCGTGCCGAAGCATTCAGACCCAAGGGAAGCAGGAGGATGCCGCCTCCGGTTAGGAGTTACTAGTTGTGGGCTGTGTCTCAAGTTGCGATGGCTAGCTTGCATCCCGAGTTGGGTACAGTCGTACAAGCTCTGCAGAGTCTTATGATCTATACGTATAGCCACGGCTTCGGCCATGGAAAGCGCAGTGTAAACCAGCCGTTCGTCCATTGTTTTGGGATTTGCTTTGTCTCCACCTATAGATGAGCGTGTGAGGCCGTAGGTGAGGGCGGGGAGAGGGAGGTCGAGCTCCGCTTCCTTTGTGATTTGTCTGTGCCTATTGAGATGCCGGGGAAGGTAGCCCGCGCATCGCCCGAGAGTGGAGGTGTTGTGTTGTGACAGGACCTAGAGAGCCAGGGCAACCCGAGTTGTGGTAAAAGAGGGATATGTGGATGATGATACTATATGCTGCTGCCGCCTAGGAAACCATTCTACTTTCCATTGCTATTTTCTTACCCTTTAGAAGTAGGCCACTTAAAGCTTGCATATGGATGGTGACGTGGACCTGTCCCATCCCTTGAGGACAGTTGTGAGCTTTCAGGTTCGTGGTCGGAGCTTGAGTTCAATCTCGGCCTTGCCTTGGAGTTAGGGACGTGTGCTACGCTCAAGGACGCCTGTGGTGAAGACTGAAGACGCAGACTTGAAGCACTAGCTTCCGCTACGTAGGATTTCTTCTTGTTTAGCCCAATGGGCTTGTACTAGAGTTGTATCCCGAGTTGTATCGGATATAATTACTCATTATTTGTACTCTGTAATCGTTGTATGGAAATGATATTAAACTGGAATGAGTTCTGTACGTGATAGCTACTGATCCAGGGACTATCACAAGGGTATAGGGTGTCAGGTTTTCGTCATTGAAAACCTGGTTCGTTTCGACGTACCCGTATTTAACTACACTATAGTACATACGAGATGCTATGTTGTTAAGATGCGGCTCGGCCTGCGTGACAGCCGGCCAGCTAGTCTAGAAGCCTCTGGAGGCATGGAATGTTCTGTAGAAGCCCTCATCATGGGCAGCTAGTAGTAATAATATGATTAGCAAGGCAAGAGCAATCTTTGTTAGCATTGGCCGGGAGATAAGATTCATCTCACGTATACGTACTGGCTGGCCTCCGATATTTCCTGATCACTAGGACCTGATTTATCTCATTAATTAGGCCCACAACTCATTGAGCGTCGGCACGCAAGGATGGTTACCGTCCCTTGGTAGAAGAGTTAGATATCTGATCAACATGGCCGGGAAGCAAGGGACGTCACGAGATTTTCTCGGTTCGGAGATAACTACTATTCCAACAAACTCAAGGCTCATGCACGTGAATCTTGGAGTCGGAGGCCTAGTCAGCTGCGTCCACGTGCCAAGGGTTCAGAATTTTCTCGGCCCATCCGTGGAGAGGCTGAGGGGGGAAGGAAGCAGAAGGCCATGTAGATCAACCCGGCGGCGAGCGCACAGGAGGCTCCCATGGCTGGATCTCTAGGGCGGCCGGCTGCCACTAACACGAGGAGAGAGCTTTTCTTCCGGAGAGGTGCTCAGATGAAGGTCGACGTCCAACCGTGCCGGTTGATATCCTATTTTCTTCCGTCTTCTTTGCAGATCACATTGCACTGCAGAGCCCCGAGGGATCGAAGAGCACCAGCCATGCAGCAGCGCTGGATACGCCGCGCCGTGAAGCGATCGATGTCTGGTGATGACAATGATTAAATCAAGACCAGATCAGTCGGGCGAAGAGGCCAGGGGAGACATGCCCTTCCCCACCTCCATCTACGTGTGGCCAGCAGAGAAGATACCAATGCCGAGCACCTCTGCTCGTCAATCTTAACGAGCAGGAAGACTACGCAAAGCAGAAGAAGGCAACGGGCCCTCGGCGTCCCTGTCTATGCCGTCGGGAGTCGCCGGCCGCGGCGTCGAGTACGATTGCGTGATGACCAAGATGCCGGCGAGCTCATCTTCACGAGATAGCTCTTCATGAAAGTGCTGCCAAGAGGTCGCTGGCGTACGTACGTACGTTAACTTGCAAGCAAGGATGCACACATGTACATGCGCGTGCATGCATTGAGCACGATCAAGAGATTGCGTCTGTACATACGCGTCGCGTCGACCTTTCAGGAAGTTCTGGATGGCTGCTAATGTTTGTTGCAGATCCATCTACCGGAAGCGCACAGAGCTTTTCCATCTGCCGAGAGGCTGCAGGAGACGAAGGCATGAGGCTTGCACGCACGCCAGAAGACCTCGACCATCTTCGTCTTGGCCGTCAGGAGCTACCGGCGTATGTCAAGTGCCACCGTCCACCGGAGTCAAGGCCGGCAAGTTCAGTGTGCATTGGCAAGGCGTCATGGGCCCGTTGTTCATCTTCGGCAACGCGACAGGAGCCGGCAACCATGCCAGAGCCAGACGAGCAAGCAATGAAGGGTGTTCCATGGGCATGTATGCAACATGCGTGTACGTGCTGCTTGGATCAACAAGCAAGTAACGTGAGATCATGAAGAGCATCTGTACAGATGCCTTCCTGTTACAAGCGGCAAGCAGGCGAGCAGCAGTGCCCTGGGCGGATGGATCTCTTCCCTGTGATTCATCAAGAATTTCAAGACCTCTACGTCGACAACCTTGCTGATCAGCACCTCCACGATCGGGCTGCCATGACATTAATCACAAGACCATACATGTACATCTACTACGACTACTATCACGACTTCAGTCGTTCGAGACCGACAAGGCCGGATGATGCAGGTAAGCGCAGCTGACGTTTCACGCTGACACCCATCTTCTACACCACCACGGCGTTCGTGACCGACGATGTCGGGGGACGTGGGCAACAGAGGTGACGTTTTAGCTAAGCCGCACATCTAGACCACTATCACCAGTACATGCATGGAGAACGCGAAGCGAAGATTGAAGACGACGACCACATCATCTTAATCGGAGGTGCTCCAGCTAGCAAGTCTTGCAGAGGTAATTAACTGAGAGCTTTCCGAGGTCTCTGAAACTAGAAGACCACATCGCCTATATCAGATCTGCTCTACGGCAGGCTATGTAGCGCATACGTTGTAAATGAACCATCTTAGTTCTTTTCCTTCTCACGAGCCATGTTATTTTTCTGTCGAAACAGATTAACGTGAATTTATTCCTAAACCAATTATTTTAGCAATAAATTGAAATTACCCCATTCCTCCTCAATCCACCTTTTTCTTGAGAAGGCCCACTCAATCCACCTGGAACACTAAAAAACCACTACTAAATAGGCTGTTCATTTAGTACCGGAAACGTAATACTGGTTGCAAAACCGGTACTAACGAGCATTCCTACCCGGTACTAATGGTAAGGTTTCGACTAGCGCGAACTGAGGCTTTATGGAAACATTGGGCCGCAACAATAACGGGCCTTCAACAAATTGAAGCGGGAGACACACGGACTTTGTTTTTATTGTGGAGTTATTGCCGGACGACTCCAACTCCCCCCGGCCGATTCCGAACGCGAACGGGACAAGGGGTACTACACCTCTATTAGCCTGTATACTAAAACAGATCAACACGTGGTATAGTCAAACAAGTTAGAGGGAGCTAGAGAGCAGATCGAGACCTAGCTAGCTAGATCCCTTTGAGCCTAAAACTTAAAAGATAAGAAGCAAATTAACTATCATGCAGGACGCGACGGGGCAGCCTAT
This sequence comes from Digitaria exilis, assembly GCA_015342445.1. Taxonomy (NCBI): domain Eukaryota; kingdom Viridiplantae; phylum Streptophyta; class Magnoliopsida; order Poales; family Poaceae; genus Digitaria; species Digitaria exilis. The sequence goes on from JACEFO010002902.1 coordinate 787,036, forward strand.
TCGCCCATTCGACCTCGTCAGGTTCTTCCACACCGCCACCGGAGGCGCACCTCACGGCGACCGTGGGTTGGCCGTGAAGTCCTTGCCGGGCGAGAGGATCAGCGTGCGGTGCGTGGACGGCTCCGAGGTGGCGAAGAAGGCCTGTGAGCTCACCGTCGTCGACAGGACCACCTTGTGCCCCGCCATGGCCGTCACGTCCACGTCGGACCGCGCCGGACAGGCCGGGGTCGTCACCGGCGTCGCCACGGCGCTCGACCTGGTCCGGCTCGACGTCGACGGCGGCGGAGGTGGTGCGGAGCTAGTTGCTACAGGCGTGTCGCTGGCAGAGGTGCGGCCGGTCAGGGAGCTGAACCTCGGCAGCTACGTCGTGTCCGGAGCGTGGCTGGGCCGCGTGGCTGAGCTGTCCGTGGACGTCGACGTGCTCTTCGACGACGGCTCCGTCTGTAGGGTAACGCAGGCGGGCGACAAGCTTCGCTTCGTCCGTAACAGCTTCTGGTGGGGCAAGAAGAATTATTTCTTCCCGGGGGATCGTGTCGCCGGTGACTCGTCGGTGTTCAAGGCTTCCCGGTGGCTCAGGGGCTACTGGAAACCCAGCCGTGGCGAGGGCACCGTGGCCAAGGTGGCCATGGGCGGCGTGGTCGTCTACTGGGCCGCGACGTTACTGCATGATGCAGCTGGTGATCCCCCAGCGGCTTACCAGCCAAACCCTCGCGACCTGACCTTCGTATGCTCCGGCGATCCCTACCACATGTGGGTCTGGGGCGTGGGCGACCGTTGCTTCTTCCGACGACCACCACCACATGCGCGTAAGAAGATGCGCCGGAAAGGGATCAACCGGTGGCGGCGGAGGAGATCATGGCTCGTCCCAGAGTTGTTTGAGCGTCCAATGGCCGTGGCCAACACTCGCACGACGGTGGACGTTCTGTGGCAGGACGGGACGCGGCAGCAAGGCGTGCCGTCGGCGTCGCTCCTGCGAACGGAGCATGACTTCTTCCCGGGGCATCGCGTCGTTGCTAACTGCGGCGACAGTAATAATGGAGTAGCCAGACGACGTCGTGTTGGCGTCGTCAAGAGCCTCAGCTACAAGGATCAGACGGCCTGCGTGTCTTGGATCACGGATCATCAGGCACCTGCTGCTGCTGCTGGCGAGTCCTACACTACTGTTATGAGCACGTATGATCTGCGCCGGTGTTCCGACTACGACTTCTTCTATGGAGATGTTGTTGTTCGCAAGCATCCAACAGTAGATCATCAATCAGTCGCCGAAGCCAGCGGCAGCACCCAACAGACGTTGCCGGCGCAGATCAGTACCAACAAGGCCGCGGTCATCAATGATCTTTCATGGGTCGGGCGTATTGTTGACCTCTGTGATACACAATACATACACGTCAAGTGGGGGGATGGCATAACGTCAAAGGTATTTTGCACTGTCATATATATATATGTGTGTGTATGTGTGTGTGCGCGCGCGCTAAAATCTCCCGGATATGATGCACTGTGTTCCATGTTGTTGCATATTCATGTTAATTAAGACATCGATCCATGCAGGTGTTGCTTCATGAAATAGATTTCATCAAGCAGCCAAGTTATGAAGAGATGCTCCAGCAAATGGGCGATTGGGTGCTCGATGAAGACAATGATGATGCCATTGACAAGGTTAATAACAATGACGACAAAATTGATGGCGGTGAAGGTGATCACAATCCTGAGAATGAGGCCCAAGATGGTCAACTAGGAGCGACAGCAATAATGGACCGTGTTGGCAATACAATCCGTGCAGTGATCCAAACAGCAAGCGGAATGCTTGCGCATACCAAAAGCTATATAGTAAGAAGCGGGTTGATGGTATCGGCCACTACTAGGGTGGAACCTGCTGTCCTGCCGGCAAGCATCCAAACATGCTCTCCTAGGTGTAATGACAACAAAGCGCAAGGAACTATTCCAGCTGCAGCGGCATTGGAAAGCCATGGTTCAGGGGATAACGCCATGTTTCGCTTCAAGCATTTTGATGTTGTGCAAAGTCCTCAGGATCACCATTACCTCGACTGCAACGACAAGGTGCACTAGCGATTTCATTTATCATCAGTTGTCTGTTTTTGCCTAGCTAGATTATTTTCATGATAATATTATTTTGAATGACAGTTATTTATGTGTTAATCCTATCAGTTTACAAAAATGGTTCTGATATATATTTCACATTCATGAATTAGCAGGCCAGCGGTGGTGGAAGGAAGTGGCTCAAAAGAGTGCAAAAGGAATGGAAAATTCTTGAGACCATCCTACCAGGTAAATTACGAGAGAGAAAAAAACTAGCTAATATTTCACATTCATCAATTAACATCACTCTCTCCATGTTTTTAAGCAAACACCACTCTTTGCCTAAACAATTTCAAGTTATAATTCCAATTAATGCAGACACCATCTACGTTCGGGCTTTTGAGGATCGTATGGACCTACTCCGAGCAGTGATAGTGGGCGCAAGTGGGACGCCATACCAGAACGGGCTCTTCTTCTTCGACATGCTACTTCCACCGCCATACCCGGACACACCACCGCAGGTGAAGTACCACTCATTCGGCCTCCGCGTGAATCCCAACCTCTACCCGTCTGGGACAGTGTGCCTGAGCCTCCTTGGCACCTTTGGCGGTACGGGGCCTGAGTTGTGGTCACCGGAGACATCGAGCATCCTCCAAGTTGTCGTCTCCATCCAGGGCCTCGTGCTCACATCCCAGCCCTACTACAATGAGGCAGGCTACGCGGCGCAGATTGGCACACCCGAGGGCCACCGCAACGAGCTCCCTTACTGTGAGAAGACGTATCTTGTCAACCTCCGTACCATGTTGCACCTGATCCGCCGGCCACTGGTTGGCTTTGAGGCCTTCGTTAAGGATCATTTCTGCCGCCACGGGCGGCAAATTCTTCGGGCCTGCGAGGCGTATCTGCAGGAAGGTTGCCCCGTCGCCACGCTTAATGGTGAGGCGTGCGCTACTGATGGGAGAAGAGAACCGTCATGCTCGAAAGGGTTCAGATTAGCTCTTGCCACCGTTGTCCCGCGCCTTGTTGAGGCATTTTCTGGTATTGGCGCCCAAGGGTGTAACGAGTTTGACTGGATCAAGCAGACCGGATCCACGGCAATGTAAAGATTTGCGTTGCATGTGATGTACTATATGGGCTATGAAGATTTTCTAGTTAGACTAAAAATAGTACTTTTGCAATGGAGTTGTAATAATTACAATAGGTCAGTACGGTAGCTAGTGGGCGTTTGTATCCTGTTCGTGTATAAGGAATTTGGCTTTTGTTTAATTCGTAATGACCAGACACTACTACATATTCGTCTAAATCAAACACCCTTTTACAACCGGTTTAAGGGGTGGATAATGAGCGACCAGACACTCGGCTCGGCTCGGTGTAGCTCGCTATCTAAATGAGCTAGCTCGGCTCGGCTCGTTAACGTAACGAGCAGAAAAGCCAGCTCGGCTCGGCTCGGTCTAGCTCGCGAGCCGGCTCGAGTGGCTGGAGAGCCAGCACAATAGAAAGATGAACAGATCTAAACAGATGTTTATTTCGCCAAAAAATTCACAAATCAAGGCAAAATTCTCACTCACGAATCAAACAAACTCTTGAATCTACTATATTTCCCCTTAAAGCTGAATCGGCAAAAGCTAAACAGCCATTGACCAGCAAGTAACAAGTGAGAAGATTTGATAGACCAAAGAAATAGCAAAACAAATCAAGAAATCAAGCACGGTCTCTGTGTGCGCTTGTGGTGATGTTCCATGGCGTGGTGATGCGCTATGCGCGTGGCATCGACTCCAATAGCCGTCGGACCCGGCGCTGAGAACTAGAAGCACCGGGGACAGACCGAGGGAAGGAGAATGGATTGGGGGGGGGGCTATGGCTGGGGAGAGAAGCGAAGCGCGAGCACCGACATGAGGCGGAGCAATGGGGGTAGCGCGGCGGAGGGCGGAGGCGGAGCTAGGTGGGAGGCGGCGGCGCATCAGGGACCTCGCGAAGTCACGAGCGAGTCGCCAGGAGGGAGGCGGCGCCCGTGCGTGGGTGGCGTCGGATGGGGGTGACCGTGAGGGGTGCTAGGCTTTAGTTGGGGTAGGGTGGAAACGTAGCCTAGGTGGGCTGCAATGAGCTTAGTTGGAAATTGGCCTATATTGTATACAGCTCGTTACGCTCGCGTAGTTATAGATTACTACTTCAAATTCAAAGTCAAATTTAATTGAGCAGCTTAAAAGAGCCAAAATAGGTTATACTATTTACTAGACATGCTTTAGGATATTAATAGTCTACTGCACAGTGTTGAGCTTTATTTGCGGACGGAATAATTTACTACAAATCTTCAACTGAATTGCTGTTAATAAAAGGAAATAAATCATTACAAAAGCTAGAAGAAAGATTTTACGACACCCTTTCTACGCAAGGATAAGCAACATCATGCTAACAACATATCCAAAATCCAGCAACAGAGTAGTTATAGATTTAAAACTCTGCACAAGTTTGTTTATATCAACTTTCAATTTAATTCAAAAAATATTCATCAAAAGTACAAAACATCATTGACTAAGTTGTAGCATTCAATTTTTCTTAGCCCAACCAAATCTATCCTGTATTTTTCTTATTTATTCTATGTTTTTTTATGGAATTTTCAATCTCACAACTTTTCACCCTACATCTGAAGATTCGTTTTCCTGCTCGCCCCTTGAAGTGTATTAATCTTTACATCCAGACCCTCAGGTTTTATGTTTTGGCACTTCCAAAGAATTAGGACGTTGCGCAAGAGTTCCTGGGATGACCGGCGAGCTCGGTGGCTCAAACTCAGGCGAGAAGACAACGAGCTAGGGTGGCTAAGGTTACAGAAACAAAGAGAGGCTTGCCACGTTTCTATTGAGGAGCTTCTTGAGGTCGAAGATGGGCCAGCATGGCTTTGCTCCAGCGCCGGCGAGGTGCAGTGGCAATAGGCAGCATCGGAGGGGCTACAGAGATTTAGTGGAGGGTGGAGAAGCTAGACAGGCAGCCTGATGGAGATGAGGGATGCCAGAGGTGGGTGCCCAGCATGCAGGGCTCGTTGGCAAGCTGCGACGAGCGGAAGGGTGCGCCAACAAGCGAGAGGGTGCCGCCCCTTTATAGTGGCGAGGCGCGGGGCCGATGGCGAGGCTCGTGAACTTTTATAACTAAAAAATTGGATGTTTCGATATGAATTTTGCTTATTTTGACAGATGAGCAAATGGTCTTTTGTAGTCATCTGCACTTAGAGTTTATATATTCATGATTCAACCTTTAATGTTTTGTGCTCTGAAATCAGAGATGTATGGGAATTTTGCTCAAGGTATACTGGGATACAAAACCTGTTTAATTCACCAGTGCTGAAGATCAAAGGCAAACCAGATAAATGACCGGTTGACGAGGTGAAGCGGCCGATGAGCTGGCGAGGACGGTCAGGTGACAAGGCGCGGCCAGTAAGGTTGCGAGATGTGGCCGGGTCAACATGGCGAGGTGGCCAATGAGCTGGCAGTTGGCATTAAATTAGTTTTCTATAAACAAAGTTAGGTACCAAAATCACCACTACCGGATATACTACATGGTGTAGGGGTAAATTGGCCGGGGACACTGTTAAAATGTGGTTTTTGCCACAAGACATTAAGAAGTCATGCTTTGCTAAAAGTCGTTCTTCAACCATGGTAATATGCCGCAGGACACTAAGCCCTTTATAATATTCAATTTTTATTAAGAATCTATGGGAAATGACTAACCTGCCCTAGTTCTTTGCCTGCGCCTGACCTCCAACCGGCTGTTGAATCCCAGGCTCCCAGTCCCAGCGGCGCCCAGCCATGGCAGCTTCAGAGACGTCGACGACGAGAACGGCTGGCTGCGGCGGCTCGCGTGCAACATCGGCCAGATGATGAAGAAGCTCCGCTCAGCAGCTCAAAGCCGTCGGAATAATTGCTCCCTGGCGCGGATCCCAGCGGTAGCCTCCTTCTGATGGATATGCGCCCGTAGCCAGCTCAAGGTGGCAACCAGCAGCGGCGCTCGATCTCGGCGGGCGCAGCTTGCTGAGCTCTCCCCTTGGCGGGAGCACCAACGAAAAATATCCACTCACTATTTCAATGCATTTTGTTCATACTTTTCTATTCTTTTGTTTTCCTTGTCTTTAATCATAAAATTCTCTCATGCTACCGGTATAAATATATGAGACTATTGTGTGCATTAAATTGTCATCTGGCTGGGCTTCCTCAGACGATTGGTCATGTGGACACCGTCCTAGTCAAAGGGTTGACAAAAATGACTTTAGGCGACATTGCAAAATGGAACGTTTGCTTCAGCCTGCCTCCAAAAATTGATTTGTGGAGCCGCACATGTTAAAACAACCGCCTCCATTAATCAATTTTTAAGGCGTGCACCTATAAGGCTCGCCTCCTAAAATACGGCGACACACTATTTTTTTTTGCCTTTACCCATTAATTGGAAATGAATTCTTCTAGTAACAGGAAAAAATGTGATTTCCAAAGGGACTGTATAGATCCAAAGGGATTGCGAGAGAAATGGATCTATTTTCACCCTAGCTCACGAGTATTGAAACAAAAATGGTTTTATCCGAACATGTTTGAAAAGCCAAAGCGTCCGCGCCGGGTTGAATCGGGGCATGTATTCCATGTATGATACTCTTCCATGAATATGATTCCTTCTTTCAAGGCATGTATTCCATGTATGATACTCCTCCATGAATTTGAGATGCCCTTCTTTTCTTCTACTTTCAACATATCCCCATCCGGGAAATATTTCGCCCTAAGCACTTGTGCACATAAGGACTTGGGTTCCAACAGAAGACACCATCCTTGCATAGCTAGCATGGCAAGGTTGAATAAGTGTAGATCCCTATATCCCAATCCCCTTTCTCCTTGTGGCTGCATAACAGCTCCCAAGATAGCCAATGCATCTTATTTTCCTTCTCCTGTTGTGATCACCAGAAGCGGCATATAATCCTTCCAATGTCATCACAAAGTGCTTTTGTTAGATCAAAGCATGACACGACGTATGTTGGGATGGCCTGTGCCACCGCTTTGATAAGCACATCCTTCCCTGCTCTAGAGAGCAACTTCTCTTTCCAACCTTGGATTCTCTTCCAAACCTTTTCTTTTAAAAATTGAAGGTAAGAACTATTTTCAAAGGCAGTCAAAAAGGGTTTTCCGAGGTAGTTTTTGCGTCCGCCTCTGACCTGGTGCTTCTGTTAATGGCTCATTTTCGGATCTTGTAAGGAAAATGGCCCTAGGCCATTGTTTGTGATTTTAGCTATTGATTGACAACATAATCATTGGGACTAACAATTTGTCTAGATGATATTTGTAGATATTTCTAGGTCCCAAGGATACTTTGGAAGCCATCCAAATTCTCATATAATCAATATCTAAATGTTGGTTATCCAAACTGAAGACATCCAATTCACGTGGAAAAGTGTCTGTAGCCATATTTTGAAGCATCCAATTCATGTTCAAGGACATCCAAAAGATGACAATGAAGATAGAAGAAAAGACCCGTGAAGAAGCAAGGAAGAATTGCAAGGCGCAAATGCGACGTTTAATTCGACGGTGTGCCCGTTAAATCAGTCGACGACCCATAGAATGAATCGATGGTGTCAAAAGGCTGAAGGTGTGCACATCTCTGGAATGCGATGACTAGTTCGACGGGGCGCCCGTCGAATCAATCGACGGTGCATTGAATTAGTCGATAGTGGTTCAAGACCAGCGTGCGCTCATCTCTGGTAGGCGACGACTATTTCGATGGGTTGTCAGTCGAATCAGTCGACGATGCAAAGTAGCTGTTGGAATTCACAAATTCAAACAAAAAGGGAGCAACGACTATTTTGACGGTCCCTCGTCTTCACCCGTCAAATCAGTTGACAATACGCAGGAAAGTGGCAACGACTAGTTTCTTTTGTTGGGGCTATAAATAAGAGGTGCCCTAACCATTTGAAGAGTGCTTGAGCTCAGGGAAGACATTGCCAAGTGTTCAACACATTCTTAAGTGCTCAGTCCACCAAAGTGCTAAATACAAGATCTAGGTGATTAGCAAAGTGATTAGTGCTAGTCTAGACCCATTAGCGCATCTCTTAGGTGTTTAGCCTAGAGTTTAGCGAGGTTTGCATACCTCTTGCTTTCCCAGTGCTTGCGCGCACCAAGTGTTGTAATCCGGGGCTTGTAGTCTTGCGAGAACCTCCAACTGAGTTTGTGGATAGGCCGCCGGTGGTTGTGCAAGGGAGGAGAGGCCCTTGGCATTTGGCCAAGACTCTACCAAGTGAAGGCAGCGAGGAATATCTGGGGAGGGAAGAGCGGAGACCCACTTGTGCATGGGGACGCGCAATGGTCACCCACGGAGTTACTCGAACATAGAGTTTATGCCCTTGCGCTGGCATTCCCTTTGAGAGGGGCTCCAACAACGAAGACTAGTGGAAAGCTCGTGAGCTTTCCAATACCTCGGTAAAAATCACCGTGCCAGAAATTTTCTCTTCTCTACCCTTTATCTTCCGTATTTTATATTTGCACTACTTTCCGCATTTATCTTTCGTAGACCTGTCATGATAGTGTAGGATTGGACCTAGGGTGCAAATCTTTATAGCGATAGAGATAGCAACACTTAGAGAAAACCTAGAGCACATTTAGATAGTAATTGAAATATGTTTTTATATGAGCTTGGAGCCTTAGTTTTTAGAGACATCTAATTCACCCTGCCTCCCTCTTAGGGTGTGACAGTTCCTTCAGAGGCGGATATGCGTCTGCCTCCGTTAATTCAATACAAAAATAAAAAAAGTAACCTCACATGGGCTCGGCAGGCCGATCGGGCCCTCCGAGCCATCTGGGCCTTCGCCGCCGCTTGCGGATCCGCAGCCGCTCGCTGCACCGCAGCCAGAGATCTGCCCATGCTAGATACACCGCGGACGGATTCGACCCCGCTCTCCACCCGCGGCGCCTCCGAGCTTCTGCAGCACACGCATCGCGCCACCACACCACGCGACTCCGCCTCCATACACCGCTCCAGGCGATGACGCCTCCTGCGATGCAGCACCACCTCCTGCGACACTGCCTCCAAGCGCCACCATGTCCTACGCCACAGCCTCCATGCGAGGCAGCGCCGCCGCACAGGCAGATCTAGCAGAGGTGGGGGCTTCCGGAGGAGGAGGAGATAGGGAGAGAGGGAGGGGAGAGAAAGAGAGAGTGGCAGCGGTGGAGAAGAGGAGACGACGAGAGGATCGGCGGCGACTAGATAGAGGAAGGTAGGAAGGGAGAGAGAGAGAGAGTGGAGGGTTAGGGTTAGGCTGTTATTTTTACGTTGTATGGTTATGGGCTCAGCTGGGCCCACTAGGCGTGAGTCATTTTCAGAGGCTGATTGTTTAGGTTGTCCGCCTCGGAAAATGGATTTATAGAGGCGGTCACCTTAAAATGTCTGCCTCTAAAAATAAGATATTTTTGGAGGCAGTTGTTTTAAGGTGACGGCCTCTGTAAATCGATTTACCGAGACGCTTAAATGTGACCGCCTCAGTATTAATGGAGGCAAACATTTTTCAACTGTGCTCTAAAATGGTTTTTTAGTAGTGCCATATATATCGGGAGACCTAGGTACTTCTCATTGTATGCTTCTGACCCAATGTCCAAATCTTGCATGACCGCAGCTCATACTACCCCTCTTGTATTGCTACTAAACATTATGGAGGACTTATCCTTATTTATGATCTGAACCGAGCAATTCTCATACAATGAAAGGATATTCTGCAGGTGGTTTGTACTCTGATCATCAATTTTGAAGAGTAGCAAAGAATCACCTGCGAACAAAAGGCGATTAATGCTCGGCGCGTCTGGACACACTCGAACGCCTACCATGTCTCCCCTCTCTTCAGCTGCGTTAACTAAACAGGATAAAGCTTCAACACATATTAAGAAGAGGTAAGGCGACAGGGGATCCCCATGTCGCAACCCTCTCCGAGGAACAATTTCTTCAATGAGCTCACCATTAACTTTGATTCGGTAGGTGACAGTTGATACAAAATTCATCACCACATTCACCCAGGATTGATGAAATCCTAGCCACGCTGGAGCCCCCTGTCTTCGTATAAACCACCCCTAGATACGTGGGCCTCAGCAATCCCTACCTAGGTTCATGTCCCGGTGCCGATGGGAAAACTCCCCAACCGGCCATGCACTCACCTTGATTAGGCCGGCCTGTTGACTTAACACTAGGACCACTTGTCAATGGCGGTGTGAGCAAGCGAGTATAAGTTTGCTGAGTACGAAAAGATCTAGCTGGATTTTTCTCTATTTAAGTTTTCTAGAAAATAGTTGAGTTGGCTAGAAATTTGCAAATCCCATAGTAAATGGTAGAAAATTATAAAGAGGTCAAACTAATTCTAAAACATGGTGAAACAATCCATCCAAAATTGCCCTCTTGGGGTAGATTTCCTGGGCTCAATTCTACTGCTCGGACATCTCAAACGCGCATGCCAAATCCATCTCACTGCATCCATCTCAACCAAATCCACCAAGTAAGAAGCTCCCCCACCGCCACATGTTCCACCCAATATTTTTGTGCCGGAAATCAGCGTTTCCCAGCGGAGACATCCTACCTCAGGCCACAAGTTACTTCCATAAATGGATCCATTCAACTCTAGGTTATGCGTTGAATCTCATGCTCGCCTTGTTCCATTGTGTTCGCTGAGTTTCCCTTGCTCGTTGTTGTCCTTCATCGCGAATCGCCGCCACATCTCAACATCAGCCACACTTCGTTATGTCTTCGTGTAAAACCACCCATGCATACCTCTGCCTCGGTATCCCCACCTAGATTCCATCCCTGGCGCCAATGGGATCACCGTCGGCAATCCCCAGCCAGTCAACAGTCGGCAATGCACTCTCCTTGACCAAGACGGCCAGGGGACTTACACTAGGGCCCAAGTGGGTAGAAGTTTGGCGAGTAGGAAAAGATCTGGGAAATTTTTTATATTTAAGTTTCCTAGAAAATAGCTAAGTTGGCTGGCAATTTATAAATCGCATAGTGAAGGTAGAAAATTACAAAAATATCAAACTAATTATGATATCTATTTCTTTGCTTGATTCATACTCACTCTATTTCAATTATAGTTTATTGGGCAACTTGTATAAGTGGCCTTATTTTGAACCCCAATTGCATGTTTGCCCCTGTTTTTTAGACTTTACATATTTGCCCTTGTTTTTTGAATCTGAGTTGTCCATCTGCCCTCATTTCTTAATGTCGTGTAGGAGGGTTGTTTTGCCTGGAATAAACTTAGAAGAAAAAGGATATGGAATGATATTATTGCTCCTGCCTTATCAGAAACCGTCACCCTGCCTTCCGTCCCCATCCCGAGTTCCCTGCCTTATCCCTTCTCTCACTCTCTCTGGCGGTCGGCGGCGACGCGGCGAGCGGGGCGTCCGGCGAGAGCAGAAGCACTAGGTGGCAGCAGGAATGCCGCGCGCCGGCGAGAGGTGTCCATCGGGAGCTGCATCGGTGCGTGTTGGTTCAGCTACGGCGTTGCCAGGGACTGCCTCCGGCTCGGCCTGCCCCTGCTTTCCCCCGAACTGGCGATGACGTCGCGGTCTCGCCATTCCTTGCTGAGGGCATATTTGTCACTTATCCCTCTTTTAACACCGTTAGCTTCATTTCACATAATAGGGGAGAATGGATGAGGCTAAAAAGAAGGGGCAAACATATGAAGTCTAAAAAAGGGGGCAAACGTGCAGTTGAGGAGGAAAACGAGGGCAGTTTTGCAGTTGGCCCTAATTTATTGGACTTCTTGGACCCAAAGTTTAACCACTCATCTTAATTTAAAAAAATTATGCAAAATATCAAATTCATCTTAATTAAAATATCTGTGCAAAATATCACACTTTTTTTTGTTGTGGACTGCTTTATGAATAAAGGTTCTTCGAGAATGACTTCAATTTTACTATATTTGGAAAACAATTGATTACCCGAAGTGTGAAGGTTCCATTAGAAAAGGCATGTGGTGTGTGTTCTTGATAGCAATATTTCATTTTACAACTGTGTTGGAATTACCTTGTAATAGGGTCATATACATGAGTTATGTGGGAAATATATGTGGTAGAAAGGTTATGTAAAAATGTTTAATCCGGACCATGCATGTAATTTCTGTTTGGAATTTTCTATTAAGCGAAAATTTGCATCGCCATGTTTGTGTTTCAACTTTAACCTTCAGATACAACACCCACAAATATATATTTAGGTACACGATGTGAGATACGATGTCTCTAAAAATGAAACCGAGTTGTATATAAAAAATAATCAACACACGAACAACGTGTGCTAGTGAATTTTCAAAAGGTGGGCCATTTACGGAGGACCGCCACGAGAGCGAACAACCGTTTCACTGGCATGCTCCTCTGGAAAATCTATGCGCCTCTACAAATATTCCCTCCATTCCAAATTATGTTGCTTTGTCATAGTCTTTAGTATATATCTGACATAATTTATATCTCAGTACGTGCCAAAATATAATTATTTAGAAAAGCTAAGACGACGAGCAATAATTTAGGACTAAATGCGTACGTAGTTTTTGAACGAACCGAATAAGATATTGCAATTTTCATTGATATAGAAGAAGAAAAATACAAGCCTATGACCCTATGAGGCCATAGCTAGGAAAAGAAAAAAGAAACATAAAATAAACAGGCTCTGACCAGTTGAATTGGGATGTCAACACTGTCGCACCACTCCACTATACAAAGGAGACAAAGGCGAGACGTTGCCGCGTTCTCACTCGACCATCTCCTATACATGTAGCCTCCATCCAGAGCGCGACCCTATGCCGATAGGGAAACTGATAAACAAACCGCACTTAACCGATAGGACACCGCCATGTGGCACCCATCGCCAAAGTGCTGCTGCAACACCACACACCGTCCGACGGAGTGAAACCACTAGATCCAGACCTCTCAGAGGCTGCCTCACAGTCGCCACCACAAGACACAATGCGCGGCAGCCTTGCCACACCCACCATTGGAGTCCTCGTCGCCTCGAAGACACACGCGGGGGCCTCGCCACATCCGCCACTCCATGTCATGAATCTGTTTATTAAGTTGCCATCGGAAAGGTGAACAGTGTTGCACCGTTTCCCATGATCCCCATCAAGCACTAGAACTGCATCGACATGCCGACATCAACCATTGCTTCACCCCGCACAAGGACTCTGCCGCTATGCCCGCAAGCCAAGTTGCCGCTTGCGCCATCTTACGACGATGTACCGCACCGAAGTTGCCAAGCAATGCTGAGCAACCCACCGCAGTCCGTTGCAAGCCTGCACGATGTTGTTGCTGCAAGCGCCGTCTTCCGACGCTGTCCCACGCCACACTGACAGTTGTCACGTAATACCAGCCACTGTGATCCGCTGCAAGCAGCCAAACCAACCCCATACGGCGACCCCTGACCGCCACCACAGCATCGGAAGCCTTCATGAGAGTTCGGCAACCCCCTTCCTTCTTGCCATCTACACCAAGCAGCATAGCCGCACCGCAACAGCCTCCCTTAACAAACAACACCGACAATGACACAGGATGAGATGGACCTCCAAAAACGACGCATGTAAGGAGGTGACGACGCGAGTATGCATAAAGTATGAACTCCAAGATAACGCCTCATCTCCACCGGTAGGATCACCTGTGAGGGCTTTCGCCTAGAGAGTCCCATCCTTAGCTGCACATTCCCAGCCACGGAAGGCCTGCTGGTGCGGCTCCACCGCTGCGCTCCTCGTGCCTTTGTACCACCCTCTTGCTCCTACCTCCATAGCCTCCTCAGTCACCACGCCGATCGACCGCCACACGCCCACTAGCCAGGGGATGGAAGGAGCGGCTCCGCCCTCACTGGCGCCTTAGCGGCAAATCCGGCCAAGAGGGCCACGGAACCGGCTCCTGTGCGACCGCTGTTGGTCCCACACCACGCCGCCAGCTTGCGCACACAGCCATTGCCTCCTCACGCGCGGCCTGCGATGAGCCTAAGTCGCCGGCGTGTCGTCGTGGCCCGCAGCCACACCCATGGCTGCACCGCACCAACGCCATGGAACCGCCGACAATGGCCATCAGCGCAGCCCAGCTCCACCGAAGCCTGCTGCGGCACCGCTCCTGCACGCATACATAAGATCTGGCCGGTGCCACTCCGGAGGCAAGTGCCCTCAGGGGCTTCGGCGGCCGTGCCTGCCCATATGGGAGCAGGGGGACGCCCCGCCGCCGCCTTCCTTGCGGACCACACGGGCTTCGGGCGGCCTGCTTAGGCGGTAGCGCGGCAAGGAGGGGCACCGGGGAAGGGGCGGCGGCCAGGACATGGTGGTCGCCCGAGCCGCCCGCACGGGGTGGCGCGAGCGTCCTGTTTTACCATTCTTTTTGGCAAGGCAACTTAAATGCGTACTTAGTTTTAGTATAGTGCCTCGCCGATGACCATCAGTACCACGCACGACATCGTGATTGTGCATACCACATGCATGTAGCCTCTGGTCGTAAACAGAAACGAGCACTCACATGTTGTATAGCCCCAAAACACACTAGCCCTAACTCCACTGGCATGGTGTAAACACAAACATATGCTACGGTAAACTATATCGTGTTCATATTGTATCACCCGATATATCGTGTCCATTTAATTGCATACGTTTATTTGGAAGTATATATATAGGACTGGAGTGTAAAAAGCCAGTTGACCGCTTTGCGTTTTTCTTTCCACTTTTGTCTCTTCTGCTAGCTATTAATTTCTTCACGGTGCGCGTTGCCATTTCTGCTTCCGTTGTCGTCCAGCTTCGATCCACCTTCTCCCACCTACCAACCCGTCGTCCAAACCCTAGCTGCGCCGCCATGTCTTCCTCAGGCAACCAACTTCTCCCAGCCGCCGCCACCGTCGTCGCTGATGAAGAAGGCAACTCCGTCACCGTCCTCTCCGGCGCCGGCGTCGACGCCCACGGGTCAGCACTCGTCCATGCTATTGAACCCGGTTAGATCTCTCCATTTCTCTCGAATTCAGAGGTCTGATCTCTTTCGTTCTGCACGATATGGCTCATGCTCATCAGGTCGCCGGAGAAGAGGGACTGGGCCAACCTCTACCGCGACGCCATCCGAGAGATCGCCGGAAAGCTCCTCGCCGTCGACGTTGCAGAGTACATCCGTCTGAGAGCTGTCTGCAAGCCATGGAGAATCTCCACCGACGCCCAAAGCTGGGAGCCACGGTTCTTCCCCAGGAACTGGCTGCTGCTCAAGCACGACGCCGCCACCGCCAACGTGGCTGCAGAGGCACCGCCGGCGAACCCGGCGGCGGCGCACCGCTTCGTGAACGTGCGCACAGGGGCGACGCTCCGGATCTATCTCCCGGCGTTCGAGGAGTATGGCGACTACATCGCCGAAGCCGAGGGGCTCCTACTTTTCCACAACGCGAGCACCGACACGGTGCGTGTCTTCAACCCCCTGACAAGGGCAACAGCCATCCTCCCCGGCTTCTTCGCTGGGTTGCCGCCGATCGTCGAGGAGGAAGAAGCTGTGGACCTCACCTCCGCCGGTGTCATCACCGCCGTCGATGGGAATGTGCCGGCGAGTCCCACTGTGGTGCTTGTTCTGGCACTGCCACTCACCACGGTGATTCTATGTGCTAAACCCGGTGACAATCAGTGGGGAACCGTTGATGCTGGTGTGATCGAGGTTGCTGACAATGGCGACGTCCTGCCGCCGTTCCAGGGCGGGCTGTCGGTGCAGGGAAGGTTTTATGTTCCGACGAGGAATGGTGATGTGCTCAGGGTTGAGCTTCACCCAAAGCCTCACTTAGTGTATGTGGCTAGGCCACCCGATCGTCGTCTCTGCAGAGCTTGGGCAATGGCATCCTACCTGGTACCATCCCTCAAAGATGACGATGTCGGTGCGGACAACGATGGCATGTTGCTGGTGCGCTTCTTAGTAGGTGCCATTGATGTCTTAGGAGTGCATCTTGGAAGTGGGAGGTACACGAGGATACCCGAACTCGGCAACCGCGTCATCTTTCTGCCAGGGCGGACAATCCTGGCAGACAAGTTCCCCTCCTACCCTCCCTTGGAAGTAGGACATTGAGGATTACATTGCTGAGTGATTCAGTTTGCTGCTGTGGGATTCTTCAGTGATGAAGTGGAATGATAACCATTTAAGCCTATTTGCTTAATTCATGTTCAATGATTCAATTCAACCATATACTGAGGATGTTTGGGATAGTTTTTAATTACTCAGTGATGAATTGTGGTATATATTTATTCCTTCCAGTTGCTGTCGATCGGATTAGTTCCATGTCGAATATTTGAATCAAAACTCGTGCGAAGATGTTTGGCAATCATTTGACACATGCTGTATCTATATTGTGGTAGTGTTGTGTGTTCTTCAACGTAAAATTATATCCGTTTTGTTCCCTCAAACTAAAAAAAATATTATTTTCAACACAGAGACTGTTATCCAGGTTTTCTTAATCAGCTGCCAGGTAATTGTTGTGTGCTACAGTATATTTATATAGCATTCTTAGTGCTACAGACGAATTAATTTAGAGTTAAGTTTTGGGTAGGTGGATGGTGCATGTTGAAAGGTTTCAGAGTTCATATATTGAGAACAAAACTATGCTGTCTTCAAGGTTTAGAAGTGGACTTTTCTGTTATTTTCATGACTGCATGTACTATATGACCTGCAGATGACATGCATTGCTATTTCATCTTGGTCAAGAAGACTGCGACTAACACTTCAGAGATCACTTCTTTCCTGAACGGAACAAACTAAGCCAACACCAAATCATCTCTAATACAAATCTTACTAGGTATAATAAATAGGCACTAGTCAGTTTGTCGCATCATTCGATCTATTTCATTATTTGGAAAAAAAAAATGTCCAGTTTTTTCTTAAGTTGGGTTATACCAGTCACGGAACCACAAAAGTAGTTGGCATTTGATGTAAATATACTTTCTAAGAAGGTTTCCATTATGATTTAAAGGTTCCAAAAGATCATTTGGTAGATGCCACTATCCATCTAGACCATTGTGATGAGAAGCTAGATATACTTGCATTGGTGCATATGTTCGAGTTAGTCTAGGTGCATTCATGTTAAAGGAATTAGAAGCATAATTTGATGATACTAGAGCTAGCTAGGATGGAACTCCTAGCACGTATTGTGTGAATGATCTGAAGGGGTGTATGTAAACATCTTGCATTTTATGGCCATCAGAACTGTAAACTTGGTATGAATATCTCGTTTAATTTTGTATTGCGTCTTAGCTGATCATTCATGAAATGATCCTTTAATTTATCCACAAACAAATTGGCAGCATAAAATTCACTATTTGCTATAAAATTTTATACTAAAATCTGTTCCTTTAATTTGTTTATGAATAATTCAATTAGATGTTAGAAGTATTGCACTAATTGTGAAATCTTTTCAAATGCTATTATTTATTTCTTGTATTCATTGTGATCACTATCTTTCTCTTTGAATCATCACCATTTTTCGCGTTTCGAATCCCAGAACCCTGGTGCCAGCAATTTCTTCACAGCACGTGTAGCCATTTCTGTTTGCGTCGTCGTGCAGATTCGATCCATACTCTCCCACTTACCCACCCCTGTACAAACCCTATTTCCTACCAAGATGCGCACCAGCAGCAATCCTGGCAGACAAGTTCCCCTCCTTCCCTTCCTTGGAAGTAGGAACGGTGCACCTCAATGAGGACATCAAGGATTACATTGCTGGGTGATTCAGTTTCCTGTTGACGTTGAGTGATTCAGTGATAGTTTGTATTTTGAAACAAAGTGATTCATTGATTATTTTCTGGCTACGTGATGATGATATGTGACAAAATTGTTCCTTCCATTTGATGTTCGATAATTCTGGTTAAGTAATGCATTTTTTTCTCATGTTGGGAGGTGTAACATTTTCATTTTGTGAATAATTGGGTCACGCGAGATGTGTCAGGTCATTTGGAATATTTTTATATATTATATAGTGATGAAATGTTGGATATATTTTTTTTACTATGAACCATTTTCGACAGATTATTCTCTGGTTGGTACATTCCTCTAATCTTTGGAGTAATATTGAGTTTATTTGTATGTTTTGAAGTTGACATGATTGATGATATACCAGCCTCTTGCATCTGGATCAATTCAGGTGGTCAAGCAAACTGAATATATGAAATTGTCACCCATAATTATCATTTAATATAATTATGCTTCCTAAGGAAGTTTTCTTATGATTTAAATTCCAAAATGGTAGATTCAATGCCACTGGCAATCTAGTCCGTAGGTAGATCCTTGCATCGGTGCATATGTTTGAGTTAGTCTACGTGCGTTCCTGCTAAAGGAATATGAAGCATAATTATATTATATTATATATAATATACTATGCTGGGACATTGAAACTCCTACCACGTATTGTGTGAATGCAGGAAACTAAGCATGTATCTTATCAAGATCTCTTTTCCTCCCTTTTGTGAGCTCCCACTGAATCCCACTGATCTCTGCATTCTTTTATAAATACAACTTATCTTGTCTCTACATAATTAGTGAAACCATTTGAGCAGTTGAGATGGTTTCCCTTAAACCCATTAGGCTATCCATACATGGTAGCTCTTTATGACTTAGAATTTTAATTTATCTAGATGGACGTTACTTTTGTCTTGCTTAATACCATCAATGATCTTCCTTTACTGATCTAGCCCACGACAGTGATGGGCAGAAAATGAACAAGAGCGGTAACGCATACGGTCCATATTCATCAACCAGTGATGGCCAGAATTACAAATATAAGCCATACTTCAGAAGTCTCAAGCTTTATCTAAACAGTCACACCAGTGATTAATAGAATGGACAAGAACGACAAAAACTTAAGAACATATATCCATTAATCCGTGATGGCTAGAAATAATGAATAATGCAGCACTTAGCAACTTTATTTGAGACGATTGGTAACTATGGAGAATTTCTCCTATCACAATGTTAGTTTGTGAGGTTGTCTCTCGTCATATCCACCCTTCATTTTTGCTGCCTTTTCTATTTCAGCTTCTTAATGGGGCAAGCATGTGTCTCTCATCATATTCACCCTTTACTTAGGTTTCTTTTTCTATTTCAGCTTCTTAATGGGCAAATCGGAGCATGGTGAGAATTATACTCTATCATTGTCTTAGCTTATTTCCCTTAATATATTAGGCGTATTATTCTTAATGTCTGGAGTACCTCTTTAGGCAAAATATCCAAGTTAGTCCCTCAACTTTGTTACATTGGTTAACTTAATTCGTCCCTCAACTTTTGGATAGGCTAATATGGTCCCTCAACTTTTATTTTTGGGTTATACTAGTCCTTGTGCTGACGTGATGCTTTATATTGCCATAAAACTAACATGAAAAGTTATTTTTACCCTTAGAGCACTTGATACTATATGTCCAGTCCGTCGCCCGCCATGCAAGAATGTCTAATGAAGGTCCATCTATTAGGTGCCGCCACTATTTTTTACTGCTCTTTGTTAGAGTTAATCACACACGTGTCTATGCATTAGTCAGTTAAAGGTCTTTATTGCCCCACGTAATAAAGGAAACGTATTGGTCCAATTCTTTTCGGTTTACATCACACATCGTAGGTACACAGTACGCTAACATCACGCCATGCTTGGCCACACAGTTCATTTCCAATGTAAAAAAACCGAGGCATTTCTCTTGTTGAGTAAAAAACAAAATATTTGCTTAACCTACATACAAGAAATAGTGTTTTTGGCATGTAATCTTCAGCAAAAATTGAGAAGAATAAGCCAAGGGTAAAAAGGACTTTTCATGCTAGCTTTATACAAGCATACAATTCACATATCAGCATAAGGACAGATTTGACCAAAAAATAAAAGTTGAGGAATTAGATTGGCCGATTTAAAAGTTAAGGGACGAACTTGACCCTTCAAACAAAGTTGAGGGCTGAATTGGCTATTTTGCCATCTCTTTACTTATGAATTCCCCCCTTTAAATTATGGTCAAAACGTTAGTGACCCACTAATTCAACAAGGTCTCATCATTTCTTTATGCACAAAAATCACATAATTATACCAACTAAAAACAACACATAAACTAGATGATGCATTTATTATTGACACAAAACATAATGATACATGGCATTTTTTAATAATGAAACAAACTAAAGTTTCTCTTAAACTTTTAAATCAATAAACTAAATGTTGGAGTCAGTAGCTAATTCTGAAAGAATTTCTTGACGCCTTGAACTTCTATTTTATTCACCGGTTGCTCCCCTTATTCTTATGGTTCTTAATGCAGATTCTGCAAGTGATATGCACAATTGCACCTTAGTCCACCATTAAGGGAAATAATCTGCGTGCTAAGAGACTTGGCCATAATGAAATGACATAATTAACTTAAGTTTGCAGCCACTTACTTAGGGATCATCTTCTTCATTGTTTAGAAGCTAGTTAGATCAGCAATGCTCCATGTCTCCTGTCTCCTGATTAGAATTATAGCTAGGTCTCATTAGATCAGAACGAGCTGTCAAAGATAGCATAATACTTCTCACAAGGAAACAATTAGAGATGTTCACTCCAAGTGTTTACAGCTCATTTATTATGACACATGTATACAAAAGGTGTGTTTTGACTCCACCTGGCTCATAAAGTGAGGATATTTTTCTTAATCAGGGTGTCAAAATATATCTTAAAAGAACTCTTATAATTTTGCTCAACTGAAATAATAACTCCTTAGTATCCAACTTCTCTTCATCCTTCTTATTGGGAATCCCTCCCCATCTGACTACTTAGATCCATTCCTTAATAATGATCCATTTACCAATTCTGTTGGAATTCTCCCAATTCACAGTATCAACAGTGTACTTCTCAAACTTATGAGCATAGCACAAACTAACAATTGCGGTAGCAATAGGCTTATCCTCTCGTAATATACATAATCAAGGCCTGGAATCATTAGAACCTGTTGCACATCTCGCTTCTAGGCACAAAAATTATTGCCTTTAAGAGATTCGATGGCACTCAATGCGACTGCAATACTCTCAGCTAATATAAAATAACATAATGTTTCAGCACAATGATATTCACATAAAAGCACAAAATTAACCTTACGATGGTCTGATTAATTTCATGCAATAAGTTTCAATTTGCATCATCGATAGGAAGAAAATAAACAAAACTTAGCATTAACTCATAATAAAAATAACGATGGTCAGAATTAATTACATGTGTACTCTAACTGAACTTCTTGATGGTTCCATTCAAATTCAATCAGAGAGCATCATAATTGCACTTGGTGGATAAAAAAATTCTCAACTGAAGTAATCCCAACTAATGCGATATTTATTCTTAAAGCATAATGGAACCATCAACAAAAGTTATATTGAAATGAAACTGAACTTAATTAACAGTCAAAACAAAGCATAAATCATTATAAGCTTCACTGCAACTTTAAAGTTCCGTAAAATTTTCTTCTCAACTTTATTAAACAGTAGATCAACATGATAAATTTTAAGGCGCTGAATAATAAAATTCATTGATCTAAGCTCTGAGATAATTCTTAAAACATATTTTCAACAATTTATTCCCATCTTTAGTTCTTCAATTAGTCGTAGAATTCATCAAAATTATGGGAATATATATTTATACGTAAACTGAGAAATATTAAAACATGAGCAATAACCTTATTCATAATGCAGAATATTCACTATTATCTACTAACAAACTGATTCACAATCTTAAAGTAGTTAATAACTTATTTAAATATTTTGATATTTAAATAAACAAGCAGTGGCCAATAATAAAATGTAAAACGGTAAACAAAAACTTAGTTCTAGCCGGTAAGTAAAAAATCACTAATTTGCACATAATGTAATCGTTTAGAACTCGCACAGCCACGACCCAGCTATTGGCTTAAAACATAATTTCCAGTATAATTAACAACATTATTAAACTTATGAAAATAAATAATCATAATAGTGGAATTTAAGTGCTAAACAGGAAAAAAACTTATATAAAACATAAAACAGTAATGGAAAACATTTAAATTGGACCCAAAACTCAAAACGGCCCAGCTAACAGCGGTTTGGCTCGGCTCGCACGGCTCAGTGCGCAATAAGCAGACTTGACAATGAGGTTTATAATGTGACAAGCGCATCGCTGGTGCAAGAGACCACGCAATGCTTTGTCTTTATCTTTATCACGATTGTCAAGTTATTTAGGATCAGGACCAAGGTAACCAAGAAATTTAGGAATGAGGCTAGCCATGGCAGAAACATTTGAAGAAGCATTGTCAAGTGTGACAGAAAAAATCTTATCTATCAAACCAAACTCAGTCACAACAGATTCAATACGTTCAGCAATATTAACACTAGAATGCGAAACA
Organism: Digitaria exilis; assembly: GCA_015342445.1. Classification (NCBI taxonomy): domain Eukaryota; kingdom Viridiplantae; phylum Streptophyta; class Magnoliopsida; order Poales; family Poaceae; genus Digitaria; species Digitaria exilis. The sequence continues at coordinate 809,429 of JACEFO010002902.1, forward strand.
TCAATAAGACGAAGACCAATCACTCTCTTCTCCATCTCCCAATCAACAGAAATATAATGAAGAACAACAATTAGATAGTCTTCCTTTGCGTTGCCAGACCAAATAATCAGATGTAATGCAAACAGAGGGTACATGTTTCAAGGATTCAATAACAGAAGCACGACGCTCATTGAAATACTTCTCAAGATCTCTAGTTGTGGTTTGCATACAAACCTTTTCAAAACGAGGATTATGAGCAAGCTTAATGTATTCCGCAAATGCATCTTTGTTACCAAAACCTAGAGGCAAATCAAGTCTAGCAATGAGACGGCACAACTCTCTACGAGCAACATCAGGCTTATACTCCCATGTACGAACAGAACCATCAGGATTGAAATGTAAACGAGACTGAACCATAGCAGCATGTTTGGCTTTAGCAACACATACCTTCTGGTGCCGAAGAAGGTGCCCAGTACCAGAGTTATGACGCGCAACAAGGACATGAGAACAGTGAAGGCACCTTGCACCAATTCTCACCCGCCTACCACCAGGGACGGGCGGATCCTCAAAGATCTGCTCGAAGTCCTGCCAGGCACCAGACCTGGCACACTTCAAGCTCGTGCCAGTAGAAGAGGAAGGCATCACGGCGGCAGTCATCGGAGTCGCAGGACCTGCACCTCCACCAGCTCCAGCATCATCGCCGCCGCCGTCAACATCGATCGGAGCAGCTGAGCTGCCGAACAATGCCTCGCCGTCAGCCGCCAGATCATCCTCGTCGTCGCCTGGGAGCCCATAGGCCCTCAGGTCGTCATTGATGGTGTACTCCTCCATGTCATCCATCACGACGACTTCAAGCTGCAGCTCGCCTCCGTCGCGGCTCCGTTCCTCAACGACGCGCGGCCCTGAGCCGCACCAGCACGAGACCTGCACAAGAAAAGATCAGATCAGCACCAGTCAATACTCGAGAACCCTAGCAAATCAACAGATCTAAGAATCCAACGATAGGTAGGGTTAGGGTTAGCACTGTACACACCTGCGCAGCCGGAGCCCGGAGCCGAGGAGAGACGACGTGAGCAACGGCGAGACGTCAAAGACGGCTGCCAGCAGTAGCGAGATGGTGGGGGTAGGGCGGACAGGAGGAGAAGAGGAAGAGGACAGAGAGGAGAGGACGGGGACTAGAGATGAGGTCACGAGGAGGAGCAGTGGCGGACTGGCAGCATGCCGGCGAGGCCTACATGATCTATTGATCTACAACTACTCACCGTCACCGGAGATGAGGGTGGAGTGAAGGTGGCTGAACCCGGCGGGCGGCGGCGGAGAGACGGAGAGACCGAGAGAGAGTGACTGGTGCGCCAGCGCAAAATGAGATTAGGGTTGGGAGGGCGACGGACGGGGAGCGTCTTGGGGTTATATACCCCTCCCCCCGTCATGGGCCACCGCCGAGGCGACCGTTGGTGGCCTGTGGGCCGCACGCCTGCTCCCTGGTCGTTGGGGGCTGGGGAGGTACCAGGCCTCGGCCGGGCCGACCTCTTTCCAGCGGGCCGGACCGGGCGGCCTGGCAGGCCGAGGTAGCGGCCCAAGCCTGGTCTAAGGCTGCGGGCCGGGCCGGGCTAGGCTTGGACCGGGCCAAAATTCCGGGTTTTTGGACGGGCCACCGGGCTACGGGCCATTTGTACATCTATACGCACAGCTCGGCTAAGCACAGCAGCTCGGGTCGGCCAGCAAAGCAGCGTTAGCGGCCGCAGTGGCAGCCCAGTAAAGCCATCCGGCCCAATTGGAGCTCGTCCGTTCTGGAAGCCGTTGAGCTAGTTGCTACATAGTAGTGCATACTCCCGTGGATCTCAAAAAAAAAAAGTTGCTGCATACTCATCTCCATCATTTGGTGTTGGTTATTTCGGAAGCAATAAACCAAATGTGTCACTTGGTGTTCAACACTTGATGAAAACTCATTTTTACTCCTATACGGAACAATTCTTCCTGGGTCACACTATGATACATTTTGTAGAACTTCGAAAGATGCATCCAGTACCATCAACCATTTTGCTACTCGTATCAAGTTCGATACAAGATCATCTGACCAATGATAAGGCGCTGCCTTTTTTTTTCTTTTTGGGGTGCAGTGGCAGTTTCCATGTTATCTGTACAACAGTAGAAGGACGTGTGTTTTTTTTTTTAACGAAAAAGCACGTGCTTTTTTCATTGATAAAGCAGATAGTTTACAAGGAGAAACAGCCGACGTGCCGGCAAGAAACCAAAAGCCTACTCTCGCCTTATTAGAGACTCTAGGTACTTTGCACCAGCGAGGCACCAATCGCTAGCCTCAGATTTAATTTTCGTAAAAAGTAAAATTGCACTAGACTCGTGATGCCGAAAAATTCTAGCATGAGCATGACCAGGGCTCGTACAGCTTTCTTTGGCATTTCCGACGTCATCGTTATGTTGCTCCACTAGTCATAGGACGTGCGTTTTTGCCTTTGCGGCGATTGTAATATTTCATTCTTTTCTTCTTTTCATTGTTATAGGGGACATTTTTCTTTTATGTTAAATATGGTAATCTGGTGACGAAAGCTCTTTTCGGTAAGAATCTCTATGAAGGGATTCATAATTTATAAATGGCATATTTGGCAGAGATTATTTAGAAGTTAATCTCAAATCTGATGAAGAAAGTGATTCGGTGGCTTAAAGTGATGATAAACACACAACGAGAGATATAATCACTTTATGAAATCGAGAGAGCTTCAACTTACACCTTTTGATAAATAAATAAATAAATAGTGCTAATTTTACTGATCTGTTTCGAAATGTCGAACCCTGTCTGATCGTGTTCCCTTGGTAACATTGGTTAGCGCAGCAAGCCTTTTTGTGTTCCGGCCGTCCTTGGTCGCCAAGTGTCGCTTGTCCAACTATGCTCCTGTGGGCCACACCTGTCATCGTCTCCGGGCAGTCAGCTCCCTCGAATAGCAGAGCATCGCTTGGACTCCCCTCGCCGCCCAGTCCGCTCCGTGCGCCGAATCCACGCACCCACCCGGCCACCCCCAAGCGAGACAAGAGAAAACCCCACTCCCTCCCACCACTCCGGCCGTCTCCTTCCAGTCCAGTCCAGTCCTTCTCCTCCTCCTCGGACGAAGCGCGCGCGAGCGAGCGAGGGAACTGACGGGCGAGGCGAGCCATGGCGGCGGCGGCGGCGCCCTTCGTGTATATCCCATCCTCCGACGGCAGTGGTACGTTCGCGCTCCCAGCCTCGGTCATTCCGCCCGTCGACGATTTCCATCAAGAAGCTGCGTTCTTTGTTTCTAATGCTGGTCTCTCCCGCTCGCGGTGTCTGCTTGGGGTGGGTGCAGGTCCGACCGCGCTCTTCAAGGCTGCCCTGGACGGCGACCTCCGCCGCCTCAAAGGTACGGTACCCATCGATCCCCTGTAAAGTTTGGTCCTTTTGCATGCTCCGGTGCTGAATCGCACTTGGCTGGGCTTGATTTGGTAGGTACTACTAGGTCCCATTAGCTAGTGACGCCCCGTGTCATGTTTCTTGTGTGCGGATTATTTTCCCTTTTCAAGGGGACAAGTAAAAGATACTCTTTTGGTTGGTTATATCGTGGACGGTGGGGATTGTGCAATTCTGTGTGTTTATCAGCTTCCCCGTATCTGTAGTCATCACTCCAGTCCCCATGTCGTCTCCGACATGCTGTGATGTCTCTACGACTCTACCTTGATCTCATCAGTGTTTCATGTTCAGTCGTTACAATAGACATCGGATTAGGATTGGATGTCTTAATTATTCTGTTACCTAGTGGTTACGGTTACAAGATTTAGTCATTGGTTCTTATGTCTTTGATTTGCATGAGAAACTGTGTTTTCAATTACTCAAAGAATACAGATATATGCGTGTATTTGGGAGAGAGGATGTATGATAACGACTCTTGGTTGGCATATATAGGAAATGTGACGCCTTTACCATTTTTATTTGGTGATGGTGTTTTGCCTTGATTTGATTATGCGTTAACTCCTGACTTTATGATGTGCATCAGATTAGCACGTGCATTCCAATTATATTGTTTTTTTAGGTAAATTCCAATTATATTGTTACCTAGTGATTGCAAGATTGCACCATCAGATCCTTTTGTATAAACTAGTCAATGCTGTAACATTACGCTTTGATTTATATAAGGAACGCAAAATATTCCCAGGTACTTTGTGGAACATTTATCATGAACAATGGTGTATTTGTTCTATCCTGCTTTATTTCCTTTGCAGTAATGGGGTTGTTGATTGAGATTGTTTGTTGTGTTGGTCATCCACTTCTTCGTGCAATGATTTTCTGGGTGTTTGCTTTGGCTAAGGTACCGTAAAGAGCCTTGGCATAGGACATGGTCACCCAGCGGCAGTCTTTTCATTAAGCATGGATGGCTTGGGGGTGATGCACTTGGCAGCAATGCAGGGTCATCTTGAAGTGTGCAAGTACCTAGTAGAGGAACTAGGGGGTGATCCAAATATGATTGGTAGTAAACATTCACATGTAGGTCCATAATACTCTAACACTTTACTCTTCCAGAAAATCGCCAAGTCTCCACATATGTTTACCTTTGTCACTTGGCAGTATGAAATTCTTATAATTTCTTTATATGATTTTTCTTGTAGGTGTGACGCCATTTATGTTGTCTGCTTATTCTGGTGATGTTTGCACTGTGAAGTATTTTCTTGACCATGGTGGTGATCTGATGAAGGCAGATGGGAAAGGACGCTCAGTTCTACACTATGCTGTTTCTGGAGGTTCTTTGCGTCCCTCAGTAAAACGCACATGCTATTACTAAGTGTTTTGTTGAAAATATTTTCAGTTCGAGATCTAATTGTGCCATTTTTCATCTGTCATGTACTCAAGTTACTTCCTTTTTTGACATATTACTGGCCATATCTTCACTGTCATATAACTAGTTGTTTGTTAGTATTATGTACTATATTTACTTTGTTGCTCGTGACTGAAGTGTTTTATGAAAATATTTTCAGTTTGAGATCTAATGGTGCCATTTTTCATCTATCATGTAGTCAAGTTACTTCCTTTTTTGATATATTACTAGCCAGATTTTTGCTGTCATATAACTAGTTGTTTGTTAGTATTATGTACTATATTTATTTTGTTGCTCGTGACTTACAGTATTCATACTCACTACAGGAAGCTGTAAGGTAACAGAGTTCCTTCTTTCAAAAGGAATACCTGTTGACATAGACTATGGCTTTGGGACACCACTCTATCATGCTGCTACCAATGAGCAGGACAAGACTCTGAAGATACTGTTGAACCACAGTGCAAATGTGTGGAGCCTTACTGATACCTTATTTTTACCTGAAAATACAGTCTCGCAATTTCCTTTTCGATTTACTTTCTTTATCAAAAGTTTAGATGGATACATATAAGGTAGAACAGTAGAATTCAATAGCTCAGTACTTGCTCTTAGTTGCCTTGGCTGTAACTTAAATTTAGATTTTATTGTTTACCGTTTTACTGAGGTAAAATGTTCACATTGTGTTTTTAGCCCAACACCTTTCTCAGCAAATTTGGCAGTCCACTGATGAGTGCTCTTGTTTACCGTTCCTTGAAATGCATGAAGCTACTCATTAAGGCCAGTATTTTCTGACCCTTTCTAGTTACCTATTTGATTACTGAAATCTTCTGTAGCAACTTTTTCACATGTTCTCTTACACAATCCTTTTTACAGGCCGGTGCTGATGTTAATGCCAAAGATTCTATTATGTCTCCGCTGTTATTTGCAACAAGCTATGGTGGTTATACAGAGTTCGTTCCGTTACTGCTGCAGGCTGGGGCAGACCCTAATGTTCCAGATGATGTATACTTTTTTTCTTTCTTTTGCATATTTATAAATGTTCTGATAATGTGATAATCTGATCATCATGTCCAGTATTACATTCTGTTGTTTAGGGGTTATAATTATACCAACTATTCAACTTGCCTGATTATGTTAGAAGCTATTTTAGTAATGATTGGGCTGCTATGACAAGACACTTAATTTACTATAACCTTCCGTTCCATTAGTTCATATTGATAGATAAAAAAAAAAAAACTTGACCTACTGGGGATAAGATGGCCCCGGGCATTACTAACGTTGCCCATGTGAGCGTGGACCGGGCCTTAAGCCTTAACCATTAAGCTAAGAGCCCTTTCGCATATTGATAGATGCATACTGACTTTTAGGTTTGCATTTTTCCCGAAACAAAAACGCTTTTTTATTTCCGTGCATAAAGATATAGATGTCAGAAAGTTGCAGGAAGTGGATAACATTGTTTACCATACAGTCAACATGTGAATCCTTGCTAATTGTGCTAATTGAGGACTTATCCCTATTTTTTATGCATGGAATTTTATTAGCATCTCTAACAGCACCCAAAATATGTATCATGTCACGAAATGCTGGTAATGTATTTGTTTGCATAACTTGAGTTCCTTTACAGGAAGTTTGGAGCATATGCTTGTTTATATTTTATATTAACGTGTGTATGCTTGTTAGGTCTAATTCCTGTCCCAAATGCCAATATTGTCCAGATCCTTATTTTTTAAAAAAACAATATCACAATTTTCTATATGAGTTGTTGAGTGACAATTATTTTACCTATGTTTGTAGCTGGGTTGGTTGCCGGTAGAGCATGCTGCTTTCCGGGAGTGCAGGGAAGAAGTTGAACTGTTGTTTCCCTTGACTTCGCCAATTCCAGATGTCCGAAACTGGAGTATTGATGGAGTAATCTCTCACGCAAAATTCAAAAAGTCAAAGCCACTGGTATGTACCATTTTATAGACCATATGCACTATGCTATGTATTGCTGGAATGCTCTTTTTCCTTATACATAATATTTCTTGGATGCTTTAAATTTCTAGACCATACGTATGTTTATGCTCATGCATACAATTGCATGGATGCTATGGATATGTTGTGTTCTACCTAATATTACTTTTAATTATATTATTGAATGAGACTTGCTTGGTTCCAGCCTGGATAAACCTACCTGGCCCAGGTAGCTCGATCCAGCCCAGGCTGACAAAAATGAACTCTGGGATGGCTGCCTGCACTGCCAGATTTCCCAGGGCTCCATCCAAGGAGGCCCTAAGTCTGCAATTCCCCTTTGAATGCCTTGTTAATGATATTGTGTACGACCTTGAGTTGTGTTGAAATAGAACCCCACATCAAGTACAAATAAGCTAATAGCTGCACCAACTACAAGTTGCGTCATGTGTTAGTGGGGCCCCAAGCTTAGAAAGAAGATGAAAATTCTTGCAATTTTTCCCGAAATTACTTTTCTGTGGATAATGAAGATTGGAGATGCTTTAGGCGTAGCCATCGAAATTTCATGTGCACTTGCTTTGGTGGATAAACATTTGAAAGGCATAGACCTAGCTATCAATCTATGAAGAGCTTCAGAGACAGATTTTAATTTCGTGTTTCTCATCAAGATCTTCCAAATTATGTACAATCTTGCCAATCTGCATGATGCCTTTGTTATTTTTTCGTGTAGGCTAAAGGACTTGCTGAGAACAGAAAAGTAGTGCTCAAATCAGAAGCAAATCTGGCATTCAGGAGGAAGGACTATAAGCTGGCATCAGAGGCTTACAGTATGGTAGGTCTTTGCAACCTATCAATTTTAGGATTAGGAGAAGACATTGTCTTGCTTGCTAACTGCATTTTCTAATCTAATTTCTATCTGTTAAAAAGCGTGGGTGTTATGGTATAACTCAATAATTATAAAAATGATCGCGTCAAAGAGAAAATAGTGATGGTGGCGGTTGAGCTCAGGTTAAAAATGAATCATATATTTTCATCAGGATTCATAATATGACTAAATCAAATTATGGAGCTACTAATGTTGATGTAAGCTTAAGCCCTTGTTTCATTAAGGATGCTCTGAAATACACAGTTTGTCTATTTGAAGTGGATTGGAGCTCTGTTTCCCTATCTCTCTCAACACGTGGTAGCAATAACTAATACCTTACTTTTGACCATCCTTTATTTGGAAAAGAACAATATACCACGTGAATTGCTACGCGATGAATGTTAGTCAAAAACTTCTGTAACCTGTGAAGTCTTTTGTCTAGTTTCTAACATCCAGTTCTCATTTCTTACCATTAAAGCTTGGGGAGTGTGAGTGATAACCTGTTTCATTCATCCACAGTTGATAGAGGACAAACCGAATGCAACACTATATTCGAACCGCAGCCTCTGTAAGCTGAAAATGGAGGACGGCGAAGGTGCTCTGTCGGATGCGTACCAATGCAGGATGATGCGGCCTGACTGGGCAAAAGCTTGCTACCGTCAGGCTGCAGCTCACATTCTACTCAAGGTGAGACAAACCTCTTAATATTGCCATTCACATTTTGTTATGCCTAACTTTAGCTGTCTCTGTGTTTACGTACATGCTATCTCCAGGAGTACAAGCAAGCTTACGACGCGCTTCTGGACGCCAAGAAATTGGACCCTGGGAACGATGAGATCGAGAGAGAGCTACGGTAACTCGTTTTTCCTTTTTCTGAATCTCTACTTCCAGAAACGGCGGTGATGTAACAATGTCACAACGATCACAAGCAGCTGTATGGAGTTCACGCGGATCAAACAGTGATTCTCTCTGTCTGCCATTGTACCATGTCTGGCTGGTACGGTTATTACGGCTGATTAATTGACTGTAAACTTTTCTTTCATTGGATTTCCGCAGGAAGGCTATGGAATTGATGAAGTCTCTCCTGACTTCCTGAGTTCTGATGAAAGCGAGAGCCCTAGTGAAACTTGGCCTTCTGCCTGACCTAGTTCCTCATGCTTATAAAGTAGAGGCTAGCGTGTTTTAGCAACTGATGTTGGTCTTATGAACTGTAAGAAATCGCCGGATATCTGTACTGTGCTTCGTCCAAGGTGTCAATACTAAGCAATGACCACGGATATTGCCATCATATTGCTAATTCGTTGGCTGTAGTTGGAAAGATGCATCTAGTACCATCAACCCTTTTGTGCTACTCGTATCAAGTTCAAATGTTCAATACAAGATCATCTGAGCAATGACAATCCGCTGCCTTTTTCTTATTTTTTTTTGGGGGTACATTGGCAATTTCCATTTATCTGTAGAAGGGTGTGCGTTGTTGCCTTTGCGATGCGATGGTTGTAATATTTCGTAGAATATTTCAAAAAAAATATTTCGCAGGAGGGTGTGCGTTGGCAGCCAACTTTTCAGAAATTATTGAACTGCTAACTTTTTTAAAAAAAAAAACTACTAGAAGCTGACCACGTGAGCCGAGCAGCAAGCAGTCAAGCACCTTTTGACCGTCACGTGTCGACGCTCCGCTCGCCGGCGCGCTTGGCCTCTGCTGCTCTGCTCTGCTCTGCTCCCGGGCGTGGCGAGGGCCACCCGTGGCACCGTCCGTGCACCGGGTGCAGGTACGCCCAAGCGCCCGCAAGCTGACAACGGCCGCAGCCGGTGCACCAACACCCAGTCCACGCCGCCCTCCTACCGTCCCTGCCGCACCGCACGGAACCGAGGCAAAGCCAAAACCCCACTCCACTCCCCTCTCTGTCCCCTCCACTCAAGCAGAGAGCGTTCCTCGTCTCCTTCCTTCCGTCCCGCCGGAACCAACGAGCGAGTCAGCGAGAGAGATACACGCGGCGGGGCGAGCCATGAAGCAGCCGTTCATCTACCTCACCCCCGCCATCGCCTCCAGCGGTACGTTCTTGCGCGCCTCCCCTGCTTCTTCCGTTCTCCGTTGTTCGCTCCTCTCCTGCTCGAGCACTGTGATGTGACTAGAAGGCGTTGATTCTGACGGGGTTCTGTGTGTGTGGATGCAGATAAGGGCTCTCTCCTCCAGGCCGCCCTGGACGGCAACCTCGGCCGCCTCAAAGGTATGCATGGTAGCATCCAGACAGCCGTACCCATCCATCCGGGTGGAGTCAGTCAGTGTCAAATTATTCTGTTGCCATGCCATGGCGAGATTGCATCATTGACTGGTTATTTATGTTTTCTTTTAAAAAAAATGGTTCTTTATCTTGCATGTGTCCTTGGCATAACTGTTAGATAACGGGCTCCTTGAGTTTGCATGAGAATATGTGTTTCCGGCTACTCAAAGCCTGAATCTTTACAACATGTATCGGGCAGAATTCTCTAGCGCCGTCTTTGCTTTGTTTCTTTCAAAATAGTGAGGTTATTCATGTATTTATTGTGATGATTCTTGGGTGGTTGATTCGGGCGAGAGATATGCTAAAGAGCCTTGCCTGGCATTGGAAATGGCAATCCAGAACCATTGTGTGTGGGTTCGTGATCCGATGATGCACTAGTTCCTGATTTCATAATGGGCTTGAGATTAGCAGTGCCGTTAAAGTTATTATGTTACTTGTTCCTTAAAAAAAACGGTTTATTATGGTCCTTGTGACCTCCATGTTGTAACCTTGTTCTTTGATTTGCATAAGAAAGCATGTTCGGACGCTGTATTTGTTGCATATTGCTTTGTTCCCTTCACACTATGATTATTGTGTGGCTGTTTGCAATGTGATTTTATCCACTTCCTCACTATGATAATTTTGTTGGTGTTTGCATTGCTCGAAGGTATCATAAAGAACCTTGGCATGGGACGAGCTGCTGTTCTTTCTGTTATCATAGATGGCTTCAGCGTTCTGCACTGCGCAGCCTCCCATGGCCATCTGGAGGTCTGCAAGTACCTGGTAGAGGGACTAGGGGGTGATCCAAATATGGTTGCTGGTGTAGCGGAATTTGAAGGTCCTTCGCTTTTTTCACTTGTCCTGAAGATTGGCCGCTACCATATGTATTTACCATTGGCAGTTAGTGGAATCTGTATGTTTTATTTATATTAATTTCCTGCAGGTATAACGCCATTTATGTTCTCTGTGCATTCGGGTGATGTTAAAAATCTATTGATGTTAGTTTTTAAATATATCATGTAGTCTAATTGTATTTCCTTTTGGAGGAATATTACTGACCAAAGTTTGATAAAGCTGCTTTTGTATAACATGCACATGTTCTTGCTGCAATTAGGTCAAATAAAAATTATGTGCCGTGTTTATTCTGTTGGATATGACTAATGCATTCGCCATGCTCACCGCAGGAAGCTGTAAGATAACAAGGTTCCTGCTTTCAGAAGGAATCCCTGTCAACATAGACTGTGGCAATGGGACACCACTCCTTCACGCAGCTAGCAATAATGAGGATAAAACATTAAAGATTTTGTTGGACCACAATGCAAATGTATACAGCCTTGTTTCTTCATTCATTTTCTTGATTGGATTTCGACTTGGATAGATAAGGCAGAACAGTGCAGTTGTACTAGTTCATTACTTCATCTTATTTACCATAGCTATAAATTTTGAGTTTTTGTTTACCCATCTTTTGACGTGTGTTCCCCTTTTAGCCAAATGGCAACACTGTCAGTCCACTGATGAATGCTTTTGTTAAACGCTCACTGAAGTGCATGGAGCTACTCATCAAGGCCAGTATATCTTATCATGTTTATTACCGAAACTTTCACATCTAACCTTGTCTCTAATTTCTGTTGCACAATTTTTATAGGCTGGTGCTGATATCAATTGCAAAGGTTCTCTTGTGTCTCCTCTATTATTTGCTACTGGTCAGGGTGGTTATACAGACCTCATTCCTTTACTTTTGAAGGCTGGGGCAGACCCTAATCTTCCAGATGATGTAATTACTGTTTCTTACATATTTTTAATCTTCTCCTGTTTCTAGTGTCAAGTGTTCCACACATGTTATGATTTATCGAGTATTATTCTGCTTCACTGAAGTTGGGAAATACCTCTAGCAATGAGTTGCTTTCACGACGCACTTCACTTAAAACATGCCCAAAGTGATGTTTTTGTTTTGCCTTCTATTACTTCGTATTAGTCAATGCACATAAAGTTTTCTATTGACTTTGAGATCTTGAGTTTGTCTCAAAAGAAATTATTTTGTTTTTGCTCTGCAAGATTATATAAATGTTACTAAAAATATTTGTGGAATGTAGCATGGTTGATCGTATACTCCACAGCCATCCTAGCTTAAAATGATATTTGTATGAATGTTAATGGAGGAATTCAATTAACCCCCCACATTCTATGTTGAAATGAATTTTTGATAGCATTTTATTGACAGCGGACAATGTATTATGGCATGATATGCTAGAAATTTATGTTTGCATATTTTGTTTTTGGTGAACATGCTCAAGGTACAGGCTACAGAGCTACTGTATACAGATTTTCTCCATGAGTTGCTGATCGAAATTTTCCCTCTTTCTGTAGATGGGTTGGTTGCCCATAGTGCGTGCTGCGTTCAGTGAATGCAGGGAAGAAATTGAGATGCTGCTGCCTTTGACTTCCCCAATTCCGGATGTCCCAAACTGGAGTGTTTATGGAGTAATCTCTTATGCAAAGTTTAAAAAGACGCAGGCAGTGGTATGTGAACTTTTTCTGGACCATATGCTATTTGTTGCTGGAATGCTCTTTTCATAATTGTTTGGATGTTATGGATAGTCCATTCCATATGCATGTTCTACTGTAATGCATCTTTGAATTAGTCAATTAGAGAAAAGATTATAATTGAGATTGCTATGACATACACCCAAAACTCCTAGTTAAGTAGATGGATTCATATATTCCAACATAGATTTCGAGTAGGGCAACTGAGTGTTGTATTGCCCCCACCCCGTACAGAGAACATGGCTGCAGTAAGATAACTTGCTTTCCACCAACGTTTGGATCACAGATTACAATATGTCTACTTTAATCAGCGGAAGCCCGCAATCTACATACACAATATCGCTAGTATCCAGTTCCCATTTGTTACCCCCTTTAAGCTTTGTAAATGTGATTGTGTAACCTGTTGTGCTCGATCAAAAGTTGATACAGGGCGTTCCAGATGCAACACTATATTCAAACCGTAGCGTCTGTAAGCTGAAAATGGGTGATGGCAAAGGTGCTCTGTCGGATGCAAAACAGAGTAGGATGCTGCGGCCTGGCTGGGCAAAAGCTTGCTACCGTCAGGGTGCTCCACACATGCTACTCAAGGTGAGATATGCATACACCTCTTTTAAAAGCTTTGCCAATCTGTTCGTTTACTTGACACTTAAGCTGCTGGTTCGGTTAACGCAAACGTGTGCTCGCGAATGCCATTTGCAGGAGTACAAGCAAGCTTGTGAGGCATTTCTGGACGCGGAGAAATTGGACCCTGGAAACGAGGAGATCAAAAGAGAACTACAGTAACCACCTTCTCTTTTTTAATGTCTTCCCAAAACTGCGTGTATTAGTTGCATGGGCCGGCAATACCAGTTTGATTTCAGTATTTCGTTTTGCGTTCTACCATGTCTGGCAGGTCCAGTTATTACGGTTCGTTATTGATCATTCAGTTCATTTGATTTTTTGCAGGAAGGCTATGGAATTGATGAAGAGCTCTCCTGAGCAGTGAAGCATGGCCGTCTGTTTCACTTCAGCTTGATAGCTCCCTAGAGATTATGCTTACCTAGATGCTAGCCTATTTAGCAAGTGACACTGAACTGTGAGAAGACATCGGAAACTCTGAAACTGACTGGCAAGTAGTCACTCAGCTGAAGAGCGCTTCTGTGGATTTATTAGGACAGAACCTTGCGCTAAGATATGGCAATTAATTTTTTGACGACCTTGACCTAAAGCCACAGATATCTACGGATTTGCCATGGAATGTTTGGCGTGTATTTTTTGCCTGCCGCAAAATATCGGGTACCCACAAACACAGAAATAAAAATTAACAGAGAATTGTTTCAATCAAATCAGCCAAAACACACAAACAATGCAAACTCTGCACTAAGTTGAGCTAGCAGATTCTTCATGCATGTTGTATGATGAAACCCACAAATAAATGCCACATGTAACGTCGGTTTATTTATTTATTTATTTATTGTTACCTGAAGGACGTCTGGCAATGATACTGCCAACTTAAAAAGTCTTGCCACGTCCAAACTACTCAATGGTACTTACCATTGACCTTGACTCTAGCTTTGATATTGATAAAAGGTCAAGAAGTTTGCATAACAATCAACATAATATTGGAAAATGAACGAACCAAAAAAATTAAGTGCAGTTAGAATTATATTTGACAGCAACATGACTGGACTAACAAGAGTGTATGAAGCTCGCTATCGTTAGGATAGGAGGAATTGCATACTCTACACCTTTGTATATAAATATATGTATATGGCAGCCAGCCTAACTCGGCAGGATATGTCACGGGCGCGCTACAGGCTTCTTTGACTTTTCATGCATGTTAACACGACACCACATTGCAGATCGACACGAAGGGTACGTTTAGTTCTGTGAAGATTCCCCGAGTACTTTTCTCTATTCATCCCATCCCTCCTACTCACATAACACTATTTATCTACAGTGTTTTTTTTTGTAAATAGTGTATTTTCGGGGAATCTTTCCTCAATCTAAACACACCCTAACTTTCGAAATCTCAAAAAGTTGGAACTTCATTTACATCAAATGAACTAGTTGGAACTAGAAAAGTGTGTAAAGTACAAGCATGTGCTTTTTTGTATACAAGAAGTACACCAATATAATAAAGGAGTCTGAATCGTATAGTTTGAACTTAATTGCGCGGCTATATTCCTCCTTAAGTTAAGAGTGTTTGATTGTTTTTACATGATGGTATATTTTTGTGGAGAAACATAATTATTCTTGAAAATAACCGATCATCAAAGTTTGTATGGTTTGAAACTTTTGAATAAGCTGCGTCCCTTCCTGTACAAGAGAGGGTATTCAAGTCCACTGTTAGTCTGTATTATTGGTTTCTCAATAGTAACAATATCGTATATCTACGCTACGCGTAAGTGCAAAGCAGTCTAATCAGTAATCACAGTGGGCACAAAAGTCCGATCGCTCTCCTCTTTCTTCCGCGAGAGAGAAGTTTGCTCCTAACAAGCCCAAACGAAACTGCGTGTTTTTTTAGCCCAGCCCAAACGAAACTGTTGCCAAGACACATGCCTAGGCCCAATAATATAGGCCTGCTGTTCTGCAGTTATCCACCAAAAAAAAAAGTCCGCGGGCGCAATTTTCTGATGGCCCGTAGCAGTTTCCCAGGGGAAAGCCCACGCACTCAGCCACTCACTAAAAACACAACCGTGGGCGGACTGATCTTTGCAGGGCTTGAATTCCCACTTCTTGTACCGATTTTCCGATCACAACGATGACATGGTGTTCGGATACATACTATTTTCAATCTCTTAACACGAAACCTCAGCCGAGCTCTGAAATTTCATTGGGCCACGTCGCAGGTAAAAGACTAGCCGTCTGATTCGATTTCAACGTCTAGGATTTCTCTCGAGAGCCGTTCCATAGTAGCGCACACCATGAACCTTGGAGAGATGCCCAGCGCGCCGAGTCGCGCCACGACTGCCTCTTCACCCTGGATAGCAACGCAACGACGCCCTCGCCTTCCCTAACGAACATCTCCTCGTCTCGTCGGCGTCGTAGTGCCTGGGCTGCAGGAACGCGCCGCTTCAACCTCGGTGACGCAGTAGTTGCCGACGGCGTCCTCGAGCAGCTCCTGCGTGAACGGTGAACAGCTCCAGTACCCTGTACCGACCCTGTCGGGGCCGTGTCCATTACCGGGGAGCGCTCGTCTGACGGCGCCGTCAGCTCGAGCGAGGAGGAGCACAGGGAGAGGACGAGCACCAACAGCACCAGTGGTGACCTCACCGAGGGATTCTTCATGGTGGCAACCATTATGTTTTCGAACTGTGGATGTGGTGGAGTCTCTAGTTGATGCGAGGCGGTGCCGCGGGGAGGTGGAGGTCGGGGCGCGCGTACGTGGCGAGGGGGAAGAGAAGATGATGTGGAGCGCGCCGCTGAGCTGCCGCGCATGGCCGCATCCGCGCGAATGCTGATCTTAGCGTTCTGTGGCTGCCTGCGGCGAGGCGACAGCTAGCGGTGGCTAAGGTGGGGACGATACGCTGCAAGAGAAGCTGCGAGCAGGGGAATTGGGACTGACTTGTTGGGCACTAGCGTTCCGGCATCCATATTGTACCTTCGACAAACTAACGAATTTAACATGGGAAAATATAGATCCCATGGTAAATTGCTGCTGTCATTCTGCTAAAGAAGTATGTCACCATTTTTTGTTTCAACCCGTGCTCTTGCTTCTCTCTACCCTGGCTTCAAAGACTTTGAAACAGCAGTAGTAACCTGACTGCCCAATTAGCCATGGAATGTTCAGGCCTGAACAAAAGTCCCAATATGAAATTCAGGAAGAAACAATGCCGCGATGGTTCGTGTTTTCAGTTCTGCACTTTGCAAACTGACTGCCCAAGTGGTATAGAGGATTGAAGTTGGGGGGTTTGGCCAGAAGATAAGATGAATAGCCCTTTCGTTACCGATGCTTCAGAAGTACAAGAAGCAATTCCATTCCATATTCCCATTCCATGAAGTTAGGAGAAGCATCGCTTCGCCGCCTGAACGAATAAAAAAGTTGAATATGAAAGTAGCTCAAAATTTCAAAATCAACAAATTTGCTACAAAGAAAACTTAAAAATCCAAAGTTCTCTTCAAATTCTCCCATTAAACCAAGCATCCGACCGAAGCACCTTCAAACTAAAACTTTTCAACATAAATGTTGCTCCAAGTTCCAAGACCAATAACTTTTATACATGGAGATTTTTAAAATTCAATGCTCCTTTCTAATTCCCTTCTATAAATTTTCGCATTTCAGCGGTAGATACAACGTGTTTTCGCAAATCATTTACAAAAATCGTGATTTCCATTCACACTATATAAGATAAGTAACCAGTTATGTACTCCCTCCGGGTTGGTAAAGGAAGACGTTTAGGACATTGACACGGTCTCCAAAACACAACTTTGACTAATACTTTTTAGTATAAAATATTTGTAAAATATATTTTAAAAGTACTTTTCTGAACCTATATTTCAATACAAATCTACTCATATTATTTTTATATTTTTAAACTTAATACTTAAAAAATTATTTACAGTCAAAGTTTACAAAGTTTGACTTAGGACAATCTCAAAACGTCATCCTTTACCAACATGGAGGGAGTATGCCTTTCAATCCAGCATGTACTCCTATTGACCTCTTCAATCTTTTGGAACACAATTCAGTTTCAAAAGTTGGCCTACTTTTACTATGCCACCACAACAACCCACACATGAGGTGGTTCACTCTACTAATGTGTTAAATAGTACTCGCGACCTCATGTCGATGCACTGTTTCTTAGTCTACTAATGCTTTTTTAGATGATGCTAAAAAAATGCATTTTTGGATCTTATGTCTTACTTGCCAAATACCATTTCCACTACTTTATATAAACTATTAATGAGTAATTACCCAAATAACAAATATTATACTGGCCCACTCAAATTGGCGCGGCAACAGTCGCGCCACAGTTTCTAGTGAAACTGAAACTGACTTCAAAAGTAAAAACAGAGGCGATACCGTTATGCAGGGCTACATGAATGGCCTATCAGTGTCCAAAGGTCGTCACTTCCAAGCAAGTACCAACATTGGAATGAGTATTCCGTGTAAAAAAAACAAGTACCAACATTGACTATAAAAGGAGATCTCTAGGTTCTCAGAGTGGCGTTTCTGTATTCTTCTAATGGCCATTTATGTGATGGCCTACTCTTCTTTATACCACTCCCTGACATTACAAAAAACCCCTCTTGCGTTATATTGTCGGTTAAGTTTTTGTCTATCTTTACACGAATTTTATATATAAGAATCATTTATTTCTATTTTCTAAAAGTTGCAGAATTTCAAATGCGCACTAGCTTCGCATGTGCTCCAGTACCGATGAAGGATGCTCTATACTTTTCGGTATTTCGCTGTCTTGCAAAATCTGCAAAACATTAAAAAAATAAATCGTAGTGAACCAATACTGACTCACGGACTACAACTTGACTGGTGGAGGTATTTGCACAGACTCAAGTGTGCGGAATCGAACGGTTTTGCCTTTAGCCCATTTTCCTCTGGCAGACTGTAAATCCAGCAGTCACAACATTTTTACAGGCTCGAATAATTGTTAACAATTACCACAACACACACTGTTCTCGCTTTGACATTTCCATGAGATAATTCCCTGTATGGCTTTGGAAAAACTCTTCGTTCCTTCTATGGCCCTCAAAAACTTTTCGTTCCTTCTATGGCCCAGAAATCAACTTTCATCCCTCATATGACCCTACCGTCGAATCTGTTTCCTTCTACCGTTAATAAACCCTAAAAATATGTTAGATTTTTTTGGCATGGACGAAAATACCCCCGTCCTTTGAAGGAAACTACTCCTGCTTGTTTCATCTCCCCTCTGACCCCTTCCACCTCCCGTACGACATGGCCAGGCGGCGGCGGCGGCTATGGCGCAAGATGGGGCGAGCAGATCCAGGCGACGTGGCTGCTGGCGACGGCATGGCCAGGCGAGGAGCGTGTTGCCCAGTAGCACGAGGTGCTCCGCCTCGAGCACCTCCCCCAGCCTCCACTGCAGATCGAGGAGTTCGTCGGGGTCGGACTGAGCGGTGGGGAAGGCGGCGGCGGCGGCGTCGAGGAGGGGCGGCGATGACGGGCGCTGCTGGCGGTGGTTGGCCACGGACGAGTGGGGGTGCAGGTGCTCCGCCTCAGCTGCTGGTGGTGGGGCGGTGGGGAGAGAGAGAGAAAGGTTGGGAGGAGGAAGAAAATGACATTCGGGCCCCACTTGTAAGTGACCAGAGAGAAGGTGTGCCTAGGGGCAAATCGGCCTCCAATGGGAACATGTAACGTTCAAGGATAAAAAGGACTTTTCATGCCCTGGGTAACGGTGTTAAGCCTTCAATTTGACGGCAGGGTCATAGGAGGGATGGAAGTTGACTTCAGGGCCTTGGAAGGAACGAAAAGTTTTTGAGGGCCATGGAAGGAACGAGGAGTTTTTTCAGAGCCATACAGGGAATTATCTCCATTTCCATCTATAGGAAACAAGGGAAAAAAAAAAGAACTGCTAGCGCCCGGACGCACTATCGGATGGTGTTGCACGTAACAATTTTTTTTGCAACATTCAGGTACAATATTGAAACATTGCAACATATGACCATTGAAATATCAAAACATCGATTCTGAATGGTGTTACACGTAACATTTTTATTTTGCAACATTTAGCTGAAAATATTGAAACATTGAAACATGTGAACATAAAAACATCAACCCGAATGGTGTTGTATGCAACATGTTTTTACAACATTGAGGTGAATATATCGAAACATTGCAACATGTGGACATTGATTCGGACGGTGTTGCACACAATATTTTTTGCAACATCCAAATGAAAATATCGAAACGTTGCAAGTTTGTAAGATGTGGACATCGAAACATTACAAAATTACAGCTGCAACACCACGGGTGAGTGGTGGGAGCGTCCGATGTACGCCAGACGTAGTAGCATTAAAAAAAAAAGCAGAGGCAGCTGTCGGACAGTTGATGTGCTTCTCTGGTGACTCCTTGCGAAGAACATGGGGTCACAGTTGCTTCTTAGCCATTTTTCTGTTTTGCATTAGATAAGGATAAGCTCTCTGATACTGCAATATAGCCCAAATAAGATGCCTGAACGAGAAGTTGGGCCACAGAACGCGCGGACTCTGTAGATGGCTAAAGGTTGTCTGCCACAGAAGGAAATTGCTCAGCCGAGTCTCGCCTGAAGTCCGGATCACGATATCAGGTTCTGGGCAACCAGCGCTATACATGTGGCGGTCCAAATCAGCCACCGAAATCTCTGAATGCACACCATTGCTTGCAGCTTGACCATTAGAGTCGCCAACATGGTCTCTCCGTAAAACTTGCCTCCTTTCTGCACAGATCTCATTAACAGCATTGACAATCTCGGAAGTTGAGTTATACGGCATGCAGACTGATAAGACCAAACCTGTGTTTCCAGCCGTGTTTGCCATCAGTTTCTGAGCTGCTAACCTCACCGGCTCGCACAATAGGTCCAAGTCTCCCCAGAAGTTGATCTTACAGTTCATCTTGTGTATCACACTCTGGTTGTCCAATAGCTCATTGATCTTTTCCTCCATTAACTCCATCAAGGACTGCACCTCGCTTGGGTCTCTTTTGAAGTTGTCAATACTAAATGCGTAGACCGTGACATACGTCACACCAATGTCATTGCAGCGAGCCAGAATTTCAACAAGAGCAGAGAAACCCATCCTGTGTCCAGTTCCTTGTTCGATGCTTCTGAATTTAGCATATCTACGATTACCATCCATAATAAATGCAATGTGTTTGGGCATTGGGCCACATGAGAGGACAGCTACAACGCACTTGAGTAGGAAGTTCTTAATATTTGCCAGAACACGAATCACAATTGCCTCATTAACATTTTCTTTCTTCGGGTCCTGCACAAATCAAGGACTAAATCAGAACTCATCACAATGTCCCACATGGTAAGAATATTTGAAGATGCCAGCAGAACAAAAATCTATCTCTCTAAGAAATTAATCTATAAATATACGCCTCTGCAACTATAATAAAACTTACTGAAGGTGAAGAAGGCATTGCCATTGCGCTGAGGAGCCGGGCAACCAATTACACCAAAAAGCTGCAAACAAGAAAACAAAAGAGTTTTGAAACTCAGGTCAACAAAAAGGCGAATATTCACAGTAATCAAAATAGTAAAGTAGCCGGCGCTGACACTTGGAAAAAAAAAAGAATGGACATCAAGGGACATTTGATATAAAAGTAAAACGTGCAACATTTGGCAAGGGCTTCACATGGAGGCTGCAGAATTCTACCCAGTTATGAACTGAGAACGTGTCCTCTGGAAAAAGGAAAATAAGAGAAAGAGCCATCTGGTGCTACAAACGATGAGATGCACTTGTTCATTCACACACAGTTGGACGACTGTACGGTTCCCTAAATGGGGGTATAATAAAATCCATGAGGATATAATAAAGCACTTGTGCTCAAGCTCAACAGCTCAAGGTCAACAAGCTTGCGCGGCCCGAGAAGGAGAACCTGCAAGTCAAGTTAAACAAGGATCATCGTACCTGTACCCAGCTATGCCCTCTGCTCCCATCGGCTCAAACAACGAAGCAGCGCACCACGCAGCTATTTCGTCGAGCACGTGGTGAGCAACAGAGAAAAGACCCAGCTACTGCAACTCGCTAACTCGCAGCTATTTCATCGAGCACGTGGTGATCAACAGAGAAAAACAAATGACTCAGCTACGAGCTAAAACAGCGTCCTCTGCTCCGGCTCCGATCTGCAAATAGAAAAGGCAGCGCGCACCTTGCAGCGGTTCCGTGGAGCGCGTGGGCGAGCAACGCTGTGGGAGAGGCTCGCTCGACTTGCCCCTTCCGGCGGATTGCAGCAGGGTGGGCGAGCCGGGTAGAAGGTGGGCGACGTGGTGGAGAGATGATAGAGAGAGACACAGGTGGTGGCGGCGGATTTGGAAAACCTTGAGGGCCGTGGCTGCTGGGCTCCTCCTGTCCTGACGCGCGGCGCGGAAGCGGCCGGCGGGGCAGCGCGCCACACGCGGCGGCCGCTCGCGAAGGATCTCTTGTTGACCTGCCGGCTCCCGTACGTGGCCCGGCGCACACCGTCGTCGGCCGCCACGGCTTCCCCTCGTGACGCCACCGCGGCAATAGAAAACAGGTGAGGATAGGAAAAGGAAGGAAAAAAGTCGGCGTGAGCGAGGGAGGACGACGACGGGCGTTGACGTCAGCGGCGACGCGTGGGCTTCCGTGTGGTAGGTTCAGAATTGGGCCCAGCAAAAAAAGAATTAGGCCCAGAAAAACTCGCCGTGGGCTGCAAAATGAACCACCAGAAGCAGCAGCTAGGTCGGGCCTGTGCGCAATGGTATGGGCTCCCTTCAGTTTTTCTACCACGTTATGTCCAGTGGATTCTCAAAACAAAAACAAAAAAAAAAAGAGAGAGAAAAAAGAATTGTCAACTGTACATTCATCTTTGCAAAGGCCATGTTCAGATTACAAACTAAACACTATTCATTCTAAGAGCAACTCCAACAAAGGGGTAAGGCCCCGTTTAGTTTCCCAAATATTCCCAAAAAACACTATTCATCCAACTTTTCACTATTCATCCCATCCCTTCTACTCACATAACACTATTCATCTACAGTGTTTTTTTGGTGAGCAGTGTATTTTCGGAGAATCTTTCCCCAATCTAAACGCACCCTAAGTCAAGTTGGATTGGTAAAAAACAAGAACTTCCCACAAAATTGAGTTCCAACAGATGCGGTAGCTTTCTTCCTCCGTGAAAGCCGATACCTTTCTTTTGCCTATCCCCCGCGGGTAGCCATCGCAAAATTCCGCGCGCTCTCTGCCTCCTTCCTGCGCGCGTTGCCCTCCCGCGTGCGTACTCCAGTTCCCGCACCGCGCCGCGCCTCGCCCTCTGAAAAAGGCCGTGCCGATCCGCATCAGCTATTCCCCTGCCGTCGTGTATCTCGGTCCTGCCCTGTCGCCGCTACATGCCGAGGCGATCCCTGCAGCCGCTCACGCTGGCGCACATCTCTGGCCTGCCTCGCCGCTCACCCCACACGCGCCCCCCCCCCCCTCCCCCGGGGCCGGCGGGCGCATAAGCGGCGCGAGCTGACCGGCCGGACGAGCGCGCCGTGCCCCGCCATCGCCATTGGATTGGAGTAGACTAGAATAGTACCAATGGGACGACGAGCGCTCGGCGCATGTCGGTCAGTTTGTGTCAGATCTTGCTGCATACTGTAATCAGTTTGTGTGTTGAACTGCATCAGAGATTGTTGCTGCTAGCCACTAGTGATTGGTGCTAGCTGGCCAACGATTGCTGGTACTGGCCAGTGACAATAAGTTTGTTCAGCATTGGCTCTGTCGTCAGTCCTGAGCATTGGCTCTGTTATCTTTCGCTGCTATGTTATCTTTCGGCCATCTGTTTTCTGGGCCATTTTCTATTTTTCTTCTTCTTTTAGTCCTTTGTGATCTTGGAGAGGTCAAGCCCTGTTTGGCCTATGCCGAGTAATGTCTGTAACTGCTTTCTTCTTAATGAAATACGTGCTAAGGCACGGTCGCGAAAAAGGCATTGGCTCTGTCGTCAGGATTGCCCTCTCACGGGGTCTGTCGTCAAGTACAGATGAGAAGGATCGTCCACATTCCAAATGCAGAGGAAAGCGACCAGCGGCCAACACGATCGCAAGCGGCCAGTGTGGAGGCAATCGCAAGCAGACGGCATGGAGGCTACGTCCGGCGTCGGGACGTACGTGCCTGGGATCGACCTCGGGGGCGAAAAGGATGGGAGAGGCTCACATGGACTTCTTTGAATTATGGATATCAAAATTTGGAGAGACTGTTGGTTTCCAAATATTTTTTTAATACTTTTGATGTTATATAGAATATGTAAAAGGCTATATTTAACTAATAGAATAGCTATTCTTTTGGAGTTGCTCTAACTTTTCTCTATTCATACTATTCCCCCCACTCACAGAACACGCTTCCCAGAGCTTTCTACAGTGTGTTTTTGCTAAAGCTACAATGAATATTTGGAAATCTGAATACACCCAAAAAAAAAATTGTACATCCATCTAGAAACAATGCAAGTTGGAATGGGCGAAACTTCCCTGAATTTGACTAAGCTTATAAAGAAGCAATTATAACTGTAAATATATGTGATATAAAAAATATATTATACAGTAAAATAACTGTGATTATTCTGTATCATAAATAATATTAAATTTTTTGTATATATTTGGCTATAGTTGATATGCAATGATTTTTTTAGTACATGTCTTTGATATTAAAGCGTGCCTTGTTCCTCCAAAGGAAAAACTATATATAATATCATATCATAGAGGGAAAATGGAGGCTGACTGTTACGAAATAAACTGTAGCGACAACGACAATGAACATACCAGGCGAAGGAGAACTAGAGCGTTTCTACTTACAAATTTGAGGGGACGGCCAAATTGCTATCCTATCCCCATGATAATATGAGCCAGGATAAGGTGAACCAAGAAGTAGCTAAAGAGAAGAAAAAAAAAAGAGAGATTCTGGTGTAACTCTCCAAGGAGCAAACAATAAATATGACTTTACCTGTTCTAGAAAAGCTCGCTAAGATAAAAAAAAAATAAACTGGCATGATAGAAAAGACAACATTATTGAATTTGTGAAGTCATCAGCAAGCCAGAAACAAAATTCCATTCCCTTCTAATGGCAGACACCTTGCATCAGTGTGTACTCTCTGACTGACTCCACGCACGCAACGCAAGTACCCAACCGCAACCCTGCTCCTCTCCCCTCTCTCCCCACCCTTCCCTACCCCCACAGCGCCGCCGCCTCTCCCGTGTCCGGCGGCCACCACGCGCGCCCATTGTAACCTGCCGGGGCACGGAGCTACCGGGCTGGTTTGCCTTTGGGACCGCCCGCGAGGAGCAGAGGGGGCAGGGCGCCAGCTTTCTTGTATCGATTGCTCCCGAGCTGCTCGCCGAGGATTAGTCGTCCCGTGCGGCAGCCATGTCTGTGGAGCTCATCCTGTGGCTCTTCTCCTTCGCCTCCGTCATGGTCCTCGTCGGCCTCACCGCGTACCAGGCAAGCTGACGACCCCTCCTTTTGCATCTGTAATCTGTTAATAGCCTGACCGACCACTTTAGCAGCGAGTCCGGTCCAAATCTTGCGCGCAACCGGCGAATTTCTGCCCTGTTTCGAGCTCGGATGTTGAGAGCTTGTGGGGATTCGACGGAATTTGATGCCAAGTTTGGTCAACGATGGCGTTCTTTCATTCATACTTTCGAGGATGGGGATGACATTGAGTGCCAAATATATTTCTTTTAGGGGGAAAACATTTTTTAGTCCTTTAGGATTTCTGACTCCTATGTTCTTGATATTGAATCGCAAAAAAGAAGCCATCGTTGTACAAAAAAAGGGCCCAATATATCTGTTTAGAGTATTCCAATTTTCTTGGTTTTTATATAACCTTTTTTATGCTATGTACTTTGATTTGTAATTTTTTGACAGTAAGGCTTTGGTATATTGTAAAGGAAATGCTGCTACTGCAGTACTTGAAGGTTCTTATTGCCTTGTTTAGAATGTTGGCGCCAGCTGTTATGCTAGGACTTGTGGATGTAATCATACAAGGCCTGCCTGTGTTTCTTTAACTGGTGCGAAACCAGCCTGGTTTTCAGTGGCACTTGCATTATCATTACTATAGTGCCTAAAGCTCGAATGAAACATGATTGATTCAGTGGTACTTTAGGCTTACCAGATCTATCTGAAAATGACTAATGTGGCTGATTTGTCCTAATGTGTTTCTGCCAACTGCCATGAGTAATACAGGCTTTATGTCGACGCAATTAGCACTTATAATTTCTACATTCTATGATTGTATTGATACACAAATTACATTCTTAAAGTAAATTTAGTAATTTATGCATGAGGCCTGCCTTCTTATTAGCATGCCCAATCTTCTTGATTTATTCCCCTGATTTGCTTTTCTGCTTTTATACCAGCTTATCTGTTTGTCTGATCTGGAGTATGACTATATCAACCCGTATGATTCGTCATCTCGCATCAACGCGGTGGTCCTTATAGAATACTCACTTCAAGCAGCCCTGTGTGCTTCTTTCCTAGTGACGCTGCATTGGTTCCCGTTTCTGATGATGGCACCTGTAACATACTACCATGTGAAATTGTAAGTGTTACTTGCTTTCAGTCTTCGTGTTGATTCTGGTAGAACTGTTTCACCATTTAGATACTATGCAGTTAATATTATTTGGTTGGATTTGCATCTTGATTGTCTTTTATAAATGGAAATAATACTTACCTAGAAGCCTTTATCGAACAGCTAAGTAAGAATATAATCTGTTATAGAGTTTAGAGACGGAAATGTAATATTGTGTTTGTATCTAGTTGCCTTTTCTAGTATTATACCTGCCCTTGCCCTGATTTCATAGACCTAAATACAAAAAATTTTTAGCTCAGCTAGCTAACTTTCATTATTGCTCCAATAGGACTAAATTAACTCTGAAGCTGCCATGTGCAGTTTATTTGTCAATGAGAAAACCTACCTTTTCGCTACTATTTGCTAGAAAGTAACCACTTGATATTGTTGTGCCAATTATTCACCAATTGTCATGGATCACCGATTCCACATATATATTTAAAATGAAAGTGGAACTTAGTATGTTCTTGTATAGGGTAGAGATACAATATAGCAGATTTGATTTTAATCTGTTGAATAAAGGCAAGCACCCCACTCTCAGTTATATGTGGACAGAACATCCCCCATCCGCTTCTGGGGTTGTAGCCCCTGATAGCCATGAAAGCTATGCAGGGTTGTAGCCCCATCTGATTGTTGTTCTTTCATGGACTCATGGTTGAAATAGAGGAACAGATTCTGCTCGAATTTTGAGTTGATTTTGAGTTCTTTTTCTTCATTGATGCTTTGGGTTTGGTCATCCCTTGGCATAGGGCTAGTTCAGATCAGTAACTGCTTTACTTATTTGAGTGGGATGTCTGACTTTTTCTTTCTTCAATAAGCCTTTGGGTTTGGTCCAACCTTGACATTGGGCTAGTTCAGATCAGTGATAGCTTTACTTATTTGACTGGGATGTCTGAATTTCTTTTCATTTAATTTTGGCCAAGCATTAATGTCTAATGATTGTTATTAGTTTGTGCAAATAGATTTCTATAAATCAGAACCAAGTAGATACTTGCATATTCCCTTTGGATGTCTGCCTAAGTAACAAACCTAGCCTGAAAATTTAAGTTTGTTTGTTGTGTCATCATGTTAGCTTTCTGTTGGGTTATGTTAATAAAACAGCATTATATGATTTTAATTTTAATCAGGTACATGGCACGCAAACATCTTGTAGATGTCACTGAAATTTTTAGACAATTAAATGGAGAGAAGAAGTACAGGATGATCAAGCTTGCCTTCTACTTCTGCCTGTTTATTATAACTATTTACAGGTTTGACTTCAAATTATTCTTTAGTTATTATTTTGTGGAATTGGAGTACTTTATGCATTTATTTGGTAGCGTAGCCTCTCAGTTATTCAAAAACACCCAGTGCATTATTGAACCCTTATAGATAACCATCCTCATACTAGCCCTTCCATATTATAGGACAGAAATTTCTTTAATAGTATTTTTATGTAGGTTAGCTGAATTTCCACACCGGAAATTATACTGATTTCAAACTCCTGCTGGTGGTGTGGGGGTTCATGAGAATATGACTTGGGAAATCCAAATATGAACTCAGTCTTTATACGACGATTTTAAACTTGCAAGCGGTCATGAGCAATAGTTAAAACTGTAATTATATTCAGTATTATAGGTGTTCCCTTATGTTTACCTGTCTCACTAAACACTGATTGTAGTTGCAGATTAGTCGTTTCCATATATTATAGCTTCTTTCAGATTATATTCGAGCATGTAATTCCCTGCCACCTTAATGGGTAATGCTAGCTTAGAACACCAAGAGTGCTATGTATAATCTAATATCGCATTTGTTTATGAATTTGACAGGCTTGTGATGACAGCCGTGATGCTGTTTATTGACGAGGATGTAAATCTGGTAGAAACTAGGACTATCTAAACTTTGCCTCCAATTTGTTGCAGCTCTCAGTGGAGCAGGTAATTATCACATTCTTTTGTCTCTATCAGATGAAAATGTTTATGTTGTAACAAATAAAGACTATTGTGTTGCAGACTTGCAGCCTTCGAACAGCAGGGTGAAAAGAGCACAGTTGGGAGGAACCAGTGAGACCATAATTGAATGCCTTGCCTGAGTTACAGGATAGATGATCAACTCGTTTGCAATAGAGGCAGGAGCTAATCTGGTGTCTCAGATTCCCATTGTTCATCTTTAACCATCAAACAGAACTGACAAATCTAATGTACTATGGATTTTCACTAGTTTGCTCTGTCAAGACCGTGTTTGCAAATTGGGCTGGCAATGATCGATCGTTTGAGACTTGGGAAGCTGTTGTACGTTTCTTTTTTTACCTGTATCCCAGTGATGCTGTTTTATCCATTTCAGATGTTTTCACGTCTGATTGATAGTGTAGTGTCCATTTACCTGATTCAGTAATTTGTATGCCCTGGGACCACGTTATCAAAATGACATGAAGCTTATCCTGCCGTGTGCAGTTTCTTGTGCAACATTTGGTTTGGTTATGATAAAGCTATTAGCAAAGAGGTCGTAAGTTGAGACATATATATTATTGTATAGGTGAAAAGACATTCTTGTCAATCATTTAACGCCCTGTATGGAGTATTTTGACAGAATGTCTTCCGGAGTGGTTTGCTTAGTCAGCTGCCAGGTAATTGCTCTCAGGGTAATCTTGCTTATAGAACGTCCAATTTTGACCACCATCCACCACTTTTTCTTGGCTTGGCTTACAGCAGTCAATGAACCACAAAAGTAATCCGTGAACTTTCCGGCCTGGTATAGAATGATCCAAATGATTTTTGTGCCAACATAGCTTACAAAGTGGTACAAGAGTATATACATGTCATTGATTTCTTTTCTGCCAGTAAAACATGACATTATTGTATACTTTATCAAAGCAACTTAAACTTTTTATCCAAATCAAGAACTGACAATGAATATTCCTGTGGCCATGCTTCTCCGATCACCTCCTGAATCAAACAAAGGCTAAGATGAGCAGTACTCCACACAATCCAAATATTAAAAACTAATTGTCTAGCTATATATACAAAGTAAATGCCCACAGCACATTTGTGTGTTGATATATACAAATCTAATGAAAAATCCTAGTGCTTTCGATACATATATGAGTTGTCTGGTCCAGTGCAGACCGAGGCTCCTAGGGTAGCAGTATTTCTTCCCCAGCCATGAGGACGAGGGAGGGAGGCCAGGGCCACCCAACACGGACGACATTGACGCTTTGGCATTACCAAGACCAATGTTTACATCACTAATCACTCTAAAACAACAAAAACTGCACCACAAACCTCCAGACATATTATTTGCAAACCTACTTTGCAATCTTGGAGATGACGGACTCGAAAGCCCCAACCAGGGCCTTGACTCTGCTCTTCCTCGTCTTCACAAGCTTGCTCGCCGTCTCCTCGATCACGTTATTGTACAACCTTTGGCTCTTCTTCTTCTCCAGCGTCTTCTGATGCCTCAGCGCCACCGCCGGCACAACAAACCCACCGGCGCCCACACCACCAGAACCGCCGCCGAGACCGCGTCTCCGTAGGCTCCTGATCCTGAGCTGGATGCCCCTGATGCTCCCCGACGAACCATCCTCACCGCCCCTCCTCGACCTCATCCTCGCCGTCGCCGGCTTCTCCTCCATCTCCGGCGGCGCGATCGGCGCCTTGGTGCTCCTCGACCGGAGTTTGAAGGTGACGCCCGAGTTCTTGCTCGCCTGCCGGGCGATCGGGTTACTCGGGAACCGCACCGACCGGCTACCGATGCTCATGCTCTTCGCCCTCCGGTGAGCCGGGACGATGGGCCTCTTGGTTTCAGCCGCCGCCACGGCAGCGTACTCTTCTTCGTTGAGAGGGCATGGTGGCGGTGGCTTTGCGCTCTCTGCTTCTTCTTCTTCTTCTTCCGCGATTGCGGCGGCTGCGCCGCCATGGACGGCCGCCGTTTCTTCCTCAAGGTCGCGCAGGAGGCTCACGCGGCTTTGCATCACAGAAGGTGAGAGGGTGTCGTACCCGTGTAGCGCCTCTTGATCCATGGCCGCGGCCATCTCTTCGACTACCAATGACGTGGGTTTCTTCTTCTTCATCACTATCGTCTTCCCTTTTGGAGGCTTTATTATGCTTTTGGTGACGTCAGCAGCATTGGCTTTTGGAACCGTGGTGGTGTCGTCGACCACAATGTCCTTCCACTCGATGCCACCGACGGCCTCGCCACCTCCCTGCTTGGCCATGCCGGCGGCGGCCGACGACCTCTTGTCGTCGGCGGTGGTGGAAGAATCACTGACGACGCGGCGGCGGAACACGGACCGCACCTTGACCATGACCCTGCTGCTCTGGCTCTCGGCAGAGGATGCCGGTTGCTGCGGCGGCGGCGGCGGCTTCCGGGGATTCTTCTTCTTCTTCTTGGGGTCATTGTTATTCTCCTCGAATTCGTGCGTGCCGCCGTATTTGCAGACGTGGTGGCAGGAGGCCGTCGACGTCGACGGCCTGAGGTAGCCCGGGACGGGCCTCGCGCCGCCGCCGAGGTGATGATGGTGGTGAGGCGGCGTGGTGTGTGTGTTTCTCGTTGATTTGGCAACCTGGGGAGCCATCTGGAGCTCCATTGGGAACGAGGTCGTCACGTTGCTGATTGGTGTTCCGTCGAGCAGGTAGGAATCAAGACGATTGTAAATCTGCAGAGAATGAAAACATGGTTTGATCAAAATCCGATCTTGTAGGGGGTTGAGAAACAGAGGAAAGGACGGAGGCAGGGCATGACCGCATGAGGAACTCACCGCTGCTGCGCTGGCTGGGCTTCAGTCGCCGCGCGCCATGGGCGCCCAAGCAAGCAGAGCTCGCCGGCCGGACACGACCGAGAATTCCCCAAGAGGGTTTCCCCTTTCTTCGCCGGCTGGTTCCTGGGTGGACTGGTCTCGCCTACCTAGATGTGTGTGTATATATACATATATATATTCTGCAGTGCCGTGCATTGATGGGAATGACTGAGGAACGGCTGGGCTCGCCGCTGGCATAACTGGGGCCGCCGCCCGGGGTAGGAGAGGATCCGGTCAAGAAAGGGAAACGACGGTGGGTAGCTGCAGGCGGCAAGCTCTCTTTCCGTCCCGTTCTTTGTTTAATGGCGAAGGGGTGGTGTGGATGGACAGGTCAGGGATTGGTGGCCGGAGGAGGTCAAACACGGCGGGAGACGACGACGGTGTGGGGCCCGCCTGATTTGAAGAGGGCGGGGCGTGTGTCGGATCGGAAGAGCTGAAGGAGGGTTAGGTGCGCGGTTCGCGCCATTGACTGGCTGGCTGACCGGCCGGGCCCACCGGCAGCCCACGTTTGAATTTGAATTGGTTTGATTGGTTTTTGCGAGGATCATTCATTGAAGGGTGCTGTGCTGGGGGCACCAGGTATAGACAAGTTGGTACGCGCTGGATTTGGACACGTACCGTTTGACCATCTGTTGGGTAAACTTTGATTGGTGGTTGCACTTGCGCATCGAATTCATGGTCATGATCTCACAACTTTGTTTTGAAACACGATGATCTGTTTCGGATTGCGCGCTAGTAAACTCTCCAATGCGAGAAATTCATGTGAATTCCTCTTTTTACCGAGACGAGACATATCTGAATATGCTTTTATTTAGGATCCAAGCTTCTGTTTTGACGATTGAGGAATCAAGATGCGGTATATATTCGAATTTTAACGGCGTAAGGTGGCTCATGGTTCGAGTCAGTGAGGATCCGACCAACAACCGTGAGCTGGTCGGAACAAATAATCACAACGCAATTTGGTCGAGACAAATGTTAATGCTAGCTTGCCCATGGATTAATATCATGCTACCATTGTGTACCTTTATGATTCTACATATTATTGGAGTAATTTGATCTTACAACTCTGGCCATCGGTCTAGTGCCTTGACTTTCTTGTTGCCTTGAAAAAATCATTTGCTGTCTACTTGTCAGGGACTATATATCCAGACTAGATGGCTTCAATCTGGGCTGGCTGAATCTCGTCAAGTTAATAGTCCCAGTCTTTTCGAGAGAACTAGTGTTTTCAATTGTATTATCGAACCTAGTCGTAAGAGCACCGATAAGATGACTAATCATGATTATTCTAGACTAGTCGGAAGTCTAGTCTAGTCAGAACTCGACTGCATACACCTATGAGTGCTCAGTTCTCACTTGTGAATTAATTTTGCAGCAATGAAGATTGAAGAATCAACCAGTAGAAAGTTTAGTCTCTTATAATTGAATTTTGTTCATGTTTCGTGATGCAGACTTCCAGATTCCAAAGTCCATAGTACAAATTCCAGGACTCAATGGTTTCTATGAGAGTTGAATGGCTACTAAAATAACATAGAAAGACAAAAATTAGTGAGTATAATCAAATAAAGCACTACCGGCCAACTCACAACCTCGATGAACCCCTCTAATCCTTTGGACACCCTAAACCCTAATGGGCCAGCCTACCACCGGCCAAGGCCCACAACGCGAAACAACCTAGGAAAAGTCTCCGCCTGATTGTCCTCTTAGCTGATCGGTGCGACTAATCGGTCACGATTAGTCGGACGACTAGAAACTAGTCGCTCCAACCTACTCGTTGTCCTTTATCGAGGTTTACGGACCAATAAGCCCGACTAATCATGACTAACCACGACTAATCAGACGACTTAAAAATAATACTGTACATGCATGTGGAGAGTGGGGACCCATGGTGCCACTGAGCGATTTATCATAGCTCGAGGGATTAAGGCCATGTTTGTTTCAGCTTCTCAATCCAGCTTTATGGCTTCTAACAGCCAAAAGCTAAAAAGACTGAAACAAACAATCCAGCTAGAAAGTGCCCACCATATACTACCATACACTACCAGACATACTTGCAGCCTAGCTACTTTGCAATCTTGTTGATGACAGACTCAAAAGCACCCACCAGGGCCTTCACCTTGCTCTTCCTCGTCTTCACGAGCTTGCTCGCCGTCTCCTCGATCACATTATTGTACAACATCTGGCTCTTCTTCTTCTCCAGCGTCTTTTGATGCCTCAGCGTCACCGCCGGCACAACAAACCCACCATCGCCGAGACCCCGTCTTCGGAAGCTCCTAATCCTAAGATGGGTGCCCCTGTCACAGGTGTTCCCCGATGAAGCATCCTCGACCCTCCTCGACCTCATCCTTGCCGTCGTCGACTTCTCCTCCTCCTCCGATGGTGCGATCGGCATCTTGGTGCTCCTCGACTGCAGCTTGAAGGTGACAACTGAGTTCTTGCTCGGCTGCCGGGCAATCGGGTACCACACCGATCGGCTGCTAATGCTCATACTCTTCGCCCTCCGGTGAGCTGGGATCGGCCTCATGGTTTCAGCAACTACCACAGCGGCATACTCTTCTTCGTCGAGAGAGCATGGTGGCTTTGCCCTTTCTGCTTCTTCCGCCACCACCGGCTTCTCCTCCTCCTCTGGCGGCGTGATTAGTGCCCTGGTGCTCCTCGACCGTGGCTTGAAGGTGACAGCTGAGTTCTTGCTCGCCTGCCGGGTGATCGGGTACCACACCGACCGGCTGTTGATGCTCATGCTCTTCACCCTCCGGTGAGCTGGGATCGGCCGGCTAGTTTCAGCAGCTACCACAGCAGCGTACTCTTCTTCGTCGAGAGAGCATGGTTGCTTTCCCCTTTCTGCGCTATGGGCCATCTCTCCTTCTAGGTCGTGTAGGAGGGTTGTGTGGCTTTGCATAATAGAAGGGGAGAGGATCTCGTAGCCATGGAGCACCTCTTGATCCATGGTCACCATCTTTCCGACCAGCAATGATGTTGGTTTCTTCTTCTTCTTCTTCCCTAAAATCCAAACGACCCCACCAACTGGCTGGAAAGGGGGCTTACGAACCGACTGTAAAGAGGTTTGTGTAGTAATGTTTGGAAGCTTTATGCTTTCGGTGGTGCCATCTGTGTTGGTCTTCTTCTCCAATGATTCGTCTTGAGTAGCTTCTGTTTCTACACCATCAGTGATCGTGGCTTGGTCGTGTGGCTTCTTCTCCTTCTTCACATCCTCCTTCTTCTTCTTGGCATCGCCGGAACCGGCGAGTCCGGCGATCGTTGTAGAGATCTTATCAGGGTGTGGAGATGATCCATGGGGTACATCAGGAAGTGGAGCCGTGGCGGTGTCGTAGGCCACAA
Source organism: Digitaria exilis (assembly GCA_015342445.1). NCBI lineage: Eukaryota > Viridiplantae > Streptophyta > Magnoliopsida > Poales > Poaceae > Digitaria > Digitaria exilis. Next base: position 843,201 of record JACEFO010002902.1, read on the forward strand.
TGTCCTTCCACTCGACGTCGACGGTCCCGCCACCTCCCTTGGCCTCGCCGGCATAGGTGACGGCAGCCGCCTTATCAGCCCTGCTGGAGTCACCGACGTGGCGGCGGAACACGGACCGCACCTTGACCATCACCCTGCTCTGGCTCTCGGCTGGCTGCTGCTTTCGGGGCTTCGAGTGGGGCTTCTTCTTCGTCGTCGTCATCATCTCCTTGTCCTCGAACTCATCGTCATGGTGGCCTGCCGGCGGCCTGAGGTAGCCGGGGACGGGACTCACGCCGCTGCCGTGATGGTGAGGCGGCGTGCTGAGTCCCATTGATTTGGTAACCTGAGGGGCCATCTGTAGCTCCATTGGAGATCAGGTCACGTTGCTGATTGTTGTTCCCGTCAAGCAGAATGATGAGTTTCAGAACTCAAGAAAAATGTAAATCTGCAGGGAACGAAAATTGCTTGAGGTTTCAGTGTATGGGATCATCGATCAAACTCGGATTATATTCTGTTAAGTTGGAGTTGCATAATTGCAACTAGTAGGTTAGTTAAAAGTTAAAACTACTGAGCAACAGAGCAGAGCACGAGGCCAAGAGGAACTCACCGGCCCGGCTTCAGTTCACTCGCCGCACGCCATGGCCGCCAAGCAGAGCTCACCGGACACACACGAGAATGGCCTAGCTTGTGCAGTGGCGAACCTGTCTCGGCTACATGTATATATATATCCTGCAGTGCAGTGCATTGACGGTGAGGACTGAAGAGTGCCTGGGCTCGCCGCTGGCAATCTGGAATCACTGGGGTAGGAGGCGATCTTGGTCAAGAAAGGGAAACGGCTGTCGTCGGTAGCTGCGCCTTCTCTTTCTTGTTTATTGTTTAATGGCGAAGGGTAACGGTGGTGTGGATGGTCAGGGATTGGTGGCCGGAGAAGGTCAAGCACGGCGGGAGACGACGGCGACGAGCACGCAGGGGGTGGGGCTCGCCTGATTTGAAGAGGGCGGGAGCGTGTCGGATGGGAAGGGGTTAGGTGCGCGGTTCGCGCCATTTAACCGGCTGGCTGATCGACGGGGCCCACGATTAGCCTAAGATTGAATTCGGATTGGTCTGATTGGTTTGCGAGGATATTCATATAATCCTAACAGTATGCAAAGGGTGTGGGGCCACCAGGTACAGCCAAGCTGGTGGGCGTTGGATTTGGACACATTTCAGAAACTTCGACAGGTGGTTGCACTTGCGTGTCAGATTCATTGTTTGGTAATTCTCAAAGGATGTTTTATAGATACAATTACCCAGAGTCACACATTATCTAAAAATGCTTGAACTAGGATTAAACATCCATTCTCAATGTATAGTTTCATTTATTCTTGTTTCATAAACTATGCAATATACAAGCTCTCAATGCCTAGTTTCATCCACATGAAACTCATTTCAGATATCTCTTCATTGATGTATTGTAACATCATTAAAAAAAATACATACATGGCACTTTATTTATTATCCATAAAACTCCATTAGGTTGGCCTAACCTTCATCTCACATTAACCAACTATGGTATAATTCTAAGGTAGGAGTAGCCCAATTGGTTTTGCGAGGACATTCCATTCAAGGGAGTGATTGGTGGGGACTACCAGGTACTAGATTTGGACACCGTTTGACCATCTTTAGGGGTCGTTGCACTTGCACATCAAATTCATCATCACAGGCTCACCCTTTTGGAACACGAGAATTTGTTCTCGGATTGCGCGCTAGCAAACTCTCCTGTGCGAAATTCATGCCAACCCCTCGTCCCTCGGATCCATATCCGAGCTCTTCTAGGATCCGTGCTCGATTTGTGATACAGAGGAATCGAGTTGAATGTCACGGTTACCTCATAGCTCCGAGCCTCCGACCGATCCACAAAGGTGAGCTAGTTGGTAGATAGTGGGCTTGTTTAGATGGGGATGTAAAGTTGATGAAAGTTAGTGTCATATACATTCTTTTGACACTAATTACGAGTACTAAATATAGACTAATGATAAAACTAATTACACAGATGGACTCTACATCACAAGACGAATTTATTAAGCCTAATATGTGCCGTCATTAGAGCATTTTTAATGATGGGTTACTATAGCATGACAGTGTCTTATGATGAATTAATTAGGCTTAATAGATTCGTCTCACGATGTGGAGTCTATCTATGTAATTAGTTCTTTTTTACACCTAGGTTAACACTCCTAATTAGTGTCCAAACATTTGATGTGATAAGTTGGCAAAATAAATTGACGAAAATTGTTGTCAACGTCCCTGTACGTTCCACACTATATACTAAATGTGATTTCTAGCGAGGCCGACAGGTTTGAGAGAATGAAAAGATTCATAACACAGAGCCCAACATTAAAGCTAATCAAGTTAGTACACCGACTACTACCATGCTACTACGTACTGTGAATGTGTGATTAGACATATTATGGAGTAATTTGATCAAACCACTCCGGTCGTCAGTCAGGAGCATTGACTTTCATGTTGCTTTGAAAAAAAAAAAAATCCGTTGCTATCTACTACATGGCTTCAATCTGGGCTGGCTGAATTTGATGGGTCTTGGTCTGTTTTAGTGGACTGAAGAAATCAAATGCAATATAAATATGCAAGAAAGGTCAGCTATCCAGATCTTTCGTACTAGAACGAGCTATCACTGGCATAACCTCAAGCAGAAGAAGCAAAATATTGACCCAAAAAACCAAGACAGGTCGCTTGAGTATTTTATCTACTACCATTTTACACATCATTAGAGTATTTTGATCTGGCAACTTGGTCATCTGTCTGCAGCCTTGACGTTCTTACATTGAAAAATCTGATTGTTAGAGTATTTTTTTTCTTTATTTTTCAGAATTTATCTGGGACACCAGAGGACACTGAAAATTTTCCGAGTCTCAGGTCTTTTTCAGTGGCCTGATGTCACACCCTGAAATTTAGAATTTCGAGATGTGAATTAGAAAGAAAATTAAATAAACAATTTTTATTAATTATTAAAACTTTTTCAACATTTGTCTTATTTACAGGGTATTTAGTATAGGAAAACAATCATTTTCCTAAATCAAATAAAAATGCTTTGTGTTGCCTTAATTGAAATGTTGTATTCATGCCGTTGCATCTAATATTTCTTGAGTGTTAGATTTCAAAATACGTTTAGACGTCGATCAAATCTTTCCTGAGAATTTCCTCGGTTTTCTGGAAATTAATTCTCTTTTCCTAGAGTCAAATCCATTTATTGGAAGGCTTTAAAATCTCTTTCATGATCCTCAAATATTTTATTTTGGTTCAAAGTCTCCAACTCTATCTCTGGAATTTTTCCTAGGATTTTTGGTGCTTTGGAGAGAATTTTCCGTGGTTTAAATGCATCTCTAGAATTATCTGGATTTGTTTTCGAACTAGAAATCTATTTCTCAAATTAAAATCTAATTCTTCTTCTTGGGCCGACCCATTTCTTTTCCCGGCCCATCACTCCAACCGCGCCGGCCCATTTCCTCAACCGGCCCATCTCCCAGCCCGCCTCCTTCTCTCTCTCACCGACGCTGTGGCCCCACCTATCGGCGCCTTCATCCTCTTCCTCGCGTCGTCCACGAGCAGGACTCTGCTCGAGTCTGAGCCGAGCCCGCCGCGCCGCCCTCCCTTGGCGCGCACGCTAAGCCTCCCTCTTCCGGTCCTATATAACACGCAGACGCTGCCCTGCTGCCTCTCTGCCCTAGCCTCGCCTTGCCCTCCTCCTTGCGTAGCGCCGCCGCCAAGTCAAGCTCGCCGGAGCAGAGCTGCAAGCGCCGCCTCTCCCTTCGATTCACCGCCATGGAGCCTTGTCGGGACAAATTGATGGTGCCACGAGCTTCACCGAGCTGAGGCGCACCCGTTCCACCCATCGGTGCCGTCAATTGACTGACAGAACGCTGCCACCGCGTGGAGCTCCGAAGCGCCGCCGCCTCTGTTCGATTCCAGCCGGAGCAGCTCGTCGTCGCCGATGGTGAGGACCCCTTTAAGTTCTCCTCGACCTCCTCTTTCTATTCTCCCACTTCGCCGAGCTCCTCTCTCCCTGAATCGCCGCCGAGCGGACGAGCCGCCCCTCCGCCATGGCGCCGCCACTCCCCTTCGTCTCCGGTGAACGGCGCCACCTAGGTGAACGCGAGGCGCCTGACCGAAATCCGACGGCCAACAATAGATCGAACTCTGGTCAACCGAGTCAGCCGTGGCTTCTTTGCAAAAGAGACCTTATTCAACCCGCCATCCAATTCAGTTCAAAAGAAATTAGATCGAAGCCCTTTTCTTTTCGTTTAGATCCCTGATCTTTTGTAGATTTGAACCCGCCATCCTTGGTTGCTAGTTTTACGCGTTAGCCTTCGTGTTTTTATATATAATTATGTTTTAGCCCTCAGTTTCTTCTGTTGAAGCCCCTGATAGTTTAGTTTCTTCGCAATTAAGCCTCCGAACCTTGTTTTATCCATAGATTTCACGTTTTAACTCCGTTTAACCTCGTTTTTGTTGCGTTAATCTTATATAAACGTAGAGTTTAATTCACCAGTGTTGTTTACCATGTTTCATTGTTTTGAAATAAGTTAATAAATATTAATTTGCCTAATTCTTATTTGACTAGTCTTTCCAATTAAAAGCTATATAAGGTTATACCTCGGTTTTCATAAGCTAATTCAATATGGTTAATGAGCATTCACCTTGTTTTTATGAATAAAAGCTACATAGGTTATATCCGAGCTTTCATAATCACATGTTAACTTAATTAATGATTATTGAATTAGTTTTCATAGTTAAAATCTAACTAGGGTTAAACACCGGTTTTGTGTAATCTAAATTAATACGAATAATTTCCAACTTGAATGTGCTTTCAATATAACTTGTTTAGCCCAACACGATACATTAAGTTATTCGTCTAAATGTTCTCTCCTGTTTTATTGCAAATTAAAATGTTTAATTGGTATAATCATTATATAAATATTTGCAAATAAAATTGATTAAGCTTTAACCCATCTTTATCAAAGTATAATTTGAATTAATTTGAATATTGAATATTTCTCTGAAGTATTCATTACATATCTTTTCATAATTAAAATCAATAAAGCTTATAGTCTTCTCTTTCTTTTTGTAATATAAATCTTTCGATAGTTGTACCTTTCCAACCGGTGTTCCATTTTCAACGTTCTTTACACCCTCATGATCGTAGTAACGAGCTCCATCGTTCAGTTTGTTCTTTTAAAACCTTTTCTTTTTATTGGTTTATTGTTCTTAGTTGTACCTATTTCTTTGCTTTCATGTTTTTGCTTGTGCTCGATGATTGCTACGATTAGAGGAGCATCGTTCCGAAGCTGTCAAGAACAAGAGTTGAAGACTGAGCAGTGGTATTCTTTTGCGGAAAGGCAAGTGTCCCTAACCATCCTTCTACCTGTGCTTTATAAGATCATATATGTTAATCGGAACATGGAAAACTATCCAGGATTAACCGTACAACCGCAATACTACATGGCTCTGGTCTTGGCTAATTAATTAGAAACCTTGGTTAGGAATGATCTTACCGAAAGGGCATAGGGGGTGGCGGTTGACGGTGTATAGCCTGGTCCTCTCGTGAAGTGGGCTTAGCTAAGACACTATGCCCGTTAGGGAGGGTTATGCCTGCTTCCGATCCGGAAACTTTAGCGGGTCGTTTCTAACTAGGGAATCTTTGTAAAGGCCTCGTAGCATCCCTATGCAGTCACACCTCGGAAGTGTGGTACGTGCTTTGGCCGGCACAGCATGGTTGTGTTTAAAGTTTTTTGGAGCTTTTACGCGAATTGTGGTGAAAGTGTACAAACTCTGCAGAGTGTAAAACTGTTATAACAGCCGTGTTCGCGATCATGAACGGCCTGGACCCTCACAAGATTAATATACTTGAAGTTGATGATTAAATTGTTCTGGTTATTTCGGTGGCCTTGCTGAGTACCAACCATAAGTGTACTCATCCTTGCTTATTGCTGCTCAGTATTCAGAAGGTGTGTGAAGTTGTTGAAGGTGATGCTAGGCGTACGCAACCCCCAGTCAACTGTCTGTGGTGAAGAGTTCAAGATTCCGCTGCTAGAAAACGTTTGTATTGCATTTATTTTATTATTTCTGCTGTAACTTTGTGTTTTGTTTATTCATGGAGTCTATCATATGTGTGAAACCTTATCCTGGCACACATATGAGATGCATCTGGTTTTCTTTCTAAAACCAGGTGTGACACCTGACGAAATCAAATGCAACACAAAAATCTTCAAGGCAGAGAAGCAACACAGTTATAGAAATTGAACCAAATATTTGGGTTCAAAAAACAAAGCTCAGTTTAGCTCGTTTCATCCGGAAGGTCGGAAAAACGTGACGACCCATGTTGCCACTAGAGCGTTTCATCACAGCATTTATGAAAATTTTCCGAGTCTCAGGTCTTTTTCAGTGGCCTGACGAAACCAAATGCAACACAAAAATCTTCAAGGCAGAGAAGCAACACAGTTATAGAAATTGAACCAAATATTTGGGTTCAAAAAAACAAAGCTCAGTTTAGCTCGTTTCATCTGTAACACCTCGTACTGAGGCACGAGCCAAGTAAGCCAACTGTGCTAACATCCCATTTGTGTCCATCCCCTCGCAGCAAAGTTTTAAAACGCAAAGACCATGCATAATAAACTCAAATTGTTCCCAAAGACCATGGCCATATGAAGTAAGATTACAGAAATATTCTCTCCGTCCATAAAAAAAATCAGCTTAATTTGGCTCGTGACAAATATTCTCTCAGTCTAGACAGACGATGGGGGGTGGGTTTGAAATATCCGGTTTTAGAATTGAATGGCCAAAATTAAACTAGAACAATAATTGAATTGTAAAAAATAGACTTCTTCCTTCATTCAAAAGTGATGTGTCGGGGGCCACCAGGTACAGTCAAACTGGTGGGAGCTGGATTTGAAGTTTGGACACCGTTTCACCATCTCTTGGGGACACTTTTGTCCGGTGGTCACACTTACGCGTCAAATTCATGCATGGTCATGTGGTCTCACAACATTGTTTAGAACACTAAAATCTATTTCTGATTGCACGCTGCCGCTATCTTCTTTGTCTGAAATTCATGTATGAACTCTTCGCTATCCGCAGACCATTATCCGGATGCTTTTATTTAGGATCCATGCCTCGATCTATTTTCACGACAGATGAATGAAGCTGCGGTATAAATTTGAATTTTTACTAACATAAGGTGGCTCTTGATCCAGTCTATGAGAATCCGGCCGACAAACGTGAGCTAGTAATCACGTTCAGCAGTATAATAGAGAAACCGCGATTTGTGGTGAGGCCGACATGTTTGATAGGATGATAGGGATCTATTAACGCTAATCAAGATAGTACACAGATTACTTACCACACTTATGATAGGCATACCATAATTACATGTTCATTGTGTATATTTACTCATGATGTGGAGTCCACAAAATTGGATCTCTCCACTTTATGATTTTTTACGATGATTTCTAAAGATTAAGCTAAAATAACAAAAAAATAGAATAAAAAGACAAAACCTCATTAGTGTAGCAAAACCGAAGTCTAAAACTGCTTCAGGACGTAATTTGTCTGGTTTTAGAAATCTTAGAGGGTAAAATATCCGATTTTATAGGTTGTGTGTGATGTACTCGACCCCATAGGTTAGGAGTGTTGTAGACTTTTTGCTTTATTTCTCAGGAAAATCATTTTGTTTATGCCTTCGAGAAAAAAAAACTATCGCTGTCAAAATGCCTGAAGGCCGAAGTGCAAATTTTATCACACCATTGTTGAATTCAGTGCAGTGTTCGCTCTTCTATATTTGCATTTGTATACTGGTGATTATCTCGTATAGACACCGTAGCCAAGGTGGTACTGAATAAATTATCTTGACCTCTTGGGCAAGAAGTGGCATTCCGGAAAATCTTTGTGCTTTACCACCAATTTAAATCGCAAGCTCTCTTATCTGTTCAGTGAAATGGATCTCCACAAGTCACAACTATGGTGTAGGCTAACTAATTTGGTGCCTTCAATTCAGGGTTCACAAAACCGAACCGGTTGGCCAAACCGCCGGCCGGCGGTAGCTGCTAACCGGTCCGGTTCCCGCGGGAACCGGTCAAAACCAGACAAATTCAAATTTTGAATTCAAATCCCCCGTGTGCTCGGTTTGTGTTGGCTAACCGGGCGGTTTGGCTCGGTAACCGGTTGGACCGGTTGGACCGAAAGAAAAAATTGGCATGAAATATGCGTAAATTAACGAAAAAATAACCACAAACACACACAAACATCCATACATATAATTGTACATACAAACATAATACAAATGTCCATATAAACCTAATAGAAATATCCATACAAACATAATACTATTGTTCCTACAAATGTCCATACAAACATAATAGAAATGTCCATAGAAAAAGATCAACGGTAGTATTGCTTGGCCATTTCAAACTCGGCGATGGACATGACTTGCAAACCTTGCCTTTGAAGCAACTCAGCTTGGAAGTCTTGCCAAGTTTGCCCCGTCCAAGCCGATGTTGTCTGCCATTCTTGCACTAACATGTTGTACCAATGTGGGTCCTCCCATTCGTACACCCATCTCATGGGTGGCTGCATGCTCAACTCAGGTATAGGATAGTTATAACTGGACTGTGGTGATTCGCTGATTGAGCTAGATGAGTATTGTGGATTGGCGTAATCCATTATCCTCTGTGTCTCTGGTGCTCCATGATCAGCGTCCTGAGAGCATGTGTGAACTCCGTCTCCCCTACAGTCAAACATATAATACAATTCATACTCACTTTGACAAACATATGTGCATATGTATGTATGTACACTTGATACCTGTGAAACAAAGACCGCCACCACCCCGGCGAGCACCACCGCCCCTGCCACCACCACCATGGCCACTGCCACCGCCACCATCACTGCCACCGCCGCCACCACCACCACCTTCACTGCCACCGCCACCACCTTCACTGCCACCGCCACCACCCCCATCACTGCCATCACCATCATCAGTATCATCTTCATCATCAGCGGAGCTGCTATCCTGAGACTCCTGATAATCTGGACTACGATCACCCTCTCCATCATCAGTTTCTTCGTCGCTCAGCACTATAGTTGATTTCCATTTGCCTTTTGCCTTGGTCTGTCGCTTTGTATCAGGCTTGCTCGGCCCTATGTGGAGCTTCCTCTTCCCTAGGTGAGTGTCACCCACATGTCGTCGTGCCCAATCACTAATGCATGCATCCCCTGTAGAAGTACGGAGGTCTTCATTATTAATCTGATCCCTTACAATATGAGACGGGATCGGTGCGTCTCCTTCATCATCGTCCTCATCAAGAACTGGGTCACTATTTGATCTACCATATTCCATCCACTCCCGCACCGGATTTTTATGATCATAGAATGAAAGTTGTGCCAACTGGTCAACAAAATCACCTTCATCACGAGGGGGGTTGGCGAGATCCGCAAGTCGCAGGCGTAGGTTGTAGTTGACATAGACAAGCTTGTTCAGTTTCTTGTGGGACAACCGATTGCGAACCTTTGTATGCAGCAAGGCAAAAGTACTCCAGTTCCGCTCACATCCACTTGAGGAGCAACATTGAGCAGCAAGCCGCATAGCAATGCTCTGGAGCTTGGGAGTTGAGTTGCCGTTTACCATCCACCACGAAGATGCAGTTGTCTTTGGGTCAAGTGCCATTTTATGTGCCATTTCCGTGCCAAACTCGCCACGTTTCAGTCGAAACACCTCAGCCTCGTGCAATGCCTGGATGGCGCTCTGCATATCCGTCATGCGCCTAAATGCATCCTTGAGTGTACGCCACATTTCCTGACTTGAAGCAAATTGATATGCATACCGAGGATTTAGGACAGCAGCTGCAAAATGGAAATCCCACCAATAAGCATAAGGTGTAAGGCAATACAGAACATATTTGGAGATACTTTTCTGATAGTCTTACCTGAACAAACATACGTGGATAGAATGATGTCCTGCATGCTGTTGTTCAGAATCGATTCATACTCTTTCCACATTGAAACATTTTGACCGAAGAAAGACTCCATTTCTTGTCTGACATTCTGGAAGGTCATCACAACCTCGCACAGGTTTGGCCGCTTATCTTGATCAGCAAAGCGAAGCAACTTGTATACTGGTTGAACTGAATCAATGATAAATCTCATTCCCTCCCACCAGTCCAAACTTGAGAATCTCGAATGAGTAAATCTACCCATTTTGGTCTTGGTCCATTTGCTCTGTAAAAATCCGGGAGATGCCATCCATTCTATGAAACGATCACGTTTCCGATACATGCTATCTAGGAACATGTAATTCGTCCCAAACCGAGTTGCATTCCACTTGACCAACTCACCACCAATTGCTTACCTCATCATTGCATTCAAATTACCATGATTGTGTAACCAAGCAGAGATTTTTTTGCATTGATCGATAGTATTTTGATGTTCGTACCTTTCACCAATGTCCTTTAACATCAAGTTCACAGTGTGTGCTAGACAAGGCATCCAAAGAATGTGCTCATACACCTCTCCAAGATCCTGGCATGCTTTCTTGTAGTTGGAGCCGATGTCCGTGATAACTTGAACGATATGCTGCGGCCCAATCTCGTCCACCACCTTTCGAATCTCCTGCAAAAATAGACAGATTATTAAGCAACATCTAAAACATATTCGTAATCAAACGAACTAGGTATGGGGTTACATTGAGCAAATATGCAGAATCTTGAGATCTTCCAGATGCATCAACAGACTTGTGGAACCACATGACCCCATTGCAATATATCAAAAAGTTGATGACACTCATCTTAGTTGGGCCAGTCCACGAATCACACATCAACGTGACGCCAAAGATTTCCCATTCCTGATGAAACTTTGCGTACTGAGTCATCAAGTCTTTCTCGTTTTGATCCAGATACTTGCCATCAATATCCCGTCCAGTCGGTGACGCAATACCTTCACCTGCGACCATAAGACAAACATGAGATTTGATACAGACATGCAGTTGCATATGTGTTATTCGGTTCAAAACAAAACTTACCCCACTTCTGTGTCTCTCTAATCGCGCTGACAAAGTATGGATTGTCAGCCTGTCTTCCACGTACTCCCGCAATATGAAAAAACTTCGACCAAACTTTCCCAATAGCTTCCTTTGCATTCTTACCCTTCTGTGTCCACTTGCCTGTGTCAATCCTTGGCTGCGTCGATCCTCTCGCGGACCCCAGGTTATAATCCACCACCCTAGGAGTCTGCCGCACCAAACTAGACCTTCCAAACATCTACGACACCGGATTCCCTCCCCTCGAACCACTACCCCCTCCATGCTCGTATGCACCTCCTCTCTGTTGCACCCCCGTCGGAACTCCTCTTCAGCTCTCGATTGGTGCAGGGCACGCTCCAGCTCAGCCTCCTCATCATATGCAGTATCTCCTGCCGGATAGTTACCCTCCGCTGCAACCTTCTCCTTTCTCAACTTCTCATGATTGCGGTCAGCAGTTGCCTTCTTAGTCCTTTCAAGCTCACGCTGAAAGAACTGATTGAAACCTTTCTACAATGGACGACCTCAGAACCGCGCCCTGCCAAATGTTGTTTCAACCTAGTCGCACCACCACCTCCTTTGGAGGTATGACAATAATTACATCTCCAACCGGGGTATAGATTTTCACCGTGCTCCCATACAACATCTCTCTCTCGACATTGTGTATCTGCAAACATGGAACGAACATAAACCTATCAATGTGAATTTCACAACAAATACGAAAGATAAATGCACTTAAAACCTGCTCCCATAATCTCATTTCCAAATTAACAAAATACAATAGCCTAAATCACTTCATCACTACAACCATTTCATATTTTCCTAAATCACAAAAGCCTAAACCAAAATATACCTAAATCAATCACTACATCAATACATCCATTTCATAAATCCATTAAATCCCTACATCCATTTCATAAATCCATCATATTCATCACTACAAATCAAAATAATATGTAAATGAAAATAGCAATAAATCCATCACTGCATCCATCCTTTTCATAGCAATAGCAATATCCATCTCATCATATGAAATCCCCCCATCCATTACCTCTCTGCGCGGATCTGCGCGGCTCAGCTAACCGCCCCACCCGGGCGTTTACCGACCTAACCGCCGCGGCTAGCCAGCGCTGCGGTCGGGGAACCGGGGCGGAGCGAATAGATCCGCCCTCCGTCCGGCTTACCGACCCAACCGGGCGGTTACCGGAGCTCCCAGGGCGGCACGCCGGCGGCGAGCGGCGGATGCGAGCGGGAGAGTCCGGATGCGGGGAGGAAGAAGAGAAAGAGGGTGCGGGGGAGTGCGGTGCCGTTGGGGGGCGCGGGGGTGTTTTACAGGGGTTGGGAAGTGGTGGGCCGAGTTGGGCCGACCACCGTTTTTTCTTTTTCTTTTTTTATTTAACTTGTATTTCACGAAACAAATAGCAAATGACCAAATATTTGAGAAATTTTGACACCAATAGATCCATCACACCATGAAGTATTTTTAAGAATTTTTATCTAATTTTTCATATTTTAAAATTCAAATTTGAAATTTTTAAATTTAACCGGTTTCAAACCGCCCCGAACCGCTACCGGTCCGGGGCGGTTTCACCGGTTCCCGCGGGAACCGGCCGGTTTTGAGCAGGATTGCGAACCCTGCTTCAATTTCGCATGACGCACCTGCAACCATTCATTGATAATTGATGCTTTGTTGCATGATTAGGAACACACATATCTCAATGCAATTAACATTTATATTTTATATATAGTTAGATAATTCGCATGTGTGATGAGAGCCAGCTTGCTATATATATACTTCTATCTCTGTTTTACATGAAATGGCCAGAAAACATAGAGTGTCGACAACAATGCGTGAGATGTTGGAGTGAACCAAATGTTGGCTAGCGCAGGGCAGGGCCCCATGGCGATGGTCTACCTATCAACAACCGCAGACTACAGTAGTACTAATCACCTGCGTGGATGCCCTGGACAGCATTGGCAGCTGCAGGCGGTACCTCAACAGGAGTCGCGGAGGCCAGTGCTGCCACGGCCTGGGCACGTTTGTGGACGCCGCCGCACAAGAGGACGGCGGCGACACCTTGCTCCGGTCTATGTGCCCCATCGTGAATGCTCCAGTCTCCACGCTCCATTGGGGTTGTGCGACCTCGTCGGAGTCGTTTCTTCCCTGTGCCTCTATCATGTAGAGCTGTCATGCTCTCTCTGTATTGTGTGTCTACGGGCGGTTACATCGGATGTTGTGTTTCCTTTCTTGCGTGTTTGTTAGGGTTTTTGTCTCTTCGTTTGGTCATTTTTTATCTCGGCACTTTTGGGGCTATCTTAAAGTTGCTTAATGTAATAAAAACATGGGTCTTAAAAACAAATACGCTGCTCCTTAGGCTGCTCGACCCCATTCGTGTTATCTATCTCTCCCGTGTCATCTATCTCTCCCCACGGCCTTCCTCTCCAGGATCATCACCGTCTCATCCGTCTGCCTCAACTGCTCCTCCTCCATGACCGGTGGCTGACGGACCAGTGCATTAATTGCATCTCCGCCGCGGCGGCAGGGCCGTACGTGCGGCGCTGCCTGCTGTCTGTCTGCCTGCTAGTACTCTACTTGCTTGTGTGTCTGTTGGTTTTCTTTTCTGTGTTTCTGTTTCTATTTCGTAACCGTGTGCCTTTAATTTTGCGCTTACTTAATTTACTCGTCTATAGTGTCTGTTCATGCTTCTGAATGCTTGTATACCATATGCATCCATCCTCAGCAATATAATGTCCTTTTAATTTCTTCTTCTCCCAAATTAAATTAAAACTCTCTGTTATTCGTTCTCATATCAATTAGAGTAAATTGCATCCATGATACAACAACTATGCAAGTGCGTGCAAATTGGTCCGACAACTTGTAATCCGATTAATCCCATACAAGAACTTTGAACTTTGGTGCGTGTACGGTCCAAATCCAGTATTTGTCCACCGTAGACTATGGTGTGGCATGGTGGGGCATTCGTTGGCTCGGCTCGGATCGGCTCGGCTCATCGGAAAGGCTCAGATCGGCTTGGCTCTACATATGGAACATGTTCCCGTGATTATTGGATCTCACGACAGAAAGTAGTTGACGCGGACGTCTCACCACGAACAACGCGGAAAACAGCGACGGCGTGGACGTGCCCGTTGGGAATCGCTGGAGCCGCCGGCCATGGAGCCTCATCGTCGACAGCCCCACAGCAATCCTCCTCAATACGGTTAGTTCCCTTTTGATCTTGGCCCTTGTATTCTGTCGATGTGGTTAGGGTTATGGCACTGCATGTGAAACACTCACGAGCCTGTCTTCCTTGCCATGTGGTCCACATGTTCCAGATTATGCTTGTTTCAAAACAAATTCTTTTACCATGTGGTCCACATGTTCCAGATTATGCTTGTTTCAAAACAAATTCTTTTAGGTCAGTTCAATCTGCATATATATCTGCAACGTGCTTTGTACCTCTTCCGTAGTGAAATAATTATGGAGGCCTCTCCCTCCCTACCGGTAGTGAAACATTGCACTGCTGGACCATCTCTTGTTAGTGTTCCAGGTTTACTGTTTTCTTAACTGATGCAAGACATGTTGTACAACGCAGGTGTTCATGACGGCTACTTCAGTGTAGAGATACATTATGAAGGATTTTTCTGTGGGCTTGGCAAGAAAAGGATATATATGGAAAACAAGATAGATTGGTTTGATTTCTGCAATACTGATACATGGTCCCTATTATATGTTGAGGAGTTTTTGGGGATTCTAAAATGCACTAATATAGCATCAGCAAGACTTTATTGGTGCGAGCCAGGGAAATCAATGGCAGATGGACTGAGAAGTTTGAGGAGTGATGCTGATATCATTGCAATGTCGAGTGTGACTTCGACTTTCACGAACATCTTGATATATGTTGACCATTCAAATTTCCTTGAACGCCAGACATATCTGATTAGAAGAAAGCATTATGATGAAGTGGAACAGACTAGTCCTAAGAAGACATCTAGTTGTATTGAGGGGACGAGCAAGGGTTCCCGTGAAGAGATTCAGATAGAAGATGATGGTGAGCAGGACTTAGGTGGACTTGAAGATTCTGAAGCGGATTCTGATTTTATTGATAGTGACTACGAGCTAGACGACGATGACGATGACTTATTTGGTCAAGACGTGGATGATGTTATAACAGACGAAGGGCCTAAAACTAAAGGGAAGGAGGCTGCTAGTGAAGATGAGTTAGAGCAAGACACTGATGAAGGTGTAGTTTGGGATACACATATGAATTTACCTACAATAGATGGTGATGTGCATATGGTGAACTATAATTTTAAGACTTTTAGGGCAGATGTTGATATGGCAGCACCAGTTTTTAAGTTGGGTATGGTGTTTGCAAATGTTGAAGAGTTAAGGATGGCAATCAATGCATACAACATTAGGGAAAGGAGACATCTCAGGAAAGAGAGAAATGAAAAAGGTAGCCTAGAAGTGTATTGCCAAGGTGATTGTCCGTGGAAGCTTAAGGCAACTGTTGATAGTAGGAGCAAGAGCATGCTTATCAAAGAGTATGTGGAAAATCAAGGCTTTAACTGCCTCTTTTCTATCAAGGAAGTACATTGACATGTTCAGAGATGATGAGAAAATGTGCCTGAAGGCTTTTGCAGCTAAGGTGCAAAGGGAGTACAACATGACTCCATCTAGACACAAGTTAGGGAGGGCAAGGAGGGAAGCTTTACGCATAATTCATGGTGATGAAGAAAGGCAATATAATCAGCTTTGGGACTATGGCCAAGAGCTAAGAAACTCTAATCCCGGGAGTACATTCTTCCTCACATTGAAGGCACTACATCATCCTAAAACTGGAATAGTCAAGGAGCATTTTAGTACACTATATTACTCACTAGATGCATGTAAGAGAGGTTTGCTTAAAGGATGTAGACCCATTATTTGTGTTGACGGTTGCCATATTAAAACTAAGCATGGTGGGCAACTATTAACGGCAGTGGGGATAGATCCAAACGAATGCATATATCCTATTGCAATGGGTGTAGTTGAGGTGGAATCAACAAGCACGTGGAAGTGGTTCTTATCTACTTTGAAAAATGACTTAAACATTCTCAACACATGTCCTTATACCATTATGAGCGACAAACAAAAGGTACAACACAAGAATTTCGTCACTGCTCTGTATTTCATTCATGGTTGTCTATTTACAGTTTTTTTCTTGTGTACCAACAGGATTTGATCAATGCCGTGAATGAAATTTTCCCAGATGTTGAACATAGGTTTTGTGTGAGACACTTGTATCAAAACTTTCAATCGATTCACAAGGGCGAAACACTGAAGAATGATTTGTGGGCAATAGCTAGATCTAGCAATATCCCTATGTGGGAGAAGAATATGGAGCAAATGAAGAAGGATAGCTTGGACACATATGCTTGGATTGAAGAACTGACTCCTAATACATGGGTTAGGGCCTTCTTTAGTGATTTCCCTAAATGTGACTTGCTACTAAACAACAATTGCGACGTCTTTAATAAGTAAGTTACCTCATATTCCCGAGTCACTACCTATTGCACATTGATATCTCTCACAGCTTGCACTAACATCCTTTTCGTATTCCAGATATATATTAGATGCTAGGGAAATGCCTATACTCTCAATGTTTGAGAAAATCAGGTGCCAAATCATGAATAGGATTTATATAAAGCAACAAGAAGCCAGAGATAAGTGGTCTGGAACTATATGTCCCAAGGTGAAGAAGAAGCTTGATAGACATATAGATATTGCTGCATCTTGTATGTTATATCCTGCGGGAGAAGGGATTTTTTCGGTCAATGGCAAGTATGGAACTAACATCGTGGACATAAATATGAGGTCATGTGACTGCAGAAGGTGGCAGCTAACAGGGATACCTTGCTGCCATGCCATTGCATGTTTTAGGCATGATGATATCAGGCCAGAAACAATGGTGCATGAGTGCTATTCAATTGCAACATACATGCATGCATATGGCTATAATATATGGCCTGTGAGAGACAAAATACATTGGGAAAAAATGAATGGTGTTAATGTCGAGCCACCTATCTATGTCAAGAAGGTAGGAAGGCCTGCAAAGAATTGAAAGAAAAATCCATTTGAATTAGAAGCTGGCACCAAACTAAGCAAGCATGGAGTGACAATGCATTGCAGTGCTTGCGGATCATCTACACATAACAAGAGAACCTCCACAAATATGCAGATAAGAGCAATTTGCTTAATCCAGAAGAAGAATTGGAAGAATATGATGACCTAAGCATACTAGAGGTATTTAAGCTGTTTACATTTTAACAAGAAGGTTAATATATGGGAGTGATAATACGAATGCCTTATATTTCAGGACATCATGCCAGCCAGATTAAATCATGAAATGGATCCAAGTGAAAATGTTAATACTACGGTGTTTAATCTCTTGCAACAGGTATAGAAGTCTATTCCTTTTATAATATTATTTTATGTTACGTAATTCAAAGGCATATAAACTTTGTATATATTATGTAGCAAAATATAGCAGTGCCAATAATGCAGCCACGAGGTCCATTGCCAGAGGAAAATATGTTTGTAGCTGTGCAAAGGGATAGGCTACCTCCAACAAGAGTTACTACAGCAATGAACGTAGGAAGAAGCCAAGCTACAAGTTCAAGGAAAAAGGCAAAGACTAAAACAAGTGGGGAACATGATGCAGAATCCAGTGGTACTGCTAGGGGAAGAGGAAGGGGAAGACGTGGTGGCGTAAAAAAAGCAAGGGGAGGAGGACATGGTGGTAGTACATGATTCTAGAGGAGCATTTTTAATTGAGTTTATTCATCATATATGAATGTATTTCCCTTGTGGTTAAATTCAGTCAATCGTTGTGTTATTTTATTTGAACACTTTTCAAATTGCAATTTTTGGATTTATGAATGATAAAAGTTGTGGAACAATTTTAGATTCTAATATACATTAGTACTTTTACAAATACTAGGTTTGTGTCTGTGCGTTGCTACGGGTCAAACAAATTTCAATAGTCCACGACGATCAACAGGTCAATAAACTAATTTCAATAGCCCACATTGACCGCATTGACCTTGCGAAGTTGAATTATTTGGTACTACGACGAATCACATTCAGTGGAAAGCATGGAAGCCAACAGATGTCAAGGTTCAGTGAAGCATCTGGAGGCCATTTTGTTTGCTAGTTCACATCATCAGATTGCTGCATCCAGTGAAACAACTATTGATAAAGGTTAACCTCTTTGAAGTTTCATAGGTTTCCGCTAGTCCACAACAGCAATGGGCCTGAAGAAATACTAATCCCTCACATCCAGAGCAACGATGTGCCAGAAGAGCTCTTGAGTGTATCTTGCAGTGCATGGCTTTCATCCTCATGCAGCTTGAAATTGTTCTACAAAGTTATTGATATTATCAGCACAAAGGAATAGCAAATTTTCATTTTGCTATAGTTCAAGCAACTCGGTCACAATCAGAAAAATAAGAGAACTTTGCATATAGGATATTAGGAGCCAGCTGTGCTAGCTGCAGTAGCCTTTGCCTTTCTCTTAATAAGCTCTTTCAATTGTTCTCTTATTTCAAGGATCTCCCATCTCCTTCAGTGTTATTACTTTCCACCTTAGATTAAATCACGTATGAGACTATAGTAAAAATGATATTTGTACTATTGTTAAATCTTCATGAATATTAGATGGCACAATATATGAAATAAAAGTTACATTTTCTCCCTCTCAAACCATACAGAATCGGCTTAGAGACCAACAAGCTGCAAAGACCAATATATTTGGAAATTAACAAATTTATCTTATTGTAGCCAGAGACCTGCCTCACAATCTTGGTAGTAACATGATTCACAATTTGTCAAAGCTAGATAATTTGGCATAGAAAAATTCATGTCTTTTCAGGTGTAACTTACAATGGTATGATTGAAGTAGCCGGTCCGCTTCATTGCAAGCTGCAAATAACCATCAGCCTTCTCAATCTGTATTCTTCTTTTGTTCTTTTTTCGTCAAGACTCCACATGTCACCCAATCTCAGCTTGCAGAGACACTGAATTTCAGTTGGCAGAGACAAATTATCAAGAACACATTGTTGCTTGAAGCCTGCAACACGTGTTATACAGCATAGAGGGCTGGCCTGGTCGAGGTTACTCTTAAGGGCCTTGTGCTCATCGGCGCGTGCCTAAATGCCACGCACGGCACGACCAACAGAGTGACCAGACTGACGTCTTGGACGCGTGTACAAAAGCAACATGGGTGGGCGGACGACGGGCAGCGTCGGCGAGTCAATCAGCGCCGGCGGCATCGGTGACGTTGGCGTGCAGCTCGGCGAGGAAGAAGAAGGCGGCATCGGTAGATCCATTGGTCAAGGCCGACAGTGTCGTGGACGTGCGGCAGGTGTGGTAGTCTGATCCGACGTCTCTCCCGTGATTAACGTCAGTATCCCTTGTCTCCCGTGATTATCGTCGTGGACGGCGTGTGAAGATAGGAAGGCGCGATCAGCGGACAGAAGGAAAGATGTGTGACGCGACGACGATCGTGGGAGGGGGCGACGCGGAGCCAGAAAAAAAAACTTTGGCTACAACGTAGGCGTATCTGCGTCTCGGCGGCGGGGGCGACGTCGTGTGGTGTCGGCGCCACGTGGATCAACGCCGGCATGTGCATCGTCGTCTCGGCGGCAGCGGCGTGGGCGTCTCGGCGAGAGGGAGGGGACGTAGGCAGCGAGAAGGACAGCGACGTGGCGTCGTTCGGGGCGAGATATCTGGAATCCTTCGATGGAAAGAAGTAGGGAGCGAGAAAGAAGGTGGCGACGCAAATGATGGAGGGTACAACGCCAGAGTCGACGGCATGGATGGTTAGGAGTAGAGATTGCAGTGGATGGTAGGATTTTGAGGGGACACATGATGTATCCAAATGACGTACGATGGTGATGCCTTGGTGAAGCTGGAGGACACGGGATTTTGAGGAGACGCATGATGTATCCAGATGACGTACCATGGTGAGGCCGTGGTGAAGCTGGAGGACACGACATCCCTTACACTCTTTTTAGGAGTAGAGATTTATAGTCAACTGCATTATGTCGAAAGCATTATGGCTATGAAGATAATTTGTTCAGACTAAGCCAAGAGCATGTGATGCTTGCAGCGGATTCCATTGAGCCAAGCCGATCTGAGCCTAAACTAAGTTTCCGATGAGCCGAGCAAATCCGAGCCGAGCCAACGAATGCCCCACCATGCCACCTCATAGTCTACGGTGGACAAATACTGGATTTGGACCGTAGACGCACCAAAGTTCAAAGTTCTTATATGGGATTAACCGGATCACAAGTTGTTGGACCAATTTGCACGCACTTGCATAGTTGTTGTATCACGGATGTAATTTACTCTATCAATTAAAATAAATAAAATTTAAATGGTCAAATCAAAGAGAAAAACTCTAAAAAATATATGCTATCTGCCCACTGAAGAAAAAACTCAGGATTCAAAAATAAAATGAAAAAGAGATTTAATTAATGTGCCTTTTCCTTCACTTGACGTACGGATTCGTCCTTGGACGTTGGGTATGTGATGAGCGGCTCCTGAATCTACTCTGCTACTGATGAACAAGTTCTAGCTACAAGACATGGAATCATGGATGTTGTTAGGCTGCTTCGTCGGACGTCGGTCCAAAGTCCAAGGTGGATTTTCCACTTACAAATAATGTGACCACATGGTATATGAAAATGCTTGGATGGACATCATGTATTCATGTTAGAGAATCATGGGTAGGTGAAAATTCGATGGTTGGATGGACATCATGTTATAGAGATGAACAGTCGAGATAAGTCATAAGGTCATAACTACATGCTGAGTTGCCATTCCCGTCCAAAGTAGTCTGACGCCTCAACCGTTGTGTGCGTTTGGTGATGAACGGTGTGTGTGGCAGAGAGGGAGAAGGAGACGGAGGCTGGCGGCCAACTCGTTTGGCAACCGGATGGGAAATCCACTAGCTAGCATATGCAATGTACTCTTTTGGATACATCACCAATGAATTTCTGAAAGGCAGCGTTCGGGAGTGCTCAGCTGTACAGCAACAGTGCTGCCTGTACTGTAGCAAAGACTTGTGGTTTAACTGTTGGGCTGCACAGCTGCAGCCCAAGAAGACCATATAAGCACAGCCGAACACACCCAAAGTCTTTATCCAAACCATCAAGTATTTACGAAAAAAAACAGATTATCTAGCCATGCATCCTCAGAATAAATCGATCTGACAATATTGAGATCGGGATGGAGGCATGCACCCTACTTAGCTTTGATTGCAAAGTAAGTGTCGGCAAAAGTGTGTAATGGATTTACTCCCTCCGTCCAGAAATGTAAGTCGTATTAGGATCAGCCAAAAGTCAAACTTCACAAATTTTGACCAACAATTAGTTAAAATATAAATACATTTAGTATATAAATTTTACATCAATATATTTGTACTTAAAGCTATTTTGAGATAACATTAAGTCTTTACCAATTGATATTATATTATGAGAGAAATTAAGAGTCAAAATCTATTTTGACTGACTTTTTCCCAACTCTTATACGCCTTAGATTTATGGACAGAGGGAGTATAATACAATGCAATATTAATGATATAATAAATCCATTTCTCTACATCCAAACAGATTCAAATATTCCACGAACATGACCAGAATACATAAGCTTTGTTCATTTCCAAATCCCTACACTTACATGGCCTCATATCCATCCAAATCAGAAGTCATAGTAGTGTAAAGGTTTAGACAGCAAGCTGATGAATTGTAGTCAAATCCTTCAGTTCTTCAACTCAAATATGATGGATTGTAGTTCTCTGCTGAAACAAATGCTATCATTCGACGAATCTGTATGCTTATCTCTTGTCCTAATGCAACAAATCCAAATAAAAAAAAGTAATTTACCTTTCAGAGGCAATATAGCTTCCGGTGGAGCTTGAGAAGCAGGCAGAACTTGACTCAGTCACGCGGCCACCGAACACTTTGGATTCACCTTGAGAAGCAAGGCAGCACTTCGGATTGAGCTTGTGCGCGGCCAGGCAGATGCACACCGATAGCCTGCGCTGCTGGCGTCGGGCAGCCCCACCTGCGTTTGGCATGCCTAATCCTAGTGTTTGGCATGTAATGTACTATAGCATTATAGTACTAATAAAAATTGTATAATAGGAATTGAAATCCAGTAAATGTTCCTGCCCTAAGCTTTTAAATAGCAATTGAAGTCAAGTAATGAAAATGTAGGGCGCAAAGTGACTTCCTGTGCAAAACTAATCAGGCCTACTACAGTAGTTTTATTTTCTTCCATTTTTTCCAAACTTAACAAAAGCTAAAGCTGATTCGAGCATTAGAGAAACAAGAGCTAACCCTGCATAATACAGAGTACTTTGCATAACAAATGCATGACTTGACATCTAGCTGTTTAATTTAACTTTTCCACAAGGATTTGACTTCAGAGAAATACATGAGACTACATAATAGATTCACATCATTTGAACAGCAGCAGGATAAATTTAGAGACCAAAACCGCATCTACATAAGAACAATGCATCGATTACTCACTCCAATCCACAATAACGTTAACCAAACTGGGTCCAGTATAGCTTAGGTCCTTGTCGCTTCTCGTGAGGTCTGGTCCGCTCCGCTGCATGCCTTGCCTCCGAGGTCGTACGAGGGTCCGAGACGAGCCGCAGCGGAGCAGGCCTTCCGCCGCGTTGCCTTGGCCGGCTGGCCCTCGGCGCTCGACCATGCTGCCACGCACGCAGGCCACTGCCCTCCGACGGCGGCGCCCCCCCCCCCCCCCGGGCTGCCTACGGTTCGATTTCAAGTGACGGTGTGAGGGAGAGGGAGAGCAGAGAGAGGCTCGGTTGGGGAGTGCGTCCGGGGGCAGTAGGAAGGAGCCACTTGGGCCGATTATTGGGCTGTTTGGCCCATTTCGAAGAGGAGATCTTATCATTTTGTTATTTATTTGACTATAGATACATGAATATACTATATATACTTGAAGTTTTTTTCAAAAATAATGGGTATTCAATGAATACCCTTGAATACGAAGTGGGCCCGTCCCTGCGCACGGTGGATGGGACGGGCGCGCGCGGTGGATGGGAGGGAGCGACGGGCTGCAGCGCAGATGGGAGAGGACGTGGCGGTGCGGCGGATGGGAGAGGGCGCGGTGGCGGATTGAACCAGAGGGTAGGGTGCCGGCTGGATTTGGAAAAGGGTGGGACGGACGTGGAGTGGGGAAATTTTGGGGACTTAGGCGACAGGAATGAGCAGGAGAGGGAGAAAAAAGCGCGCCTGTGTGTAGCGCCAACAAAACTATTTCGCGTGACCTAAAACTCATACCCGACACTTTAGATGCCGACGAATAATATATACCAATAGATTATATGTCCAGCTATCTACGTCGACACTTTATCTGTCGAATGCAACAACACCAACGAATAATCTGTAGGCTCTTTCAAGCAACGCCAATATTTTTTTGACGGGTAATGTCTATACATTTGCCGACTGTTAATGGGACAAGAATAATTGTTCTTTCCCAACAGGTAAGTGTGGAAAGCGTGTACATGGTGTAGTGTACACACGTGCAAGTGTGTACGTGTTTATCTTACATCTATAAGGGTGTGTGACAATGGACTTGTGTATGTGGTGAACCATTGTAACGTTTGAACATTGCGATGCAAAGTGAAGGTCATTGTAACGTTTGAACCATTGTAAATTGCGTGCACTAGCATATTTGCAACTAAAATTTGTGCTAGCTCTTATTTTAAGCTATCACTTATTCGATTGTTATGTAACCAAAATTTGTAGCCACCACTCTTGAAATTTAAGGAGGTCACCGATAGTCTCTATGCAAAATTATGATCGTTTTGTGAAAGTGAAGCTTTTTTTTTTCTTTCTGGATTTATTGCTTGTTTCCTTTAGGTTTAGGTTAGGAGTCTCTATGCAAAGCAATCGCCATTTTGTTGGGTTGAAGATTTTTCTTTCTAATTCTATTAGTTTCTTTCCAAGAGTTGGGAGATGCATGTTTGTTTATTTTTCTTTACGTCTTGCAAATCACGTAAAGTATTTATGTCTAATTTTTTTGAGAAACAAAAGAAGAAATCCTAGAATTATCATAATGTCTACTATTACGTAATTACTCTAGTTGACACTAATACCGTACAATCCCGAGGGCTAATGTGCATAAGTGCCCTGAAAACACGGCAACAGCAGCACCCATATAAACCCTGGGGACCGCTCCGTTCTGTTGTTCTTCCCACCGCCATCCATCATTCTCCTCGCCGCCGCCGCCGCCCCCGCCCCGCCTCCAGGTCTCGCCTCGCTCCCTGATCGACTCCTCCCAAGATACCAAATCCTAGCCGTCCCCTCCCTCATTGCGTCCCTTCCTTCTCCATTCAAAGCTTCAGTTTTTTCTTTTTCCATTCATGATATTTGATTGATTGATCTGTTCGCGTGTTGATCAACTCGTTGCCCCTGTTTGCAGCCGGCGCGTCCAAGACCTACCCACAGCAGGCCGGCACCGTCCGCAAGAGCGGCGGGCTACCTCGTCATCAAGGGCCGGCCCTGCAAGGTATAATATGCTCTGCTCCAGTCCTCTCTGCCCTTAACGGTTTCCATGCGTTTTGTAGTGCTATTCGGTTTAGATCTTGATCTGGTCGCTGCCGGCCTGCCGTAATTTTGGATCTAGGTTGCTCGCAAGGCAGCCTTTTCGACATGACTGCAATATGGTATGGTGGTGGAACGTGTTCAATCCTTGATGGAAATTGGACGTCATTTTGTTTTCTGTGGGTTCAGTGACTGTGCATGCTAGGCACAATTGATAATTTTCCCCTAGGTTGTTGTGCACAGAGGCGCCGTTTTCCCATTTGTTCTGGTTTCTGAGGTGTGGGATTGGAGGGATGCATACTTAGTCCGAGCAAAACCGTATCTTTTCTGATTGTTGTACAACTTTGATGTGGTAGCTTATTTCCTTACCAGCCAGCATTGTTCAGAGAGGGTTGGGAACTGATATGGATTGCATAACTGATGTTACTGGTGCACTAAACCTTGATGTAAATTTTCTTAGGTGTGCATACTGCTACATGTTTTTTAATGGATGTAGATTTGTCGAGAGTGGAAAGATTACAATCCTGTCTGCTACTCCGAACTTCTACAGTTTCATAGAGCTACGTGAACAGGCACTGCTGACCTGGTGTACTTATATTAAGTACTAACTGCTATCTCTAGTGGTCCGTATAATTCATATTGTTGGACCACTAGTGGACACTGGTATGGACGTGAACTTATATGGGATTTTGTACTTCCAAATTCAATCGAATAGATTATCACTAATCGGTGTCCTTGTCCATCCCTAATGCTGAAATTTTGCAATGATCTTGTCTAGCTGCCACCCTATAATTCTTTTTGTGTACTTTAGTTGCCACTTCAAAAAGTACTCAGTTGCTCTGTTCTAAGTTAGGCTGCCTTTATTTATTTTCTGCTTGTTTCGTTATGTGTTGATGGTTTTCCCTTTTTCTGGAATCATTTCTAAACATATGAATTTGTAACAATTGTGCAGGTTGTGGAGGTCTCAACCTCTAAAACTGGGAAGCATGGTCATGCCAAGTGCCACTTTGTTGCTATTGAAATCTTCAATGGCAAGAAGCTTGAAGATATCGTCCCATCTTCTCACAACTGTGATGTCAGTAAATTTACATTTCTTGGGCTCTTTAGCATTAGCAACGTTTTCACTGTCAGTAAGATACTGACATGATCTGTTTACAGATTCCTCATGTGAGTCGCACTGAATACCAGCTCATTGATATATCTGAGGATGGATTTGTAAGTCCAAAAAATTCTTAGTGCTCCTGCACGTTGATGTTGTGTGTGTTGACATAAGAAATTAATTTTTCCAGGTGAGTCTTCTGACTGAAAACGGTAAGACTAAAGACGACCTGAGGCTCCCAACTGACGATAACCTGCTTAGTCAGGTAACTTAAGTTACTTTTCTTTTTGCGTCGTTGTTTTTCCATACATAAAAGTAAACCAGGAAGTTGGGATGTACATGACGAACTACTGTTCTTTAGCATGGAATTGATGGTGTCCAGAGTTTTCTTTACAAAAATTCGTTACCAGTTAGCACCAGTCATTAATTATATCAGCAGTGGTCCTGGTAGCTTATGTCCTCTTTTTATCTTTGGTGGAATGGAATGTCCATCTACTTTATGAAGTCATTGGCTCATGCTGGCTGGTTGGCTTTTCATCATTAGATGCTCTCGTGAACTGCATGCTTATCCTTAGGGTTCTATAATTTTGTTGGCCCAACTAAATTTTGTAGATTTGGAGCCATTTAGCCAAATCATGGGCCTTGCATGGCTGTATGAATGCCACACCAAGGCCCATGGTAGCGTGGACAAAAATGGTTTGATGTTTTGAATTTATATTAAATCCATATATCTCAAAAAAACTAAAATTATATATGTAGAGGTGTTTTACAATGCTTGGCAAGTACCAGACGGTACCAGCGGTACTATTTGTTCAATTAATTGTAGCCGTTGATCTCGCTGTGTATTTGGTTAAGTATTAGTTTTTTTAGCCAGAAAACAAAAGGGAGGGACACTATGGTAACTCTATGTCCCGTATCTGCACCTGCCTCCCCTCCACCTAATAGGTCCTAGAGATCAATGTGTTCCCACATACATTAGCATAGCAAGTCCTAGAGATCAATTGAAGCGAAAAAGAATAATGACATATTTTCTCACGGAAACTTCATTAGCATAGCAAATCCCAGAGATCAACACAAACATTTGTTCTCCCTATGCAACATCAACGTAGTAGTTCATTAGCAGAATCAAATCCAATACAAGTCCAAATCGAGCTAATCCAACAATATAGGCACGTACAACACAAGTGGCACCACGCCTCACATAAGCAAATAAAATTGAATAAGAGTTATGCATACAGTGGTGCAAGTTCCAAGTTCTTGCAATGCAATTGTTTACTGAAATTGCAATTGAAAAAATAAGTCTAGACTCTAAATAAGTTTGGTTCTGCCGAAACTAAAATTAAATAAAAAAACTCTAGGGTCCCTAGATTATTCAATCTCGCCCCTTGTGGATGGATTATGCATTGGTCTAATCTTCATCATTGTCCTAATGTTTGACAATGTTGTCGGTGCCTGATTTGGTCACACCGGCACAAACAAGTGATGCGGTGCTAATCCACTCGTTGCCCCGATGGCGGGTGAAGAGACGGGGGTTTTTATCCTGGTTCCGGCCACGGGGCCCGTACGTCCAGCAGTGGTGCAGAGCACCGGTTTCGTGTTGCTCGTAGTAGGGGGTTACAAGCAAGGTGGGAGAAGGAGGTGAGCTCCTAAGTCCCTGGGCCTTTCGGTGGCTAAGTGCGTTTGGTGGGCGTTCTGTTGTGTGTGAACCTGCTGTCACTTGCCCTTTTGCTGGGCTTCCCTTCCCCTTTTTATAGACCAAGGGGGGAGGGTGCGAGTAGATGTGTTCGTGGTGCTGACGTTGCTAAGTGCACTGTGCTGCCCATGCCGCATACTATGCGAGCGGGAATCGCGCCTTCCAACTCCGGCTGACGGCATGGCAACAGTTGACGTGACGTTCCTCTTGTGACGGTTCACGGCTTCGAGGATGGCAGCTTGCGTACGGCGCCCGGATCGAAGCTCCGTAGTTTCCTTCGAGGTTCGCCTTCGAGGATGTAGCGCATCCGAGGCGAGCAAAGTCAAAGGAGTGGTTGGCACAGTGCTGCTGCCTAGTTAGGTCTGGCCGATGCAGCATGGCGCTCAGAAGTCCACTGTTGCGAGTGGATTTGACCGGTGTCTTCTCCGGGCGTGGGTGGTGGCGTGGCGCAGTGATTCCCATGCTTTTTTGACTGCAGAGGAGCGTCATCATGACTTGGAGTGATGGGTCATAGAGCCTTGGGCGTCGTTCCCAGTGTGGCAAGCTCGAGCTTGAACCGTAAGCTCGTGCCTGCCGAACCTCGAACGAGACAGAAAACGCCCGCTCGAGGATGAACGTCCCTCTCGAGCTTGGCTGGGCTCGAACGTGACGGAAATCACCCGCTCGAGGTGAACGTCCCCCTCGAGGTCGCTGAGCCTCGATCGTCACGGACATCCCTGCTCGAGGGTGGTCGTCCACCTCGAGCGGGATGGGTGCCAAGGAGTTGTTGCAATGGTCCTTTGCCGCGGCTACGGAGCCAGGCCAACTTCGTTGGTGACCTGGGCCTAAGTTAGGGTACCCTTTACAGGTACCCGACAGTAGCCCCCGAGCCTCCGCAGGGGTGGGGTGCAACCCTACGGGGGCTGGTGCCTGTCGAGGCTTTCGAGGCCTCTGTCCCTCGATGGGTCTTCCTCGAGCCTTCGAGCTTCGAGGCTTTCCCTTCGAGGGTGGGCGCCTTTGAATGCGCCCCTCCTCGTTTTGCGCGGGTCATGATGACCACCAAGGAAGATTTCGTGGTTTCGTGGGAGAGGTGGGCGCGCCTTTTCAGGCGAGGCGTGCGGGCGCGGTTCGACACGACCGCACGTTTACTGCGCCAGACTCCTCGAGTATTACGGCGCGAGGCGGTTAGCGCGGTTGACGCGGCCAGCGCCGTTACGTCTCCTGGTGGCGGGCTTGACTGTCAGCCTAGGGGGTTGGCGTGTCACGGCGGCGTCCCTGTCGCTTGCTTGCCGCGGGGAGTGTAAATAGCACGGCAGGCCCTCCTGCAAGGGTACGCCTCCTTTGCCTTCTAGCCTTCGCCTTCAAGCCTTTCTTCTAGCTTTGCGTCGTCTCCTCCTTCGCCTAAGCTTCCACCTGTCGATGGTCCAACTCGTCGACCCCGACCGTGGAAGCATCGACGGGCCACCAAGACTTGCCTAGAGGGGCTCGTGGAGGTCAGAGTGTTGCCGCCAAACGTCGACGGCGAACCGCCGGTTTGGATCTCGCGGGGGCCGCTGCGAGCCCGTCCCGCCGGCGGGCTACGTCGTCAGCCGTCGTCGCCTCCATGAGAGCAGGGCTTCGGCGGTTCCGGCGGGACGATTCTGTGCGAGCGTTTGTGCTTCCACTACAAGGTGGAGCTCACAACCTTCTCACCCAACGCCATCTCGCAGCGGGGTATTCGTCGCGTGTATGCGAGGGCTACTTGGGCATCGAAGCCCACTGGGATCTGTGGCGCCACCTCTTCTTTGGCGAGCTCTATTTAGAGGGTGTCACCAAGGGGGTCAGGTCGCCCTGCTCGCACTGGTGGCTTCGTGCAATCGGAGGAGCCGCAGGGAGCTCTACATCCCTTGTTCCATAGTTTCCTAGAACCAAGATTGGACAAGGGTGGTTTACCTCCGCAACGATGGGGGACGTCTGCCGCCCTACACCGGCAGATTGCTGACAGAGAAGCAGGACCGCTGTTCGTTATGGGGTGTCGCCGGAGCAGAAGGACAAGCTCGCCCCCCTGATCGAGGCACTCCAAAGCCTGTCGAGGCATGGCCTTACTGTGGTGGCGTCATCGCGAACTTCCACCGGCGGCGGGTGCTTCCTTATGCAGAGGAGGCTCCCGCTGTTTGGGATGACGCCGGGCGCCGAGTCACCGGCACAGCGCGATGGCGGCGGAGCCATTGCCCGTTGCCACGCCGTCCAGCGGGCGGGCGGCCGTCGACGGTTGGATGACCGTGGGTAGTGCCCATGGCGGCCCGAAAGATGCCACTTCATTGTTCGTAAGTGCCTCCGATTCTCGTATTTATTTCTCGTTTCGGTCGTGCTGACCTCAGCGACGGTGTTTCGCAGGGTCGTCGGCCGCGCACACTCCAACCCCCTGTCCGCCGAGGGAACAGGGCCGTCAATCGCACCCTTGCCCTGAGAAGGGCGAAAGCAGTGAGAAGGGATCGGAAGGACGCGCAGCGGAGCGAAAGAAGCGGAAGAAGAGGAAGCACTTGGAGGAGAACCGCGAGCGGGAGAGGCGAGGTCTCACGCTCCTCCCGACGCCGAGATTCCCTGATCCTGCTGGTGAGGATTCCGGAGGGAATGACGGGGGGCGAGGAGCCCAATATCCTTGAGCTTACCCATCTCTTCTCGCCCTCCCGGTGGGAACGCCCTTGCCTAGCAGTGTCCCTGAGGACGGCAGCTGAGAGCCATTCAAAACCTCCGAAGCTCTACCATCGACCCGGTGCCTGCTCTCAGGAGCCTGCGGGGGTACGCGCTACCTCGAGTACCCCAAGATCGGGGCGAGCACCCGAGCGGCTGGGG
>JACEFO010002903.1:0-41548 GCA_015342445.1 Digitaria exilis
TTCAAATCAGAGTATCAAGTCTTGCAGCGGAATTAAAATAGTTCATTGCAGCGGAAATAAAACTAACGACATACAATAACACCATGCTGAAGCCTGCCACGGTGCTATCCTCCCTGTCCTCGGCAGAGACGGAACCCATGTCGATGTTGCCATCCAGGGGGAAGCTTGGGTAGGCCAAGTCATGGCATCGACTGCCACATCCAACATTTGTAACTGTAAATTAATGCCACAAGCAAGGCTGAGTATACTAATACTCAGCCAAGGCTTACCCGTCGGGTGAAAAACTACATCACCGACGTCTAGACATGAGGGCTTGTTGGCTGGTGGGTTTGGTTTATCCAAAAAGCAACTAAGAGTAGGTCCTTCACTTTCATGTGTTTTAGCATCATTTTATTAGATTTAACCATCTAGATTTTGCATCCTCTCTAGTATACAAGTGGTTCCAATACAATTTAATCAAATACAGCAAGTTCATCAATCTCAAAGTTCCACTTGTTACTCAATGCAGCAAGGCGGTCAAGCAGTCTCATTAACCGCGAGAAGCGGACAGTTCGAAACCGAATTTTGCTACCTGGCCAGGGGAAACCCAACACACACGGATAACGCTTGCTATAAAAGGTACAAGCATTTCCCAACCTTTCCATCGATCCACAATTCGGAACCCGGGTCCATTTCCTTAGGATAAAAGGTTTTACTGCTTCACTCACAGTCTCACGCATATATCCACAAGTGTACGGCAGGGGAAAACAAAAGTTTCCAAGGAGAGATGGCTATCGGCCCTAGCTGCTTCAATCTGGTACCGGGCTTTACCGATCCCATATATCGGCATGCATGTGGTACGTTCAAAAACTTGACACACTCAACCAACACGTTTCGACCTTAAATCAATTATCATACACGGACGGGAGATCTACATCTATCATCCCGCCCGTCAATCCTTATGATCCAACATAAGTAAAGACAAGCAACTCCTATGTCTCGCGAGTTGACAGGAAATCACTCGATTGTAACGGACCTAAGCAATGCCCTATCGATCCTTTCATACTAGTATTGCAAGTCATAGGTACTTAGGAAATGTGCAGCTACGGGTCATGCTTCAATTCAACTCCTTGAAACGTAAATGCACAAGCATAGTGGCAGATTCATATGATGCATAATTTGAAAGTTAGGTCATGCTCCCGGGCTTGCCTTCCTTGCTCTAGCTGGGATGGTTAGCCTCCGGGTTGGTCGATCCTTCGCCGGCACCCTCCCTCCGGGATTCCTTCCTCGTCGGCGGGGATGAGATGGTAGTTGCCGTCCGGAATAGCGCCTTCTACTATGAGTATGCCATAACTTATTGCTGTTGCTTTGTGATTCCAAGATTAAGGCCTTGAAAGGCCATATTCACGGCTAGACTGCTTAAGCATCAACTATTTTCTTCCACAAAATAGAGTAGAGGGTGTGGAAAATTTTTATTCATCTTTGATGGTGATTAGTGTGTACACTTCATATATAGAGATCACTATTATATTATTTGCAAATTAGGGATGCATGAATCTCTGAATATTCTTTAAGATTGTTATATATTATTCTAAATAATTTAACAAAAGGTTATTATTTCTTTTTATATAAATCAATTTCCACATAGATTCCTTCTCATTGTCTCTCTTTGACTGCCATCTTTTCTGTTCATAATCATTTTTATTTATAAACTTTATGACAACTACTGGAGTGTATAAGAGCTAAGCTCACTCCAAAATTTAGCTAAATCTGAGCAAAGTACACAAAAATTGATTATAAAAACTAATTCAATCTGCTGCCTGCAGAAATGAAATAAATATCATATAAAATTGAATAATTCATTCCTCAAATAAGGAGTATCTTTCCTTACCAAAGCTAGTCATGAGTTCAGTGAGGGCTATTGGCCAAGTGGTGGCTCCAAATATAACCGATGTTGGACAGTCCTCAATAAATTTCCTATCCAAAAACACATAACTATGTTTTGCAGGTCTTAACAGAGCAAAAATTAAGTTTTTTTGCATTTTTACAGATGTGCTAATAAGTGTTTAGTCCTCTGGAGAAAATGGTGATTTTTCACTGCACATATTATTTTTAATAATTTCTGTACTGCAAAAGAGAAGGGTATACAACATTCCTATAATTAAGAATAATGCGAAGATGCTACACTTACCAATATTTTCTA
Source organism: Digitaria exilis (assembly GCA_015342445.1). NCBI lineage: Eukaryota > Viridiplantae > Streptophyta > Magnoliopsida > Poales > Poaceae > Digitaria > Digitaria exilis. Next base: position 2,183 of record JACEFO010002903.1, read on the forward strand.
GCTGCTCCCCTTTGGACACAAAGTGCCCACATTGTCACTATACAATCAACCCATATCCGCCAAAGATCAACCCTACCGGAGCTCTGGATTTGAAATAGGTGCGAGATCTCACTAAAACAAGTTCTTAACATCTCGTACACTTCTGATATTTTATAATTGTCAAAACATTGCAGGGTGAATGCAACAAGAAGTATAACATCTGCTTATAAGGAGATTAGGAGTGTACAAATCTCGACGAATCCAGGGAGATATTATTATGGCATTTTCTGATTTTTGTAAGCGATATTTTATAAAGTGCTTTACAATAGATTTCGGGAAAATTAGATCTAGGTTTTAAGCTCATCTTTGTTTACGCGAGTGACCTAGAACTTTTAAAACTCACGAACTAGGCCCCTGCTTTACAACTGGGAACCTGGAAAACGATAGTGGACGGTAGATGAAGGAAAGGTTCCTCGGACTCTCCGCCGGAGTATGATCGCCGGCCAAACGGCGGCGATAGGGTCGGGGAAGTGGGGGAAAGCATCAGTGGCTCACCACGAGTCGATTGGTGACGTTGGGAGGCCGGGGGATGCTCGAAGTTCGCCGGCTGAACGTGCGGTGGCGTGCGGCCGCCGCGAGCTCGATTCTGGCGAGCCCTCGGTGGTGTTCGTCGGGGTTTGGGAGGGTCCTAGAGCACTCAGTGGACCCGAGGAAGCTATTGGCGTGCTCGGTTGACCTCGGGGACGGCTCGAGTGGGAGTCTCGACGTGAGGGTGCTCTCGGCGGCCGAAAATCGGATTTGGGGGAATCTTGATTTCTCGCCGGAGGAAGCGACGATAGCTCGAGAGAAGTGGGGGAAATGGAGCTAGGGTAGAAGTCTAGCTTCGTGCGTGATGAATTTGGGAATAGGGTGGATTGAGTGGATAGTGGGCGGATATTTTTGTCCATTCGGTAAGCTCGGCTCGGTTCGTATTGAGCTGGTAATGCTCTGAGGTGCGAAGATCGACGGAGCGAGGCACACGCAATTAAGAGAGTGGCTCGTGAAGCGATGCTCAGAGTCCTACGATGGAGTGTGTGAATGGCTCGGTTTGAGTGCCTTGTTGCACGCTTATAGAACCGCAGGATATGTTAATCGACAAACTTGCAAGAGCCTCGGATCGCGCGCATGAGGAGTAATGGCCGACGTGACGCGCCATTGATGCCTGAGCTTGAGCAGAGCGCGAACGCGGGGGTTGGACGAGGAGGATGAGGCGTGGAGAGTGGAAGATCTCCTGCAGAACGTCTTGCCGGCGGAGGCGGCGGTGGAGGGGAACTGCCGTGGAGCGGCTTCGCGCGACGCGCGCGCGTGCGTGGCCACGGCGGCGCTCGACCGCCATGATGGCGTTCGCGCGGCACGAGACGAGGCGAGCGAACGACGGCGAGGTGACAGCTCGGGAGGGGTTGGACAAGCACAAGGCGACAAGCGCCAACCGACGCCGCGGCTCGGCCAGCTCGGCGCGGCCTCCGCCGCTCGCCGGCCACGTGGCGGCCGAGCTCCGGCCAGGCGCAGAGCGCGCCAGAGCCGAGCTGGCAGCCCCGGGTAGCTCCACTGCTACATTTGAATTTTCTCCAAAAATTTGAACTGAACATGAAAAAGTGTGAAAATAAAAGTTGGAGTTTGAGAGGTGGGACACAACTTTCTGTTTGGGGTGAACCTGAAATTTCAAATTTTTCGATCTCAAACAAAACCAAATTCAAAAACAGGTGCCAGAACCTGTCTATTTCGAGTTTTTGAGGGGCTAAACTGCAAACATTTCATAAAAGTTCCAACAGTACTAGGCTTAGTGTGTGATGACAAACAATGTTTTATATTTTGGAGATTTTCGAGAGTGGCTAGCCTGTTAACCCGCTGGCATGTTGTGCAGCATTCCGGACACATACGTGGCAATTTCTCGCTTCATCCTAGTCCATCCAAAAATTTTGTTTCAAATCTTGGTACATTTTGGTGCACCGGGATGGATAGAGAATTTGGAGAGATGGGCTTCCATCCATATCTTCCTCCGAGGTCCGTGTTCACTGGGCACCACGAGGCACTGTCGCAACACCATCAATCACTCCTGCCATCTAGCCGGAAACACATTGTACTTCTCTTTCACCTTCTCCTTGACAATTTCCTTTTTAAGGATTTTAATACTCGCGTCATTTAATTGGGCTACAACAATCTGATCCGTGCAGGTTGGTTCAACTACCAATATGGTTGAAGTACCTGTGTGGAACAATCTCTAAGTTGAGTTTGCCATTTCATGGCACAAGGTGTCAGCGTAGGACTCCAGGAAAGACTTGACCAATGAGCCTTGCGGCTCAGTGCATCCGCAACTACATTAGCCTTGCCGGGGTGATAATGCACACTAGATCATGAGTCCTTTGCTAACTCCAACCATCTTCGCTGCCTCATATTCACAAATGTGCCTGGAGTGAAGACATATTTGAGGCTCTGTGGTCTGTGTATATGTTGCATGGAAACACCATCAAATAGTGTCTCCACATTGAGAGCATGAATAACCGTGCTGACTCAAGATCAGCGTGGGGTAGTTTTGTCATGAGGCCGAAGTGCTCGAGAAGCTATAAGCAATGACTCGGTTCTCTTGCATGAGGACGCAGCCAAGTCCGGTGCCTGATGCATCACAATAGACATCATAGGGCTTGGTGCAATCGGGCTGAGCTAAAAAACTCTGGGGCTGTGAGTAAATGTTTCTCAAAGTGTGAAAAGCTTCATCACATTTGTCATTCCACTCAATCTAACTCCCTTCTTTAAGAGTTCGGTCATGAGACGTTCGCAATCGAGAGAAATCCGGAATAAAACGGCGATAATAACCGGCTAACCCAGAAAACTTCGAATCTCGTGACAGAAGTAGTGGTTGCCAATCTAGCACTTCTTGCACCTTTGGTGGGATCCACGGATATACCATCCTTGGAAAACCGTGTGACCTAAGAATTTCACGCTTTCTATCTAGAATTCACACTTGGAGAACTTGGCGTAGAGCTGGTGATCCTCTCAACCTTTGAAGAAACAATGCGAAGGTGCTCGGCATGCTCTTCCTCATCCTTGGAATATATGAGAATGTCGTCAATGAAAACTACCACAAACTTATCTAGTTCTGACATGAAAACCGAATTCATGAGGTACATGAAATAGGCTGGGGCATTGGTGAGTCCAAAAGACATAACCAAGAATTCATAAAGTCCATAACGTGTAGAAAAGGCAGTCTTTGGAATGTCACAAGGTCTGATTTTTATTTTGGTGATAGCCAGAGCGAAGGTCAATCTTGGAGAACACTCTGGCGCCAGCTAGTTGGTCAAACAGGATGTCAATACGGGGGAGTGGGTATTTGTTCTTAATAGTCACCGCATTGAGAGGCCGGTAATCAATACACAACCTCAAGGAATGGTCCTTCTTCTTCACAAAGATAGCGGACATCCCCAAGGTGATACACTTGGACGAATGAAACCTTGTTCTAGCAGTTCTTGGAGTTGAATTTTTAATTCAGCCAATTCATTGGGTGGCATTCTATATGGTCTCTTCGATATAGGTGCTATGCCAGGGTTGAAGTTTCAATCACAAATTCAATGTTCCCTATCCGGCGCGGCATCCCAGGTAAGTCATCCGGGAATACATCGGCATACTCACATACCACCAGAATGTCCTTTAGTTGGGTTTTCTACCATTGTATAAGCACACGCATTGACGCAAGTCCGTTGTGGCAGATATAGCACACTAGGGCCATGCGTAGGCGAGTTTATTTCACAAACTCGTTCCGCAACATCTAGCACAACCTTATGTTGGGTCATCCAATTGGCTCCCAATACAATGTCAATCCCTTCCATACCAAGCAGAATTAAATCGGTAGGAAATGTTTTATTCCCAGCCTGATTGGAACTTTCGGGTGACTTGTTTGGAATCAATTTTACCTCCCGCAGTTGATATCACATATGATGATTGGGTAATGGTACGATTTTAATCCACATTTCACATGAAATCTTGTGCTTATAAAACTATGTGTTGGCTCCGGAATCAAACAATATCCACAGCAGGTTGAGTGCAGATAGGGAAGGTACCAGTCATGTCTGGGGCTCGCCTCGGGTAGGTCGGCCAAAGTGGTGTAGTTGAGCCGTCCTGCCGAACTGCACACGCTGCTGTTGTTGCCTTGTTTGCTGATTCCCGGGCGCTGGTTCTGCTGCTTGTTCTGCGGGCAATCCTTGATGAAGTGGCTTGTTACTGCCGCACTTGAGCACTGATAGCGGCTCCAGGGCGAGCTGGCTGGTTGTGCGTTCTCCTTGGCGCCTGTTGCTGCTGCTGGCGGTGGAGGGAAACGGGGCGCATAGGCTGTGGTGGCCTACGAGCAACACCACCACCTGCTCCCGAGAGTGCCACGTGGACTGTCCTTGCGGTGCCAGGCCGGAGGGAACCAAGCGGAATCTCTCGCGGGCTTGCGGCGCTCGAAGGTTTCCAGCGGGAAGTCTTCCTCTTTTCATCTTCCTAACCTTGTGCAGCCGTGTTGGCATCTTCTTTGGGCGAACTGCGTAGGTCACAAGGTCGCCATAAGACGTGGCAGCACGGGTGGTGGCCAACTGAGCCTTTCAACTTGGTGGGCACGTCGGAAACCTCTCCAGCTTCTTCTCGTCAGAGTCGGCGTGATACCCGCATATGGGCCAGCAGACCATTGAAGGCCTGGCCGTATTGGAGCACCCGTGCGGGTACCTGGGTCAGAGCCAGAAATTTCATCAACTTTTCGCTCACCAACGGCCGGAAATGTCGAAATGAGCCTTGATGCCGCCTTGACTCATCCCATTCAACCACATGACCCTCCCTGCTGCCAGGGCCAGGTTAGTTTCTCCCACCATAGGAGAGCTGGGCACGGAGCTGCTGCGCCGCGAACACGACCTTGCGGTTGGAAGTGCAAGGCGTCGGAGGTATGGTGAACTTGGACTCGATGGCTTCGAATCCAGGTATCGGCCTCCAAGGGCTGCATCGGCTCGTGAGATATATTGGCGGGTGTGTGCCAGAAAATTCCTCATGCTGGCCACTTGAGGCTGAGAGGTGCCTGTTGACCTCCCTGCTGCAGCATCTGCTGTTTGCATCATTTGTTGCTGATGCTGCAGGTCCGTAGAATCTCCGTTTGCATGGCATACAACTGCTGCCGACGCGGAGGTTGCCCTGCGGTGGCGGCTGTTGCTGCCCCCTCTGGCCCCCTGCTGGTTAGCATTGAGCCACTAGCGTCGTGTACCGCTGTGGGGATTGCCATCTGCAGTAAGGTTACTTGTATTAGCCACATTTCATAACACTTGCATAAAATGAATGAACAAGATAGAATGTGAAATATATTGAAGTTTTACTGCCGTTAGGAATGACATGTCAGCAACGCAGCTTCGGAAGAAAAAATCATATCTCTATGCTTCCATATGTGTGCCCAGGATGTCCACAGAACACATATAGATTACAAATATTGAATCACAGAGAACACAATGCTCGAATAAAATAGTTTATATCAGAGTTTAACACAAGACATAGTCTTAAACAAATAACACAGCGGAAGACTTAATATTACTAAACGTCTTAACTACGAAGAGCCTCAAATCCACAGGGACCACCGACTGGTTGAACACAGCTTAGAAGTACGGCAGATCCTCCGGAAACTCAGCAAGCGACTGATCATTCAATGCTCCATCTGTTACCCATCCGGGATTTTGTTGAATAGTTGCAAGTGTAAGTAAACCATCTTACTTAACAAGTATAACACGGGTTATGCAAGGACAAAAGGCTTGACACGGTTATACTGCATTAGCACTTTTAGTTGATTCATTTTATTATCATCCAACTTACTACAAATGAGTAGATCCCAAGTATAAACCCATTAATAAGGTATAAGTGATTATAGAACAAACCAACATCAACCACTAATATCATCTTCTAATCAAAAAGGATCCAGGCCGCTCGTATCCGTGAGCACGGCTATCATGATAGTTCAACACACTCTGCAGAGGTTTCGCCCTTTACCCGCCGGTCACATAAATCCAAAAGAACTTATGTTACGAGGACTTTCACAAAAACACCCTAACAAGCACAGTAGCCGTTTTGGTTCAACATAGGCAGCATAACCCGAGGCATCGAGATTGACGTACGCTCAGGGCGCAACGTGAGGGGGTCAATGGCGTCCAGAGCGAGAGCGCAATCATCGCAACGTGTGAAGCTGCCGTACATCGGGCGCTTACATCACGGGACTTTGCCTAACGGGGCATAGCCAACAGATAAAACCGTCCTCGATGGATCAAACTATACTCTCACCCATGCACCCCACATACGCCTTTCGGTAACCACTGGCGAGCTAGAGACGTACAAGTTAATTATCCAAGACCAGAGCCATTATAGTTCCAACGGCGGCGAACAGGTTCCTGGGTTGCCGCTTTAAGAACCGGACCTTATGGAGAGACATTAGAACAAAGCACAAAGCACATGCTCTAATTCCCTAGATCAAACCTTATAGAGACACTAGAACAAAGCACACAGCACATGCTCTAGTTCCCTGAACCATGTTGCTAAAAAGCATCTTTTAACCATCATTGAAGTGAACCATTATTTCCACATTAACATAAAAATAAAGGTTGGTTGCAGCGCATAGCATAGTCTAACCATAATGCATAAAACCCTGGGTAACAAGGAATCGGGTAAAGACTAGGAACATCCTTAGTGGCTAACAATTTTAGACACATGCACATGAGTTCGGGTGATTAAATGGTGTATAGGTAACAAGGATGGTCCGTGTTATACTTGCCTTCCTCAGAGAACTGCTGCTGCACTTGATCTTCGAGAACGGGATCGTCGGCGTACTCGAACGGCTCGGCAACTACTCACATTGATCACCACACAAGCATCAACACATACATGCAAACAAGATTATTTAATTAGAACAGTACACCAAACATGAACAAAAGATGAAAAGAAGGTTTAGAACTAATCTACGCTTCACTACGAACACGTGAGCGCGAGAATCACTCAAATCGGAGTTAAAACGGAGAAACTACGCTAAAAACGGGCTCTAGGGGCTTGCTGGTAAGGATTTTAGGCTTCCAGGGGTGTTTTTGAAAGAAACCAGGGACCTAAAACATAATTTTGTATAAAAACTCGAGGTCTGCGGTGTAAAACTGCCATCTAGGACGGCGGGCATTATTTTTCAAAAGCGCAGGGGCTAAAACGAAAGAAAAAGGACTTAGCTGTAAATACTTTTGAATAGAGGTGGACCGCGGGTTAATTTTTGAAAAACAGAGGGGCTCTTTTGCAAAAACGTCACGGCAGCGGGGTTATGCTGACGTCGGCTGACGTCATGGTTGACCGACCCGTGGACCGAACCTTAGACCGCCGTGAACCGCGGTTCACGAGAACCGGACCGGGTTTACATCGGGTCAGATCTGGAGCGTTCAGATCGGATCGGACGGCTGGAAATAGATCGCGGCTCGGCTCACCGGAGCGCGGCGGCGCTAGGCCGAGGGCTCGCCGGAGATGGCTCGGCTGGGGGCTAGAAGACTCCAAACCTCGCCGCGATGGGTTCTAGAGAGAGAGGAGAGAGAGGAGAACTCAATTTTGGAGCTCGGAGCGAGGTTTGGGCACTGGTGGAGGCCGGCGGCGAGCGGAGGCGGATTGGCTTCTCCGGCGAACTCGCGCGGGTGCTGCAGGGCGAGAGGGAGGGGAAAAACGGCTTGGCGCGATGCTTACCCCGCGGCGAAGCTCTTGGCGTGGATCTTAGCGTCAAAGACGCGGCGGACTCACGGCTTGGCGGTGGCGGCTCGAAAACAAGGCGGCGCTAGGGTTTAAGCACGGGAGTTGGGGGTACGGCTTAAGGGGGCTGGCGGCGCTATTTATGGGGCCTCGAGCTCCTTGGCGTGCGCGCCAAGTCGCGAGGGAGGACGGCGTGCGCAGCAGGGACTCGCGGCGGCGCGGGGAGGAGTCCCGGCGGCGCACGGCTGGAGGTAGGGGAAGGGACTTACAGGTGGGCCCGGGTGTCAGTGGCAGAGGAAGAGAGCGGAGCGCGCGCTGCGGAGGAGAGAGGCTGACGGGTGGGGCCGCTCTGTCAGGTGCTGCGGGGAGAGAGGATAGCACTGACGCGTGGGACCGGCTGGTCAGTCACAGCGGAGGCGCGGCGGTGGGCTGGCGCGAGCTGGGCTGCGGGATGAACTGGGCTGCGCGACTGATGGGCCGAGCTGCTGCTGGTGGGCTGCGGAAAAAAAAGAGAAAGGAGCTGGGCCTCGCGGGAAAAGGAGAAAAGGGCTGCTGGACTGGTGGGCTGAAAGGAGAAAGAGAAAAAGAAAGAAAAGAAAGGTTTTTCTTTTATTCAAACACTCCTTTGAATTCAAATTCAAATTTGAATTCAACAATCAAAAATAAATGCACCAGCATGAATGCAGCAATAATGTTTCTATTTCCTATATTTGCTTTTAATTATTCAAAAATTTTATTTCCCTATATTATTTATGAGCACTTTAATAGAAAAACCAATTAATTACGAAATTTTTAAAAAGGCTATTTTTAGGGTGTTACAACTCTACCCCCCTTAACATGAATCTCGTCCCCGAGATTCGGATCTAGATTGGAAGAGATGTGGATATTCTGCCTTGAGATCCATCCTTTCTTTCACAAGTTGCTTCAGCTTCTGAGTGACGTTTCCTTGCACACACGAATGTCCTTGTTCCTGGTGACCCTCTCTAATTCCTCCAAAACCTTGACCGACCTCTGAGGACTTAATTGCCTGATACTCAATCTTCTCTCCTGATGGAGCCACTAACTGAACTGCACGCTTGGAGCACTGTATGACGGCATCGTACTTTGCTAGCCAGCTCATTCCCAAGATCAGATCCATCCCGATAGAATTCAGGACTATAGGGTGTGCTAGAAAGTCTACCCCCCTTATGTTAACCGCTACATTAGGACAACGTAATGTGGCCCGAAGTTCTCCTCCCGGTGAATTAACTAACATGGTATTTCCCATAGGTTGCATAAGCATCAAGTTCTTTTTCACAAAATTGACGGATATAAAAGCATGCGAAGCTCCAGAATCGAACAAAACTGTAGCAGGTTGTGAGTTGACCGAGAACGTACCGACTACCACATCTGTGGCTACTTCTGCAGTTTCTGCTCCCACATGGTTGAGCTTGCCCCTGGCGTAGTTCTGCTGGCCACGATTTCCCTGCGCCTGCTGCTGATTCCCATTCTGAGCTGGTTGTGGTCCTGTCTTCTGGTTGTTGTTCTGACCAGTGGAGTTCTGGACCCTCCGGGGACAAAATTTAGCGTAGTGTCCCTGTTCTCCACAGTGGTAGCATGCCCTTGGGTCAACGGAAGTGGTGTTAGCCGGGGTGGTGCGTGAAGCCTGAGTGTTATGCTGCTCGTTCTGGTAGTGCTGCTGCTGCTGTGGTGGTGGATTCTGAGTATGCTGGTGATCCTGATAACCTGACTGTCCCTGAGTGCGCTGCTGATTCACCTGCTGGGAGTTGTAGCGGGGGCGGACGTTGCTGCTAGATTGCTGGTTCATGAACTTTCTCTTCTTATCCTCAATCTCACGACGCTTGTGCTCCACCATCAGGGCACCATCAACCAATGCACCGAAGGTTGGGAAGGTGATGCACATCAACTGTAGCTGCAAAACATCCTGGAGTCCATTCCGGAAGCGAGTTTGCCTCTTCTCATCCGTCGACACCTCATCTGGTGCATAGCGGGCCAACTCAAGGAACTTGTCACGGTAGGCAGTGACACTCATTCCTTCCTGCGTCAGGGCTAGGAACTCCCTCTTCTTTAGGACCGTCAGTCCCTCAGGCACATGGTGAGCACGGAAGGCATCACGGAACTGCTGCCAGGTGATCTGGTTGCGATCGGGTTGCGCATATTGGTATGCTACCCACCAGTCGAGAGCGGCTCCTTCAAATTGGCCAGAGGCGTAGAGCACCTTCTCCCTGTCATCACACTGAGCAATGTCGAGCTGTCTCTCCACTGCCTTGATCCAGTCTTCTGCTTCCATCGGGTCCTTGGCGCGGGAGAACTTTGGCGGGCGCCCCTTCAAGAACTCTCCCCTCCTGTCCCGGATGGGCTGGGGAGGTGGCTGAACAGGTGGATTCTGCAGGTTCTGCTGCATCAATGCTATGGCCTGAGTCAACTGTTGCATCGTCTGTGTCTGCAAGCGGACTAGATCTTCCATGGTGGGCGGCTGGTTCTGGTTCTGATTCGGGTTCTGGTTCTGGTTCTGGTTACCACCACCCATCGATCCTCTTGTCCCAACCATCTGTCACAAAACAAAACCCCAACATTCATAATCGCTGTCATGTCTAACCCAGTGTCAAGAACAGAAGCAATCCATTAACAAGATAAGGTACTCAGGCGATAGGAAAGATGATAGATGATATGCAAAGGAGAGATCAGGAACCCATCTATCTATCCACTAAATACCTTATACCTTAATCCAATACTAGACGATTGCAGACTTCCATCTGCGCTCATCACAATCATTACAAAGATCCAAATCACACATAGGCATAATGACAATTCATTCAAGCATTCAAAGACAAGGTTCACACAAGACTCGGCACTATTAGACTAGTTTTGACTCAAAAACGTTCTATTTGATCTCTATTAACATTTGGGGTCGATGGTGGTGCGGTGAGCTAGGGTGCTGCATCTCCTCGGGGTTCCCTTATGCGGCCTACGGCTAAGGAGCTCCTGGTAGGCGTCCAGGTTGCGTGCCACCAATTGGTACTCCTCGATGCAGGTGGAAAGTAGCCATCAGTGCTCCAACGGACTATCTATCTCTGTCGAGCCATCTATGGAAGTGAAAACTGGAGGAGGGCTAGAAAATTTTCACAAAGGACAGAGGTAGAATAGAACACCATTTTTCAACAGAAACTCAACTCTAGGATGTAAAATAGTTTTTAGAGCAAAGATTAAGCAAGTTCTAATCGACCGTTCTATCTAGGCTGTGATCCTACAGTCAGCACGGCTCTGATACCAACTTTGTAACACCCAGATTTCCATGAAATCCGTATGCTTCCATATGTGTGCCCAGGATGTCCACAGAACACATATAGATTACAAATATTGAATCACAGAGAACACAATGCTCGAATAAAATAGTTTATATCAGAGTTTAACACAAGACATAGTCTTAAACAAATAACACAGCGGAAGACTTAATATTACTAAACGTCTTAACTACGAAGAGCCTCAAATCCACAGGGACCACCGACTGGTTGAACACAGCTTAGAAGTACGGCAGATCCTCCGGAAACTCAGCAAGCGACTGATCATTCAATGCTCCATCTGTTACCCATCCGGGATTTTGTTGAATAGTTGCAAGTGTAAGTAAACCATCTTACTTAACAAGTATAACACGGGTTATGCAAGGACAAAAGGCTTGACACGGTTATACTGCATTAGCACTTTTAGTTGATTCATTTTATTATCATCCAACTTACTACAAATGAGTAGATCCCAAGTATAAACCCATTAATAAGGTATAAGTGATTATAGAACAAACCAACATCAACCACTAATATCATCTTCTAATCAAAAAGGATCCAGGCCGCTCGTATCCGTGAGCACGGCTATCATGATAGTTCAACACACTCTGCAGAGGTTTCGCCCTTTACCCGCCGGTCACATAAATCCAAAAGAACTTATGTTACGAGGACTTTCACAAAAACACCCTAACAAGCACAGTAGCCGTTTTGGTTCAACATAGGCAGCATAACCCGAGGCATCGAGATTGACGTACGCTCAGGGCGCAACGTGAGGGGGTCAATGGCGTCCAGAGCGAGAGCGCAATCATCGCAACGTGTGAAGCTGCCGTACATCGGGCGCTTACATCACGGGACTTTGCCTAACGGGGCATAGCCAACAGATAAAACCGTCCTCGATGGATCAAACTATACTCTCACCCATGCACCCCACATACGCCTTTCGGTAACCACTGGCGAGCTAGAGACGTACAAGTTAATTATCCAAGACCAGAGCCATTATAGTTCCAACGGCGGCGAACAGGTTCCTGGGTTGCCGCTTTAAGAACCGGACCTTATGGAGAGACATTAGAACAAAGCACAAAGCACATGCTCTAATTCCCTAGATCAAACCTTATAGAGACACTAGAACAAAGCACACAGCACATGCTCTAGTTCCCTGAACCATGTTGCTAAAAAGCATCTTTTAACCATCATTGAAGTGAACCATTATTTCCACATTAACATAAAAATAAAGGTTGGTTGCAGCGCATAGCATAGTCTAACCATAATGCATAAAACCCTGGGTAACAAGGAATCGGGTAAAGACTAGGAACATCCTTAGTGGCTAACAATTTTAGACACATGCACATGAGTTCGGGTGATTAAATGGTGTATAGGTAACAAGGATGGTCCGTGTTATACTTGCCTTCCTCAGAGAACTGCTGCTGCACTTGATCTTCGAGAACGGGATCGTCGGCGTACTCGAACGGCTCGGCAACTACTCACATTGATCACCACACAAGCATCAACACATACATGCAAACAAGATTATTTAATTAGAACAGTACACCAAACATGAACAAAAGATGAAAAGAAGGTTTTAGAACTAATCTACGCTTCACTACGAACACGTGAGCGCGAGAATCACTCAAATCGGAGTTAAAACGGAGAAACTACGCTAAAAACGGGCTCTAGGGGCTTGCTGGTAAGGATTTTAGGCTTCCAGGGGTGTTTTTGAAAGAAACCAGGGACCTAAAACATAATTTTGTATAAAAACTCGAGGTCTGCGGTGTAAAACTGCCATCTAGGACGGCGGGCATTATTTTTCAAAAGCGCAGGGGCTAAAACGAAAGAAAAAGGACTTAGCTGTAAATACTTTTGAATAGAGGTGGACCGCGGGTTAATTTTTGAAAAACAGAGGGGCTCTTTTGCAAAAACGTCACGGCAGCGGGGTTATGCTGACGTCGGCTGACGTCATGGTTGACCGACCCGTGGACCGAACCTTAGACCGCCGTGAACCGCGGTTCACGAGAACCGGACCGGGTTTACATCGGGTCAGATCTGGAGCGTTCAGATCGGATCGGACGGCTGGAAATAGATCGCGGCTCGGCTCACCGGAGCGCGGCGGCGCTAGGCCGAGGGCTCGCCGGAGATGGCTCGGCTGGGGGCTAGAAGACTCCAAACCTCGCCGCGATGGGTTCTAGAGAGAGAGGAGAGAGAGGAGAACTCAATTTTGGAGCTCGGAGCGAGGTTTGGGCACTGGTGGAGGCCGGCGGCGAGCGGAGGCGGATTGGCTTCTCCGGCGAACTCGCGCGGGTGCTGCAGGGCGAGAGGGAGGGGAAAAACGGCTTGGCGCGATGCTTACCCCGCGGCGAAGCTCTTGGCGTGGATCTTAGCGTCAAAGACGCGGCGGACTCACGGCTTGGCGGTGGCGGCTCGAAAACAAGGCGGCGCTAGGGTTTAAGCACGGGAGTTGGGGGTACGGCTTAAGGGGGCTGGCGGCGCTATTTATGGGGCCTCGAGCTCCTTGGCGTGCGCGCCAAGTCGCGAGGGAGGACGGCGTGCGCAGCAGGGACTCGCGGCGGCGCGGGGAGGAGTCCCGGCGGCGCACGGCTGGAGGTAGGGGAAGGGACTTACAGGTGGGCCCGGGTGTCAGTGGCAGAGGAAGAGAGCGGAGCGCGCGCTGCGGAGGAGAGAGGCTGACGGGTGGGGCCGCTCTGTCAGGTGCTGCGGGGAGAGAGGATAGCACTGACGCGTGGGACCGGCTGGTCAGTCACAGCGGAGGCGCGGCGGTGGGCTGGCGCGAGCTGGGCTGCGGGATGAACTGGGCTGCGCGACTGATGGGCCGAGCTGCTGCTGGTGGGCTGCGGAAAAAAAAGAGAAAGGAGCTGGGCCTCGCGGGAAAAGGAGAAAAGGGCTGCTGGACTGGTGGGCTGAAAGGAGAAAGAGAAAAAGAAAGAAAAAGAAAGGTTTTTCTTTTATTCAAACACTCCTTTGAATTCAAATTCAAATTTGAATTCAACAATCAAAAATAAATGCACCAGCATGAATGCAGCAATAATGTTTCTATTTCCTATATTTGCTTTTAATTATTCAAAAATTTTATTTCCCTATATTATTTATGAGCACTTTAATAGAAAAACCAATTAATTACGAAATTTTTAAAAAGGCTATTTTTAGGGTGTTACACAAGGCCTGATTTTTATTTGGTGATAGCCAGAGCGAAGGTCAATCTTGGAGAACACTCTGGCGCTAGCTAGTTGGTCAAACAGGATGTCAATACGGGGGAGTGGGTATTTGTTCTTAATAGTTACCGCATTGAGAGGCCGGTAATCAATACACAACCTCAAGGAATGGTCCTTCTTCTTCACAAAGATAGCGGGACATCCCCAAGGTGATACACTTGGACGAATGAAACCCTTGTCTAGCAGTTCTTGGAGTTGAATTTTTAATTCAGCCAATTCGTTGGGTGGCATTCTATATGGTCTCTTTGATATAGGTGCTGTGCCAGGTTGAAGTTCAATCACAAATTCAATGTCCCTATCCGGCGGCATCCCAGGTAAGTCATCCGGAAAAACATCGGCATACTCACATACCACCGGAATGTCCTTTAGTTGGGTTTCTACCATTGTGTAAGCACACGCATTGACGCAAGTCCGCTGTGGTAGATATAGCACACTAGGGCCAAGCGTAGGCGAGTTTATTTCAACAACTCGTTCCGCAACATCTAGCACAACCTTATGTTGAGTCATCCAATTGGCTCCCAAGACAATGTCAATCCCTTCCATACCAAGTAGAATTAAATCAGTAGGAAATGTTTTACTTCCCAGCCTGATTGGAACTTTACGGGTGACTTGGTTGGATGCAATTTTACCTCCCGCAGTTGATATCACATACGATGATTTGGTATGGTAAGATTTTAATCCACATTTCACATGAAATCTTGTGCTTATGAAACTATGTGTTGCCCCGGAATCAAACAATATCACAGCAGGTTGAGTGCAGATAGGGAAGGTACCAGTCATGTCTGGGGCTCCCTCGGGTAGGTCGGCCAAAGTGGTGTAGTTGAGCCGTCCTTGTCGAACCTGCACACGCTGCTGCTGTTTGCCCTTGTTTTGCTGATTTCCCGGGCGCTGGTTCTGCTGCTTGTTCTGCGGGCAGTCCTTGATAAAGTGGCTGTTACTGCCACACTTGAAACACTGATAGCCGGCTCCAGGGCGAGCTGGCTGTTGTGCATTCTGCCTTGGCGCTGGTTGCTGCTGCGGCGGTGGAGGAAAACGGGGCGCATTAGGCTGTGGTGGCCTAGCAACCCATCCACCTCGCTGAGGTGCCCTGGACTGTCCTTGAGGTGCAGCCAGGGGAACCAAGCGGAATCTTGGCGGCTGCGCGCTCGAGGGTCCAGCGGGAGCTTTCCTCTTCTTCTCCGCCTTGTGCACCATGTTGGCGTCTTCCTGGGCAATGGCGAGGTTCATGAGATCGCCATATGTGGCAGCACGGGTGGTGGCCAACTGAGCCTTCAACTTGGTGTTAAGGCCATGTCGGAACCTCTCTAGCTTCTTCTCGTCGGAGTCGGCGTGATGACCCGCATATGGGCACAGACCATTAAAGGCCTGGGCGTATTGGAGCACCGTGCGGGTACCCTGGGTCAGAGCCAGAAATTCGTTCAACTTCCGCTCTACCAAGCCGGCCGGAATGTGATGAGCCTTGAATGCAGCTTTGAACTCATCCCATTCAACCCCATGACCCTCCTGCTGCAGGGCCAGGTAGTTCTCCCACCATAAGAGAGCTGGGCCGCGGAGCTGCTGCGCCGCGAACACTACCTTGCGGTTGGAGGTGCAAGGCGTCGCCAGGATGGTGAACTTGGACTCGATGGCTCGAATCCACGCATCGGCCTCCAAGGGCTCATCGGCTCGTGAGAATATCGGCGGGTGTGTAGCCAGGAAATCCTCATATCTAGCCACTTGAGGCTGAGGGGCCCGTTGACCTCCCTGCTGCTGCATCTGCTGTTGCATCATTTGTTGCTGATGCTGCAGGTTCCGTAGAATCTCCGTTTGCGTGGCATACAACTGCTGCCACGTCGGAGGTTGCTGCGGTGGCGGAGGTGGTGGCGGCTGCTGCTGCCCCTCAAGCCCTTGTTGGTTAGCATTCGAGCCACTAGCGTCATGACCGCTGCGGGTGATTGCCATCTGCAGTAGGTACTTGTATTAGCCACCTTTCATAAGCTTGCATAATGAATGACAAGATAGAACGTGACAATATATTGAAGTTTACTGCGCAGATGACAAGTCAGCACGCAGTTTGGAAGAAAATCATATCTCCCAACAGGAAACAAGTCAAATGCTCCAATTCGGTCAGTAGCTCGAAAATTTCATGCTCTACAACTTTCATGTTGGGCTCAGATTCAAATTCGGACTGTAACTAAGCCGAAAAATTCAATCTTTAGCTCTCTGCGTTTGCTGTTTTTCAGCAGACCGAGCTGTAGTGTTTTGGTTGCCATTTTTATTTCGCTTAACCAATGGGGTTGCAATTTGGTGATCATTTTGTTTGATAATTTCCAAACAACTTTGTAGTTCACATCACAGTCCAGAAATGAATGGAAAACCCATCAATAATTAAAACAAGTTAGCTGCAGGATGTTTTCAACACAGCTATTACAACTTTCATCAAGTTTTGCCGTACATCGGGGGTCAATGGCGTCCAGAGCGAGAGCGCAATCATCGCAACGTGTGAAGCTGCCGTACATCGGGCGCTTACATCACGGGATTTTGCCTAACGAGACATAGCCAATGGATAAAACCGTCCTCGATGGATCAAACTATACTCTCACCCATGCTCCCCACATACGCCTTTCGGTAACCACTGGCGAGCTAGAGACGTACAAGCTAATTATCCAAGACCAGAGCCATTATAGTTCCAACGGCGGTGAACAGGTTCCTGGGTTGTCGCTTTAAGAACCGGACCTTATGGAGATACATTAGAACAAAGCACGAAGCACATGCTCTAATTCCCTAAACCAAACCTTATAGAGACACTAGAACAAAGCACACAGCACATGCTCTAGTTCCCCGAACCATGTCGCTAAAAAACACCTTTTAACCATCATTGAAGTGAACCATTAATTCAATATTGACATTAAAAATAAATGTTGGTTGCAGCGCGTAGCATAGACTAACCATAATGCATAAAACCCGGGTAAACAAGGAATAAGGTAAAGACTAGAATATCCTTAGTGTATATCAATATTAGACACATGCAAATGATTTGTGTGATTAACCGGTGTATAGGTAACAAGGATGGTCCGTGTTATACTTGCCTTCCTCAGCAAACTGCTGCTGCTCCTGCTCTTCGGGAACGGGATCGTCGGCGAACTCGAACGGCTCGTCAACTACTCACATTGATCACCACGCAAGCATCTACACATACATGCAAACAAGACATTTAATTAGAACAGTTCACCAAACATAAACAAAAGATTAAAAGAAGGCTTTAGAGTTACTGTACGCTTCACTACGAACACATGAGCACGAAAATCACTCAAATCGGAGTTAAAACGGAGAAACTACGCTTAAAACGGGCTCTAGGGCCTTGCTGGTAAAGGTTTTAGGCTTCCAGGGGTGTTTTTGAAAGAAACCAGGTACCTAAAACATAATTTCGTATAAAAACCCGAGGGCTACGGGGTAAAACTGCCATCTAGGATGGCAGGCACTATTTTTCAAAAGAGCAGGGGCTAAACCGAAAGAAAAAGGACTTAGTTGTAAATACTTTTGAATAGAGGTGGACCGCGGGTTGATTTTCGAAAACTGCAGGGGCTATTTTGCAAAATTGCCATGGTGGAGGCAGAGGGCTGACGTTAGCATGACGTCACGGTTTACTGTGCCGTGGACCGGCCATGAACCGCGGTCCACGGGTTCACGGTGAACCGGTTCGGTTTAACTCGGGTTTTAGATCTGGCCGTCGGTTTTGAATCCTACGGCTGAGATTAGATCGGGCTCAAGGTCACTGGAGGCGCAGCAGCTCGCGGCGGCGCACAGCCAGGACTTCACCGGCGTCGACCATACTCGGCGCTAGGGGCCTCCAAACCTCGTCGCAGTTGGTCCTGTAGAGAGAGGAGACGACGGGGAGTCGATTAAGGGGTTCTACTCGAGGATTACACGGCGGTGGCGGCTGGCGACGAGCGGCGGCGGGTTGGGAACTCCGGCGGGCTCGTGCAAGCACGGGAGAGCGAGAGAGCGAGGGGTTTTGGGCTCGGCGTGTTCCTCACCTCGCGGCGGAGCTCCGGGGCGAGTTCTTGGCGGCAATGCGATGACGGAGCAGCGGGGCGACGTCGACCTTGAGCTCGGCCGGCAATGGCGGCGGCGGCTAGGATTGCGGCTAGGGTTGGGGCTGCGGCTCGAGAACGAGGGGTTGGCGGCGGCTTA
This sequence comes from Digitaria exilis, assembly GCA_015342445.1. Taxonomy (NCBI): domain Eukaryota; kingdom Viridiplantae; phylum Streptophyta; class Magnoliopsida; order Poales; family Poaceae; genus Digitaria; species Digitaria exilis. The sequence goes on from JACEFO010002903.1 coordinate 20,589, forward strand.
TATAGGGGCTTGAGGTCGCCTTGGCGTGCGCACCAAGCCGGGCGGAGGGCGTGCGCGAAGCGAACTCGATGGCGGCGCGGAGTCCCGCTCGGCTACGGCTGGAGGTAGGAGGAGAAGCTGACGAGCGGGCCCGAGGTGTCAGCAGCGCGGGCGGAGGAGACGGGGCTGACAGGTGGGCCCGGCTGGTCAGCGGCTCAGGCGGAGAAGCCGCGGAGCGGGCCGCTGCTGGGCCAGAGCTGCTGGGCCGCGCGGGAAAGAAGGAAAGGAGCTGGCTGCTGGGCTGAAAAGGAGAAGGAAAAAGAGAGAGAAAAGAAAAGGTTTTTCTTTTATTCAAACACTCATTTGAATTCAAATTCAAATTCAAATTTGAATTCAACAATAAAAAATAAATGCACCAGCATGAATGCAACAATAATGTTTCTATACCCTATATTTGCTTTTTATTATTCAAAATTTTATTTTTCCTACATTATTTATGAGCACTTGAATATAAAAAGTTAATTAATTACTAAATTTTAAATAGAGCATTTTTAGGGTGTTACACCCAAGCTCCCGTGCGCTGCAACCCTAGAGCTCGTCGCTGCAGCTGTTCCTCCCCTTGCTGCCCCGCCGATTCTCTGTCGTCAAGGTCTGGCCCAGGAGCTTCGTGGTGTGGGAGGTTCAAGCCGAGCCCCTGTACCCTCTCTCTCCTGCTCTAGTACGTGCACGTGACCTCGCAGGAGTCCGTCACCCGCAGCCAGCCGTCGCTAGCCTCCACCGCCACACGATCCTCGAGCACAACCCCCAAAACCGATTCCCCGTCGCCTTCTCTCTCTCCCAAGCCCTCCACGGCGAGCTTTGGAGCTCTGCAGCGCTGCCGGCATTCAATTCGGGCGAGCCCTCGCCGTCGAGACGGGCGGTGCCGCCAATTCCGGCGAGTTCAATGCCCCCAATTAACCAGAGCCCGTCCGATTTAGATCCGACGGCCCAGATCTAAAACCCGAACCGGTATGAACCCAGTCCACCGTGGACCCATGGACCGCGGTCTATGGCCGGTCCACGGCACAGTAGACCGTGACGTCAGCCGACGTCATTCCTCAGCCGCGCCCTAGCAGTTTTGCGAATAAGCCCCTGTCTTTTTGAAAATCAACCCGCGGTCCAGCGTCGTTCAAAAATAATTACAGTTTAGTCCTTTTTCTTTCGGTTTAGCCCCTGCGCTTCCATAAAATTGAACCCGCCATCCCAGTTGGCTGTTTTACATGTTAGCCCTCGGGTTTTTATACGAAATTATATTTTAGGTCCCTGGTTTCTTTCAAAAACACCCCTGAAAGCCTAAAAGTGTCACCAGCAAGCCCCTAGAGCCCGTTTTAAGCGTAGTTTCTCCGTTTTAACTCCGATTTGAGTGATTTTCGTGTCATGTGTTCGTAGTAAAGCGTACAGAAACACGAAAGCATTCTTTTCATCTTTTGTTTATGTTTGGTGTACTGTTCTAATTAAATACCTTGTTTGCATGTATGTGTGGATGCTTGTGTGGTGATCGATGTGAGTAGTTGGCGAGCCGTTCGAGTTCGTTGACGATCCCGTTTCCGAAGACCAGGTGCAGCAGCAGTTCACTGAGGAAGACATGTATAACCCGGACAATCCTTGTTACCTATACATCATTTAATCATACAATTCATATGCATGTGTCTAATTTTGTTATACACTAAGGATGTTCCTAGTCTTTACCTTATTCCTTGTTTACCCGGGTTTAATGCATTATGGTTAGTATTTGGCTACGCGCAGCAACCACATTTATTTAATGTTAATGTTGAACTAATGGTTCACTTCAATGACGATTAAATGATGCTTTTTAGCAACATGGTTCAGAGAACTAGAGCATGTGCTTCGTGCTTTGTTCTAGTGTCTCCATAAGGTTTGGTCTAGGGAATTAGAGCATGTGCTTCGTGCTTTGTTCTAATGTCTCTCCATAAGGTCCGGTTCTTAAAGCGGCAACCCAGGAACTTGTTCGCCGCCGTTGGAACTATAATGGCTCTGGTCTTGGATAACTAGCTTGTACATCTCTAGCTCGCCAGTGGTTACCGAAAGGTGTATGTGGGGAGCATGGGTGAGAGTATAGTTTGATCCATCGAGGACGGATTTATCCATTGGCTATGTCTCGTTAGGCAAAGTCCCGTGATGTAAGCGCCCGATGTACGGCAGCTTCACACCTTGCGATGATTGCGCTCTTGCTCTGGACGCCATTGACCCCCTCACGTTGCGCCTTGAGCATACGTCAATCTCGATGCCTTGGGTTATGCTGCCTATGTTGAACCAAAACGGCTACTGTGCTTGTTAGGGTGTTTGTGAAAGTCCTCGTAGCATAAGTTCTTTTGGATTTATGTGACCAGCGGGTAAAGGGCGAAACCTCTGCAGAGTGTTGATCTATCATGATAGCCGTGCTCACGGTTACGAGCGGCCTGGATCCTTTTTGATTAGAAGATGATGTTGAGGTTGATGTTGGAATATTCTATAATTATTTATACATTATTATTAATGGGTTTATACTTGGGTTTCTACTCACTTGTAGTAATTTGGATGATAATAAAATGAAACTACTAAACGTGCTAATGTAGTTTAACCGTGTCAAGCCTTTTGTTCTTGCATAACCCAAGTTATACTTGTTAAGTAAGATGGTTTACTTACACTTGCAACTATTCAACAAAATCCCAGATGGGTAACAGATGGAGCATTGAATGATCAGTCGCTTGCTTAGTTTCCGGAGGATCGGCCGTACTTCTAGCTGTGTTCAACCAGTCGGTGTCCCTATAGCTTTTGAGGCTCTACCTAGTTAAGACGTTAATAATATTAAGACTTTCGTTGTGTTATCTGTTTAAGACTATGTCTTGTGTTAAACTCTGATGTAAACTATTTTATTTGAGGATTGTGTTCTCTGTGATTCAATATTTGTAATCTATATGTGTTCTGTGGACATCCTGGGCACACATATGGAAGCATTCGGATTTCTTGGAAATCTGGGTGTTACAATACATTGGACCTTTCAAGGTTTTTGAACAGAGAGGTGAAGTGGCTTATAAGCTAGAGTTACCAGAGATTGGTAGGAGTGCGTGATGTGTTTCATGTGTCTCAGTTGAAGAAGTGTTTACGGGTGCCAGAGGAACAGATTCCGTTACAAGAGTTGAATGTGCAGGAGGACCTTACCTATGAAGAGTATCCGGTCAAGATCTTAGAGGAGTCAGAGAGGGTCACCAGAAATAAAGTGATACATATGTGCAGAGTTTAATGGAGACGCCATACACAAGATGAAGCAACATGGGAACGGAAATATGATCTCAAGGCAGAATATCCACATCTCTTCTAGTCCACGTCCGAATCTCGAGGACGAGATTCATTTTTAGGGGGGTAGATTTGTAACACCCTAAAAATTCCTCTTATGAAAATAATAAATAAATTGCTTTTATATTTAAGTGCTCATAAATAATGTAGGAAAAATAAAATTTTTGAATAATTAAAAGCAAATATAAGGCATAGAAATATTTATTGTGCATTTCTTCTGATTGTTGAATTCAAATGGGTGTTTGAAATACAAATAAAAGAAAAACCTTTTCTTTTTTCCCTTCCCCTTTCTCCCTTTCAGCCCAGCCCAGCTCTCCTTTCCCTTTGCTTCTTTCTTCTTGCCGTAGCCCAGCCTCTTCCTTCACCGCGTGGCCCAGCAAGCAGCCGACCCAGTAGAGCCCGAAGCCAACCCGCCTCTCTCTCACTCCGCGCCACTGACCAGCTGGCCCCACCTGTTGGCGTCTTCTTCCACCTCCAGCAGCGCCTGGTCGCGTCCGACCGAGCCAACCTGAGCCAGGGTCCAACTCCGTGCCTCAGCGCCTCAGCCCTACTTGGCCCGCATGCCAAGGTGCCTCGGCCGTCCTATAAAGCTGCCGCCACAGCCCCCTCGAGCTCCTCTGCAACCCTAGCTCCCAGGCCGCAGCGCCGCCGCCACCCCGAAACCCTAGCCGAGCTCCGCCATCGCCAAACCTCCACTTAGCCGCCCCATTGTCGACGAGGTCAGGTCCAGGAGCTTCGCAAGGTAGCAGGGATCATGCCAAACCCATTCTTCCTTTCTCTCTCGCTCTCTATCCGGTGAAATCGCTCGCCGGAGTACTCCGCCCGCCGCTCGCCGTCTCGCACCTCCGTCGTCGCCCAAACCTCGAGTAGAACCACCAAAATGGACTCCCCGTTGCTCCCTCTCTCTCTCTCGGGCCAAACACGACAAGCTTTGGAGCACCCTAGCCCCGTTTCTGCTCGATGCCGGCGAGCCCTCGCGCGGCCGTGGGCGGCGCCGCCAATTCCGGCGAATCGAGCCGCCCGAAGAGCCTATTGCCGTCCGATCCAATCCGAACGGCTCGGATTATATCCAAACCAAGTCAAACCCCCTCTTACCGGTTCGCCCTGGCAATTTGTCAAAAGAGCCCCTGTAGTTTTTGGAAATTAACCCGCAGTCCAAGCTAGTTCAAACATAATTACAGTTTAGTCCTTTTTCTTTCGGTTTAGGCCCTGCGCTTTTGGAAAATAGAACTCGCCATCCTGTCCGGTCTTTTTACTCAAAAGTCCTTCTGTTTTTATCTGAAATTATGTTTTAGGTCCCTGGTTTCTTTCAAAAACACCCCAGGAAGCCTAAAACTTTCACCAGCAAGCCCCTAGTGTCCGTTTTAAGCGCAGTTTCTTCGTTTTAACTCCGATTTGAGTGATTTTCGCGTTCACGTGTTCATAGTGAAGCATACAGTAATTCTAAAGCATTATCTTCATTCATTTGTTTATGTTTGGTGTACTGTTCTAATTAAATACCTTGTCTGCATGTATGTGTGGATGCTTGTGTTGTGATGGATGTGATTAGTTGACGAGCCGTTCGAGTTCGCCGACGATCCTGTTCCCGAAGAGCAGGTGCAGCAACAGTTCACTGAGGAAGGCAAGTATAACACGGACAATCCCTGTTACCTATACATCACCTAATCATACAATTCGTGTGCTTGTGTCTAATATTGTTATACACTAAGGATGTTCCTAGTCTTTACCTTATTCCTTGTTTACCCGGGTTATATGCATTATGGTTAGTATTTGCTATCCGTTGCTACCAACATTTATTTTAATGTTAATATTGAATTAATGGTTCACTTCAATGATGATTAAAAGATGCTTTTAGCAACATGGTTCGGGGAACTAGAGCATGTGTTTCGTGCTTTGTTCTAGTGTCTCCATAAGGTTTGGTCTAGAGAATTAGAGCATGTGCTTCGTGCTTTGTCATAATGTCTCTCCGTAAGGTCCGGTTCTTAAAGCTGCAGCCCAGGAACTGTTCAGTGCTATTAGAACTATAATGGCTCTAGTCTTGGATAATTAGCTTGTACGTCTCTAGCTCGCCAGTGGTTACCGAAAGGCGTATGTGGGGAGCATGGGTGAGACTATAGTTTGATCCATCGAGGATGGATTTATCTGTTGGTTATGTCTCGTTAGGCAAAGTCCCGTGATGTAAGCGCCCGATGTACGGCAGCTTCACACGTTGCGATGATTGTGCTCTCGCTTTGGACGCCATTGACCCCCTCACGTTGCGCCCTAAGCATACGTCAATTTCGATGCCTTGGGTTATGCTGCCTTTGTTGAACCAAAACGGCTACTGTGCTTGTTAGGATGTTTTGTGAAAGTCCTCGTAGCATAAGTTCTTTTGGATTTATGTGACCAACGGGTAAAGGGCGAAACCTCTACAGAGTGTTGATCTATCATGATAGCCGTGCACACGGTTACGAGCGGCCTGGATCCTTTTGGATTAGAAGATGATGTTGAGGTTGATGTTGGAATATTTGATAATTATTTATACATTATTATTAATGGGTTTATTCTTGGGTTTCTACTCACTAGTAGTAATTTGGATGATAATAAAATAAAACTACTAAAAGTGCTAATGCAGTTTAACCGTATCAAGCCTTTTGTTCTTGCATAACCCGTGTTATACTTGTTAAGTTAGATGGTTTACTTACACTTGCAACTATTCAACAAAATCCCGGATGGGTAACAGATGAAGCATTGAATGATCAGTCGCTTGCTGAGTTTCCGGAGGATCTACCGTACTTCTAGCTGTGTTCAACCAGTCGGTGTCCCTGTGGACTTGAGGCTCTACTAGTTATGAAACGTTTACTATTATGAAGACTTCCGATGTGTTATTTGTTTAAGACTATGTCTTGTGTTAAACTCTGATGTAAACTATTTTATTTCGAGCATTGTTTTCTCTGTGATCCATATTTGTAATCTATATGTGTTCTGTGGACATCCTGAACACACATATGGAAGCATTCGGGTTTCCTGCAAATCTGGGTGTTACAGCGATGGCCAAACTTGTTGAAAACTTAGAATTGGGGACCTTTTATAGTGGAGGTGACCTGGGTCAAAGGCGAGGCTGAGTCGCGGCATGAAGGGCCAGGGCTAGCCGCCTAGCAGGGTGCCATGCCGGCCGGCCTGGCCTGGCCACGACCTGGCTCGTGCCCCTTTTTCTCCTCATGTCTCCTCGGGTCTTCTGGAGTTCGTGTCCTTCTCTGATCAGGGGTGTTTGACGACGTTTTCTTCGGGATAAGGATGGAGATGTGATGTCGGTGTTTTAGACCGGCGATCCTGCTAGGAGGTAGCCCAAGCAGTGTAGATCTAACTGAGAGTAGGGAAGTCGCCTAGGGTCAAGAACAAGATGGCTACAGGACACACGATGTAGACATGTTCGGCCCTTAGGATGAGTAAAACCCTACATCATGTATATGGTATGCATATCATGAGTTGGTATGAGATGATCTGGAGGGGGTCCCTATTGCCCCTTATACACACAGACATGGTAGGGATACAAACAGAGGGGGAGGAAGATAAGGATTGCTTTATAAGTAAAATCCTAACTTTCCTAAACCTTCGGGATATCTTGATCTTATCGCCAGATTTTGTGGATCTTTTCCTTGGGTGCTAAGTAAACAAACCGACCTGGAGGATATCTAGGTCGGTGTTCTTCTCGGACTCCCAAACAAGTAAGTCACACTCTAGGTAGGCCTACCTGCCTGGGAAAACCAGACGGGGTTCTTATACCTTTCAGGTAGTACACCCGACAGGCCCCGAGCATGTCATGTACTGTTGCATGGCCTAGTCTTGGGAGGAGTAGATTTCTTCGGCATTCAAGTCTTGTACTGACTCCGTCGGTCTTCTTTGTGGAGGCCATTTGGAGTTCTTCTCAGAGTCAAGCTTTGTCACGTAAAGGCCTTGATGTGCTCAAGTTGACCTTGGGAAAATCTAATGCAAGTACACCGAGCATGTGTACCAAATTGGGTAACTCCCAAGCCTCGTTTTGCATTGAACAAGGAATTCGAGGGTCTTCAACAGAAACCTGACAAAGAGCTTCAATTCCATTTTGGTCGGAGTTCTTTTGAAACTCCCACGACATCATTTTGAGAATTAAATAATATGAAAATTTCGAAGAATAATTGGTACTCATCCGCAGCCCCCGAGCCTCGTTTTGCATTGAAAAGGGAATTCAAGGGTCTTCAATAGAAACCTGACAAAGAGCTTCAATTCCATTTTGATCGGAGTTCTTTTGAAACTCCCACGACGCAGCCCTTGAAATTCATTTTGAGAATTAAATAATCTGGAAATTCCGTAGAATAATTGGTACTCATCCGTAGCCCCGAGCCTTTGTTGGAATTTTGATCGAAAAAAGGCAACAAAGGGTCTTTAAAAGTAACCAAGGAGAAAGTTTTGGCCGGAGAAGCAGAAACGATCCCGTCGGTTGCGGGAAAGATACCTTATTTACAAAAATGCCACCGCCTATGTGCCGTTAGGAGGCCCTTATTAGACGGTTTGACTTCCCGGGAACTATTTACTTCAAACCGAAAACCTAGATCTGAAGAGGCAGGCCCCGAGCGCCGAGAGGAGCATTTCGTCCACCATCCCCAATCTAATCCACTACGAAGCAAATCCCATCGCGGATTGAGGAAATGGCTGGAGGTAGCAGGACATACCGCGGGGCCAATGTTGATGGTCGATTTGATATAATTTATCGTCAATAACTCAGGAATGAATAAGGAAATCACACCATGTTCCATGCATAAATTTGCTTAATTCTAATGAATTCCACAAGTTTTGGATGAGTTGTGAATGTAGGGACACAATTGTAAAAATGGACAAAATGGGAGACAATTCCCGGCCGGCCGGCTTAGGCGAGGCTGCCATCCTGGTAATGGCCAGTCGGCCACCCCCTTAAGCCTACTGCCATGTCATTGATCCGAGGGTCCAAACACACGTTCCAAGTGATTCAGAGACATGCAATACAAGTTGGTTTGATCTAGTGGTTCACAAGGTTCAATATTGGATTAGAGGGCTCACTTGCATGGCTAATTCGAGCAGAATTCAGTTAATACCAACCTCACGGTAGTATCCAGACCAGACACGAGAAAGGCAGTGCCAGGTGGAAGCGATCCTGAGCCGGCCGGCCTCCTGCTGCAATTCCACGCCACCAGCTTTGTGTGGGAGTCACTACACCTGCATGGCTTGCATATTTAGCTGGAGAACCGCCTTGGAGAGCTATAAATACAGCCCTTCACCCTCCATTTCAACACACACCCAAAGAGAACAGTTCAAGGAGTTCATTCCATTTCCACTTTGTAGCTTAAGTTGTAGTTGGGAGTTAGGGTTGAGTCGAGCTTGTCTTGGGGTTCCAGAAGCTTTGGAGTTTCGGTAAAGCTCTTGTATCCTTTACTTGTTTTCTTAATATCATATCAAATATATTTATCTTCTAAAGCCTTGAGTAAGTTCTACTTTCCACTTTTACTTATCTCTTTTGATCATTGATCTTGATAGAGTGGAAGTTTATCTTCTCGCCCCTAGTTTAGTATTACAGTATAATTTCTCTGTCGGGAGCTTTACTCATGGGTCTTTCTCGCTTGGACCTGGAGCTTGGAAACTCCTAGAGTGAAGGGGGTCTTTCTCGCTTGGACCAAGAGTTTGTAAACTTCTAGAGGGATTTTCCTCTGTCAAGGCCTTAGAGGATTTCTAGATCTAAGTGCAGACGTGGTGTCTAACTTAATGCTAGCTAGGGAGTGTATTTCACCCCACGGTACTGCCGTGGTAGGTGGCAGGTGGTGACAACCCTATCCTTTGTAGTCCACCACATTTGGGTGCTCTCATAATAGTTGTTGCTGAGTCTAGAGGAACCCCTTCTAATCCCAGTTTGGGTCCTCCGGCTCTATCCGTCGAAGCAAGCTAAGATTCCCGACAACTAAGTATAGCTCTAGGTTAAGGCTAGAGAGGCTTCTCATTCTTTAGAAGTGTCTTAGGTTCCCCTTCACCCGTAGTTCTCCCAACTACTTTCCTTTGATCCTTAGTGAGTCTACTCTGTCGCTGGCAATTACAGGCCTTCTATCCGATCATTCACTTAACCATTATCTAGTTCATCCTCCTATCTTACCTAAATTTAGCGAGTGATTATTATTATAAATCCTACATATATTTCTTCAATACCCTTTAACCAAATTGCTTCCTTGAGGAAATAAATACGATACCCTGGAATACTCCATGGTGAAATGCTATAGTGGTTTATTTTGTGTGCTTGCATAATCTAATTCTATGGCCTAATAAACACCAACAAGCATTTCTAGCGTCGTTGTGGGGCAAGCAATTGGCTAAAGATACTGTTGATTTGTTTGTATAGACTTTATAGTTTTGTCACTGCTAATTTAGCAGTCTTACGACTGATTTCTTTAGTCTTTGTGATAATAAATGCAGGACAGTGCATGACGATTTCAACCTACCTCCAAATTTCGATCCGAATCCGGAACGTATTGGGAGAATTGGTTCAACGTGGAGTTGTGCCACCATAGTTGACACTCAGTGTGCAGCCTGACTCGTCAGAATCCTTGAATCCTCATATTCCTCAGCTCCACCCACATCACCACCAGCTATAGCTGCCCCCGCCAGGAACCTTCACGAGTTCTCAGCCCCCTGAGTAGCAGCTTTCCTAGGCTGAATGACAACCAAGGTGCTGATGTTTTGAGCTGAAGACTGGACTTGTCAATATGGCCCAGGCAAATCCTTTCTGCGAAAAAGCAATTGAGGACGCCAACGCACATCTCCAGAATTTTTTGGGAGGTGTGCAGCACTATTGATCCCAAGGTGTCAAAATTGACGTCATTTGCTCCGTTTATTTCTGTTTTCTCTTCTTGGGCAAGCAGAAGGTGTGGTTGTACGCCAACAAGGTGTCATTTAACAACTGGCAGGGTTGTGCTGATGCATTCCTGATCAAGTACTTCCCGGTGGGAAAGACCAACGCTCTTCCCGGGAGAATATCAAGCTTTCAACGGAAGGATGATGAATCTGTTCCGGAGCTTGGGAGCGTCTACAGAGTACATTGCAGCGTTTCCACACCATGGCATGGAGCAATGCTTGATTATTCAGAATTTCTTCCATGGCCTGACATCTCAGGCGCAAGAGCACTTGGATGCAGCAGCAGGAGGGGCATTCCTGTCTCTCGATGTTGTCAGAGCCAATGCACTGGTCGACAAGATAGCCTCCCACCATATTGGAAGGGAGAGAGGCAGCTAGCATGCTCCAAAGGAGTTCATCAAGTGGATTCCATTGATATGCTGGCCACCAAAATGGATCTGCTCATGAAGAAGATGGAATGTCCAAACATGGAGATGAGTCAGACCGTCGAGTCCCGCATAACAAGTGAAGCATGTGAAGATACTAGATGTTTGGGCAATACTTTCCAACTACTCAAGAGAGGTGAATTATCAGAAGCAACTCCGGTAATTCAGGTTTTCTCCCTCAACAAGGTTGGAACTCCACGCCAAACCTCCCTTCGGCCAACAGGGTAACTTTTAGCCTTCAGTTAATGACTTTGGTATGACCAGAAATAGATTAATGACAATATTAGTAAGAATTTCTTTCCACTGATAAAGTATTGAATCCATGGTTGCCGAAATGGGAAGGCTTCAACTCTGTTATCAAGACCAGCTGAACTTCAACAAAATGATTGAAACTCAAGTAGCTCAGGTTGGCTGCTTCTTGACCTAACCATAATTTGGGGGAAACTGCCTGGGCAACCGGAAGTAACCCCGAAGGAAATGTTAGTGCGGTGACCACGTGGACTGGAAAGTCCATGTGGGAGCCACCTTTTCCATAAGATACAGGTAAATAGTAGCAGGCCAACCCACAAAAGACACCAAGCCCGAAGTTGAAAAGGAGGAAGAGGTTGAGGAGGACTCAACTATATCTATCATGGAGGACACTCCAGAAGTCCCAGGGCTTCTATTTGACTACCATGACACCACAACCTTGACGTTTCAGAACTGGGAAGGAAGCCGGTGACCCCGAGCAATTCCACCAAGTTCATCGAGGTAATCAAGAAATTGTATGTCAATATACCACTACTTGATGGTATGCAGGTACCACCTATGCCAAATATCTTGAAATATCTTTGCAATAAGAAGGGACTTCCGACCACCGAGACCATCCAACTGAAGGAAGAGTGTAGCACACTATACTCAACCGTTTACTTGAGAAGAGAAGGATGCAGGGTAGCCCACAATCACATGCTCCATCAGGAGATAACAAATTGAGGATGCCCTATATGATCTTGGAGCATTGTCATCGTCATGCCCAAGGCAATGTTCAATAAACTCAATCACCATGAACTTTCCCCTACCATTATGTGTTTGCAACTAGCGAACCAATCGATTCATTACCCCTCTGGGATTGCGGAAAATATTCTAGTGAAGAGAATGGAATTTCTTCGTCCCTGTGGACTTCATTGTCTTCGACATGGAAGTTGATGCCAAGATACCTCTCATACTAGGAAGACCGTTCTTGTGCACTGCAAACGCCAACATTGATGTTGGTGCGGGGGAAATTCAACTTCACATCAACGGGCAGACAAAGATATTCGCCTTCCGAACAAAGAAAGAACAATGCAACTTAGTTTTGGTCAAAGAGAAGCCTCCGGCAAAGCCTGAGGAGGTGAATAAACCTGATCAAGTCTTGGTTGAAGAAAAGAAACCCAATCAAATTTAGGTTGGAGAGGATCCTTGGGCAGAGCCTGAGAACGTAGAGAAGCCCAGCTCGATTGTGGCTGACAGGAATTCTCCGGCAAAGTCAGAGGAAGCAAATAAACCCAAAAACAGCAAGAAGTCAAGGAAGCCTAAAAACCCATCAGCCGTAGAGGTCATTGCGGTAGCTCTAGAATATCTGGAGATCACCAAGAACATCAGGGCTACACAACTACCGTAACGCATCACAGAGAATTCACGGAGAGAGAAGTGCTCAACGCACAACCAATGTTGGATAAGAAAGTTGAAGCCAACACCCCGCCTACCCCTCACAAAGTATGGTGGAAGAAGAAGAAATCTGCGGATAATTCATCGGGAAGCAAGCTACCCCAAACGTCCTTCTTGGGATGGAAAGACCGAGCCCTCGACATAAGGTACGTGGTATTTACCATTCGTGCATTTGCTATAGGATAGTTTCTTTCCATACATTATTTATTTCCCTCACATAGCATGTTTCATTGTTCAACTGCATTTAGTTTTTTCATTTTCACATTTCATACAAAAAAATTTGAGGCTTTTAATGGCCAGCCGGTCGGCCCCACATGTCGGACACTAGCCTAGTGCTTTGTCGAGGGAGCACTAACATGCAGGAGCAGAAGAAAGTTGGTGGCATAGAGCTCGTCGGTGCAGGCACCTGGTCGCCGGCTCCACCACGGCCGGCCGGCCGCTCCTGGGCTGTTCGCGTCCCATCTCCACCAATTGGAGCATGTGCTGCAGGAGCCTAGGAGCCAGGGCCATCGACGTGGCTGCGCTGCCGCCGTTGATCGGCCGGCCGGGCCCAGGCCGGCCGACTCTGCCTCCTCGCCACTCTATAAAAACCGGCGAGTTGCAGCTCCATCCAGTGCACCACACCACAGGCAAGTGAGCTCTTTCCCACTCTCTTGTTCCTATCTCCCTGAGAACGAGTTTCTTTGACTTTTAACCCCCAAGCAAGCTTAGTGAAGAAGCTTAGTGATAATCCCTCTGTCTAATAAAAATCACTAAGTAGTTAAGTTTAAACGTTGGCTTTGGTATTGACTACCAAAAATGTTTTCCTTTTTATAAATAATTGGCTGCAACAACGAGAACATTTGTGGAGGTTAAGTCCCCAAGGACGACTGACAGCTAACCGATAACTCTCGTTTATCCCTTCGGGTATTGCGTGAGCTAACCTTTTGCAGGCACCATGTTGACGAGGGCCGCAAGCGCCCTCCGGAAGAAGCTTCCCTCCGAGCAGTTCCTGGCGCTCGCAGAGTCATCATCCTCTCGGACGCCATGTCGGTGGACTCAGCCCACCATGACACGGTGTGCCCATGAGGAGGAACCTCCTGCAGTGCCTAGGCGAGCCTTCCATATTCGTGTCTTGACCTCGGTTGATCAAATTGTGGTACGAGACCGGAGTATGAGAGGGGAAGCTCTTGAGCTCTTGAAACACTAGAGCTATGGCTATCCCAAGATCTTCAATCATCTTTTCTCATCAAGACAAGATCTGGGTCATGATATGGAGCGCGCATTCAAGTACGCCAGATGGGAAGATTTCTCCGACATCATGGAAATAGGTTTTACCTTTCTCACCATTGAGTTCTTAATTTCTTTTCAATGTTCAAACAATTGGGTCCGACACAAGGGTTCGTTTTTGTTTCTTCAAAAAGATTTAGCCATGAGTTGCAGCAGATTTTAGTGATGCTCTTGGTTTTTCAAAAGATGTTTCATTGAGCCCAACCGTCTGGAGACGCAAAAAGAAGGGAATGCAGAAAAATACATCCCTTATCTGACCAAGGACAAACCACCAAAATCGGGAGCATGAGTGGTTCTATGTAGGAAATCATGCCCCCATCATTGCAGCCAGAATTCCGTATCTATAGTGGAAACAAAATATGCTGGAACCAGATTATCAAGGAGATTCCACTAAACAAATTGAGGTGCTGCTCGAGAAATCGGCGAGCTGAGGGAGAATGGTTGACGGCGCCAGAGTGTACATGAGTTTCTTGCAACTATGGATCCAGCCCTTGAATAAGGCAGAACACCGGTTATCGTATCTTGGAGAAAAGGATCCTGATGAGAACAAGCTAGAGCCCTGAGTGATGACGAGGCCCATGGTGTACGGGAAGAGATAGATTCGGGGGGTGATAGAAATTTCCCTGGAAGTCCCTGAGCTCAGTGCTAGCTACCCCCCTTCTGTGGTAGGTGTATTGTTGCTTGATATAATCCTAGTAGGACTTCTTTGTGCTAACACAGTATCCACTGACGATACTCTGTTTTGTTGTGACAGGATTGTAGCACTGCCTTTTCTAGTCCAGTTGCCCCTAGATGCCAATGATCCTGATAATTGCCCTATTGCTGAAGGACTCGTCAAAGGCAGGCTGAGAAAAATTGGCTCCATCTTGTACCTTTAATCTTGACACTTATTTAAATGATGATTGGTGGAACCTGGCCGGAGCATTTCCAATGATGATGTACATGTATAACACCCAAATTTCCAAGAAATCCAAATGCTTCCATATGTGTGCCCAGGATGTCCACAGAACACATATAGATTACAAATATTGAATCACAGAGAACACAATGCTCGAATAAAATAGTTTACATCAGAGTTTAACATAAGACATAGTCTTGAACAAATAACATAGCGGAAGTCTTAATATTATTAAACGTCTTAACTAAGTAGAGCCTCAAGAACCACAGGGACACCGACTGGTTGAACACAGCTAGAAGTACGGCAGATCCTCCGGAAACTCAGCAAGCGACTGATCATTCAATGCTCCATCTGTTACCCATCCGGGATTTTGTTGAATAGTTGCAAGTGTAAGTAAACCATCTTACTTAACAAGTATAACATGGGTTATGCAAGAACAAAAGGCTTGACATGGTTAGACTGCATTAGCACTTTTAGTAGTTTCATTTTAGTATCATCCAATTTACTACAAATGAGTAGAAACCCAAGTATAAACCCATTAGTAATAATGTATAAATAATTATAGAATATCCAACATCAATCTCAACACCATCTTCTAATAAAAAAGGATCCAGGCCGCTCGTAACCGTGAGCACGGCTATCATGATAGATCAACACTCTGCAGAGGTTTCGCCCTTTGCCCGCCGGTGACATAAATCCAAAAGAACTTATGCTACGAGGACTTTCACAAAACTCCCTAACAAGCACATTAGCCATTTTGGTTCAACATAGGTAGCATAACCCGAGGCATCGAGATTGACGTACGCTCAGGGCGCAACGTGAGGGGGTCAATGGCGTCCAGAGCGAGAGCGCAATCATCGCAATGTGTGAAGCTGTCGTACATCGGGCGCTTACATCATGGGACTTTGCCTAACGAGACATAGCCAACGGATAAATCCGTCCTCGATGGATCAAACTATACTCTCACCCATGCTGCCCACATATGCCTTTCGGTAACCACTGGCGAGCTAGAGACGTACAAGCTAATTATCCTAGACCAGAGCCATTATAGTTCCAACGGCGGCGAACAAGTTCCTGGGTTGCCGCTTTAAGAACTGGACCTTACGGAGAGACATTAGAACAAAGCACATGCTCTAATTCCCTAGACCAAACTTTATAGAGACACTAGAACAAAAGCACGAAGCACATGATTTAGTTCCCCGAACCATGTTGCTAAAAAGCATCTTTTAGTCATCATTGAAGTGAACCATTAATTAAATATTGACAATTAAATAAATGTTGTTCGCTGTGTGTGTAGCAAATACTAACCGTAATGCATATAACCCGGGTAAACAAGGAATAAGGTAAAGACTAGGAACATCCTTAGTGTATAACAAAATTAGACACATGCATATGAATATATGATTAAATGGTGTTTAGGTGATCAAGGATTGTCCGTGTTATACTTGCCTTCCTCAGTGAACTGCTGCCGCACCTGCTCTTCAGGAATGGGGTCATCGGCGAACTCGAACGGCTCGTCAACTACTCACATCGATCACCACACAAGCATCCACACATACATGCAAACAAGGTATTTAATTATAACAGTACACCCAAACGTAAACAAAAGATGAAAAGAAGGCTTTAGAAATACTGTACGCTTCACTATGAACACGTGAGCGCGAAAATCACTCAAATCGGAGTTAAAACGAAGAAACTACGCTTAAAACAGGCTCTAGGGGCTTGCTGGTCAGACTTTTAGGCTTCCAGGGTGTTTTTGGAAGAAACCAGGGACCTAGAACATAATTTTGTATAAAGACCCGAGGGCTAACGAGTAAAACAACCATCTAGGATGGGGGCACAATTTTTAAAAGCACAGGGCTAAATCAAAAGAAAAAGGACTAAACTGTATTATTTTTGAACTGGCATGGATTGCGGGGTTTGATTTCCAAAAACGACAGGGGCCTCTTTTGCGAAAACACCACGGCGACCGGTTTGACCTAGGCTGACTCGATTCGGGTTTGATTTGGGCCGTTGGATCTAGATCGACGGCTATGATGATTGGGGGCGGTTAGGTCGTCGGAGACGGCGGCTCGCGGCGGCGCTTCGCCGGAAGTTCGCGGCCGTTGGGCTTTCCCGGCGCTACAAGGCACCAAACCTTGCCGCGTTTGGCCCGGGAGAGAGAGGAGGAGATGGGGAACTCGTTTTGGGGTTCTACTCGAGGATTGGGCGACGGTTATGCGGCCGGCGACGAGCGGCGGGGGACGAGAAACGACGGCGAGCGTTGCGCAAGCACGGGAGAGCGAGAGAGGGGGTTTAGGGCTCGGCATGCTCCTCTATACCTGGCGAAGCTCCTGGACGAGTCCCCGGTGGCAATGGAGCGGCGGTTTGGCAAATTGGCGGTGGCGGCGTCGGCTAGGGTTTGGCGGCGGCGCTGCGAGCTTGGCGGCGTGGCGGCGCTAGGGTTTGAGGGGTTCGAGGGAGAAGCTGTGGCGGCGGTTATATAGGGGCCCTGGGCTCCTTGGCGTGCATGCCAAGCAGAGGAAAAGCGGCGCGGATCAGGGGAGCGGAGTCCGGCTCGGTCATGGCGCGAGGTAGGAGAAGGCGCTAACATGAGTGCCCGGCTGGTCAGCGACAGAGAGAGAGAAAGCGGAGCGGGCTGGTTGGCGCTTGCTGGGCCTAGGCCGCGTGAAGGAGAAGGAAGAGAGGGAAGGAGAAGTGGGCCGCGTGGTGAAAGAAAGGAAAAGGACTGGGCCGGCTGAGAAACTGAGGGAGAGAGCAAAGAAATGGTTTTCCTTTTATTCAAACACTCATATGAATTCAAATTCAAATTCAAATTTGAATTCAACAATCAAAAATAAATGCACCAGCATGAATGCAACAATAATGTTTCTATTCCCTATATTTGCTTTTAATTATTCAAAATTTTATTTTCCCTACATTTTCATGAGCACTTGAATATAAAAAGCTATTAAATTACTAAATTTTAATGAGGGCAAATTTTAGGGTGTTACAACATACCAAGGACCCCCAAGGGTAAGATGAAAGCCACCTAGCCTGTCGCGGCCGGCACGAAAACTGGCTTCATGGCAGACAGAATGAAGGCGAGGCATGCAAGGGGAAAACCTTCTACGCGCGTCTCCAGCCAACCCATCATTATTGGTGATAGTCCTTTGGCATGCGAGACTCCTGCTCTAGAAGCTGTGAGCGGTATCTAGCCCCCAAGCCCCATATCTCAACAGAAGGCCGACAGTGAGATTGGTGCAGGTGAGAAAAGTAGTCATGGTCCTTCACCCGCTACAGCGTTAAGCGTGAGAGGGAGGCTCCAGCTGGAGGAGGGCGCCGTCTGAAGTGGCCGCATATCCGATGAGAACCGCGTCCCAGGTATGACTAGTGGTGAACACTTGTTGTATTCCTAGTTTGATCTGAATGACGAACTAGTGATTTTGTGTTTCGCACAGCGTGCCACTTGTAGGAGGGACTACACATCCAACGGAGACTGTCCCTTCAACAGCAGCTTTGACAACACCGAACATGGAGCCACCATAGGAGAAGGCCTTCTCCTCAGCAACCCCGATGCCAACTTGTGCCGCCTCATCCCCAACAACCGACACGCCTGCTATTCCAATGACCTCACCAACCTTTCCTCAAAAGCACCCCTACATTTTCGTGCAATTCAATGGGCCAGGGAAGTACACGTCGATCCCGGCAAGGTGGCGAGGAGGACACTGGACTTGTGGTCAGCGTTGTTGAGGAGACTAGGATGGCTTATGGCGGAGGAGGTTGAAGAGATCCCCAGGATATCACGGTTGGAGGAGGATGAGGTCCCTCTATAGGGAACCTATTCTGGCTGGGTTATGTCGATGCCGAGGACGAGACCCATATGTTTGACAACAAGCTTGACTATGCTGAGTTGAGGAAAGGCCAATAGTTTGGCGATGTCATGCCTTTGCATATTCCAGGTATGTAGCCCCGACTTTTTGTATGAAAAAGATATGGAGAGGACTTGAAATACGTAGTAATCCATCCAATGCTTCAGAAATCCGTGCTACTACAATGATTTTTGGAGCATCAAGCTATGATGGACTTCCTGGAAATGCGCTTGAAGGACGAGCGTGCCACAATCAAGAAGAGTTGTAATGAGATGGACGCCTTCAAGGTTGTCAAGTGCCAACGCGTTGATGCTGCTGAGCAAGCCGAACGGCGCGTCAAAAGCAATCTACGTGACTACAAGGAAAAGTTAATAGGTAATAGCAAGCATTTTCATCCACATTTTGAGCGGTGTCTGATAATAAAGTCCGCATCTATTATGCAGCCACGGAGACTCAGAAGGACCAACTGAATGCTAAGGGGACGGACTGGCAGAAGCCCACAAACTGGGCCCAGCATGAGGCAGAGAGATGCAAAAGGTGGCCAAGGACTGGAAGTACAAGGCCGATGAAGACCGTAGGCATCGCGAAAAGGCGGAGACTGAGCTTCAAGAGGTGCAGCGCCAGCTGAAAGCTGCTCCCAAGACCTGGCAAGCTCCCGGTCTGTTGAGGTTGACAATCTGAAAGAAACCGAGTTGGAGCTGAAGAACACCGCCTCACGCTTGGAAAAGGAGAATGAGTTCTTAAATAGTGCACTCCAGGTGGACCGTGATCAAGTACCAGGAGGTGACAGATGCACCTGCTTCGTTGGTGGATCTGCTTGTGCCGGCTGGAAATTCATGGAGCCGTCAAGCGGTGATCCAGGAGTTGCAAGGTGCTGCTAAGGAGTTGCTCACATATGTTCGAGACACAACAAGCACCTATGTTGCTCATGTGCTTTCTTCAGTGAAAGCACTGAAGCAAGATCAGGACATGGCACGTTTTGCTCAAGGGCGCGTAGGTGAACTTGCTGACATGGAGTATGCTGCCTTGGAGGAGCAGGTCGAGCCAATTACCCAAGCCATCATGGAGAGACTAGAGTTTTAGGAGATTTAATGCAAGAACATTTGGGTCTCTAATATATAATGGTAGCTTTTGATACTAGTTGGGGTACTTTGATGTGGTACTATGTACCTGGTGGGTACATTATGCGTACGTTTGACCATATCATGCTATCCAATTTAAGTAGTTATGAAGGGGTACTTTTGCTTGTGGTAATACTATGATGTATATATTTGCGAAAAGCTATATTGTGTGTGAGGTACTGCAGCGCTTTTGGTGCTTTTATGTCAAGCACATTTGAGTAGCCTACTTAGATGCAGCACTGGCGTAGGGGCCCTTCATTTAGAAGTAGGACTACACGTGAGGTCATATTCCAGCAAAGTGTGTGACTTGAGTTTGTTTTATTAAAGTTAAAGGGATCTATGCGTGATCCATGGCCTGGTAGGCCTAAATGTAGCATTTAGTTCGGGGACCTTGTGAGGCACAGTGTACATATAAGTGTAAAATACTGTAGAAAAGTATCGCACACAAATGGGATTGCAAGCAAACAATTTATTTGATTCATTTTGAGACAAAGAGTACATGATTCGTTATGAGGAAATGAAGACTATAGTAAGATAGCTTCTAAGCATAGAATTTCTGGAAGATGTTCTATGTTCCAGGCATTTGGGATGTCTTGGTCGTCTTCCCTCTAGAGCCCATCTGTGCTAGATCGGACAACTTTTGAGACTAGGAAGGGTCCTTCCGAGGGAGACTTCAGCTTGCGCATGCCTTTCAGATTTTGGATCTGGTGAAGGACTAGATCACCAAACTGGAACGAGCGCTCCTAGATTGCTTTTGTCGTGGTACCGCTGAATGCTCTGGAGGTAGACCGAGTTGTGCAACAAGGCCGCCGGTCGTAGTTTCTTTGGCGGTGTCGATATCGACTCGTCGGTGTTGTTCAACCTCCCCTCATCGTATGTTTGTACGCGGGGGGGGGGGTTGTATAGCTTGTCCACTAGTAGGATTGCTTCGGACCCATACACCATAAAGAAAGGGGATTGTCCCTGTTGCCTTACTTGGTTCTATGCGGAGGCCCAGACAACAGGGTAGGAGTTCCAACATCCATATGCCTTTTTTCTTGGTGTCAGAATCTTCCACCTAGTGCTTAGACCATCCAAGACTAAGGCATTGGCATGCTCGACTTGTCCGTTAGCCCCTTGGATGTGCTTCTGAGGGTGTAACAGACCTCAATGCCTATGTTTCGCAGTAGTCCTAGAAGGCATCACCTATGAACATGGAGCCCAAGTCCATGATGATACGGTTCATTGTGCCAAAATGATACGTGATGTCCTTGATGAACTTGACTGCCTTTTACGTTGAGTAAGTTCATAGGATAGACCTCGATCCACTTGGTAAACTGGTCGATTGTGAATGAAACAGCCATTCAAACCCATCTGGTCCTTGGGAAGTGTCCGACCATCGTCAAGACTCCAACCACGCCAGAACGGCCAATACGGTTGGGATGAAACTGGATCTTCTGCGGCGGTGTATGTGACGTTTGTAGAGGGTGGTTCCCACAAATTGTGTAGAGCTTTCTACAACGAA
>JACEFO010002904.1:0-16752 GCA_015342445.1 Digitaria exilis
GTGTTTTGGAGCATTCGGTTACCTACTGCACGAAAATCGAAGCAAAACGGGTGTTTCGGCACCCGAATGCACTGTTTCGCGCCCGAACTTCTGTTGAATTTTTTCGCACGAACATGCCCAATAGCCTCCATTGGACCCAAAACGATGTTAGGGAGTGATTTGGCGCGTTTCGGTACCTTCTGCATGCAAAACGGAGCGAAACGGGTCCGTTTCGGTGCCCGGATGCACTGCCTCGTAACAACGAACTTCAAAATGGGTTTTTCGCTACGGACACTTCCAATCTACTCCGTTAGGCCCTAAATGATGTTTGGGAGTGTTTTGGAGCATTCGGTTACCTACAGCACGAAAATCGAAGCAAACGGGTGTTTCGGCACCCGAATGCACTGTTTCGCGCCCGAACTTCTGTTGAATTTTTTCGCACGAACATGCCCAATAGCCTCCATTGGACCCAAAACGATGTTAGGGAGTGATTTGGCGCGTTTCGGTACCTTCTGCATGCAAAACGGAGCGAAACGGGTCCGTTTCGGTGCCCGGATGCACTGCCTCGTAACAACGAACTTCAAAATGGGTTTTTTCGCTACGGACACCTCCAATCTACTCCGTTAGGCCCTAAATGATGTTTGGGAGTGTTTTGGAGCATTCGGTTACCTACAGCACGAAAATCGAAGCAAAACGGGTGTTTCGGCACCCGAATGCACTGTTTCGCGCCCCGAACTTCTGTTGAATTTTTTCGCACGAACATACCCAATAGCCTCCATTGGACCCAAAACGATGTTAGGGAGTGATTTGGCGCGTTTCGGTACCTTCTGCATGCAAAACGGAGCGAAACGGGTCCGTTTCGGTGCCCAGATGCACTGCCTCGTAACAACGAACTTCAAAATGGGTTTTTCGCTACGGACACTTCCAATCTACTCCGTTAGGCCCTAAATGATGTTTGGGAGTGTTTTGGAGCATTCGGTTACCTACTGCACGAAAATCGAAGCAAAACGGGTGTTTCGGCACCCGAATGCACTGTTTCGCGCCCCGAACTTCTGTTGATTTTTTTCGCACGAACATACCCAATAGCCTCCATTGGACCCAAAACGATGTTAGGGAGTGATTTGGCGCGCGTTTCGGTACCTTCTGCATGCAAAACGGAGCGAAACGGGTCCGTTTCGGTGCCCGGATGCACTGCCTCGTAACAACGAACTTCAAAATGGGTTTTTCGCTACGGACACTTCCAATCTACTCCGTTAGGCCCTAAATGATGTTTGGGAGTGTTTTGGAGCATTCGGTTACCTACTGCACGAAAATCGAAGCAAAACGGGTGTTTCGGCACCCGAATGCACTGTTTTCGCGCCCCGAACTTCTGTTGAATTTTTTTCGCACGAACATACCCAATAGCCTCCATTGGACCCAAAACGATGTTAGGGAGTGATTTGGCGCGTTTCGGTACCTTCTGCATGCAAAACGGAGCGAAACGGGTCCGTTTCGGTGCCCGGATGCACTGCCTCGTAACAACGAACTTCAAAATGGGTTTTTTTCGCTACGGACACTTCCAATCTACTCCGTTAGGCCCTAAATGATGTTTGGGAGTGTTTTGGAGCATTCGGTTACCTACTGCACGAAAATCGAAGCAAAACGGGTGTTTCGGCACCCGAATGCACTGTTTCGCGCCCCGAACTTCTGTTGAATTTTTTCGCACGAACATACCCAATAGCCTCCATTGGACCCAAAACGATGTTTAGGGAGTGATTTGGCGCGTTTCGGTACCTTCTGCATGCAAAACGGAGCGAAACGGGTCCGTTTCGGTGCCCGGATGCACTGCCTCGTAACAACGAACTTCAAAATGGGTTTTTCGCTACGGACACCTCCAATCTACTCCGTTAGGCCCTAAATGATGTTTGGGAGTGTTTTGGAGCATTCGGTTACCTACTGCACGAAAATCGAAGCAAAACGGGTGTTTCGGCACCCGAATGCACTGTTTCGCGCCCCGAACTTCTGTTGAATTTTTTCGCACGAACATGCCCAATAGCCTCCATTGGACCCAAAACGATGTTAGGGAGTGATTTGGCGCGTTTCGGTACCTTCTGCATGCAAAACGGAGCGAAACGGGTCCGTTTCGGTGCCCGGATGCACTGCCTCGTAACAACGAACTTCAAAATGGGTTTTTCGCTACGGACACTTCCAATCTACTCCGTTAGGCCCTAAATGATGTTTGGGAGTGTTTTGGAGCAGCATTCGGTTACCTACAGCACGAAAATCGAAGCAAAACGGTGTGTTTCGGCACCCGAATGCACTGTTTCGCGCCCCGAACTTCTGTTGAATTTTTTCGCACGAATGCCCAATAGCCTCCATTGGACCCAAAACGATGTTAGGGAGTGATTTGGCGCGTTTCGGTACCTTCTGCATGCAAAACGGAGCGAAACGGGCCCGTTTCGGTGCCCGGATGCGCTGCCTCGTAACAACGAACTTCAAAATGGGTTTTTCGCTACGGACACTTCCAATCTACTCCGTTAGGCCCTAAATGATGTTTGGGAGTGTTTTGGAGCATTCGGTTACCTACTGCACGAAAATCGAAGCAAAACGGGTGTTTCGGCACCCGAATGCACTGTTTCGCGCCACGAACTTCTGTTGAATTTTTTCGCACGAACATACCCAATAGCCTCCATTGGACCCAAAACGATGTTAGGGAGTGATTTGGCGCGTTTCGGTACCTTCTGCATGCAAAACGGAGCGAAACGGGTCCGTTTCGGTGCCCGGATGCACTGCCTCGTAACAACGAACTTCAAAATGGGTTTTTCGCTACGGACACTTCCAATCTACTCCGTTAGGCCCTAAATGATGTTTGGGAGTGTTTTGGAGCATTCGGTTACCTACAGCACGAAAATCGAAGCAAAACGGGTGTTTCGGCACCCGAATGCACTGTTTCGCGCCCCGAACTTCTGTTGAATTTTTTTCGCACGAACATACCCAATAGCCTCCATTGGACCCAAAACGATGTTAGGGAGTGATTTGGCGCGTTTCGGTACCTTCTGCATGCAAAAACGGAGCGAAACGGGTCCGTTTCGGTGCCCGGATGCACTGCCTCGTAACAACGAACTTCAAAATGGGTTTTTCGGTACGGACACTTCCAATCTACTCCGTTAGGCCCTAAATGATGTTTGGGAGTGTTTTGGAGCATTCGGTTACCTACTGCACGAAAATCGAAGCAAAACGGGTGTTTCGGCACCCGAATGCACTGTTTCGCGCCCCGAACTTCTGTTGAATTTTTTCGCACGAACATACCCAATAGCCTCCATTGGGACCCAAAACGATGTTAGGGAGTGATTTGGCGCGTTTCGGTACCTTCTGCATGCAAAACGGAGCGAAACGGGTCCGTTTCGGTGCCCGGATGCACTGCCTCGTAACAACGAACTTCAAAATGGGTTTTTCGCTACGGACACTTCCAATCTACTCCGTTAGGCCCTAAATGATGTTTGGGAGTGTTTTGGAGCATTCGGTTACCTACTGCACGAAAATCGAAGCAAAACGGGTGTTTCGGCACCCGAATGCACTGTTTCGCGCCCCGAACTTCTGTTGAATTTTTTCGCACGAACATACCCAATAGCCTCCATTGGACCAAAACGATGTTAGGGAGTGATTTGGCGCGTTTCGGTACCTTCTGCATGCAAAACGGAGCGAAACGGGTCCGTTTCGGTGCCCGGATGCACTGCCTCGTAACAACGAACTTCAAAATGGTTTTTTCGCTACGGACACTTCCAATCTACTCCGTTAGGCCCTAAATGATGTTTGGGAGTGTTTTGGAGCATTCGGTTACCTACTGCACGAAAATCGAAGCAAAACGGGTGTTTCGGCACCCGAATGCACTGTTTTCGCGCCCCGAACTTCTGTTGAATTTTTTTCGCACGAACATACCCAATAGCCTCCATTGGACCCAAAACGATGTTAGGGAGTGATTTGGCGCGCGTTTCGGTACCTTCTGCATGCAAAACGGAGCGAAACGGGTCCGTTTCGGTGCCCGGATGCACTGCCTCGTAACAACGAACTTCAAAATGGGTTTTTCGCTACGGACACTTCCAATCTACTCCGTTAGGCCCTAAATGATGTTTGGGAGTGTTTTGGAGCATTCGGTTACCTACTGCACGAAAATCGAAGCAAAACGGGTGTTTCGGCACCCGAATGCACTGTTTCGCGCCCCGAACTTCTGTTGAATTTTTTCGCACGAACATACCCAATAGCCTCCATTGGACCCAAAACGATGTTAGGGAGTGATTTGGCGCGTTTCGGTACCTTCTGCATGCAAAACGGAGCGAAACGGGTCCGTTTCGGTGCCCGGATGCACTGCCTCGTAACAACGAACTTCAAAATGGGTTTTTCGCTACGGACACTTCCAATCTACTCCGTTAGGCCCTAAATGATGTTTGGGAGTGTTTTGGAGCATTCGGTTACCTACTGCACGAAAATCGAAGCAAAACAGTGTGTTTCGGCACCCGAATGCACTGTTTCGCGCCCCGAACTTCTGTTGAATTTTTTCGCACGAACATACCCAATAGCCTCCATTGGACCCAAAACGATGTTAGGGAGTGATTTGGCGCGTTTCGGTACCTTCTGCATGCAAAACGGAGCGAAACGGGCCCGTTTCGGTGCCCGGATGCACTGCCTCGTAACAACGAACTTCAAAATGGGTTTTTCGCTACGGACACTTCCAATCTACTCCGTTAGGCCCTAAATGATGTTTGGGAGTGTTTTGGAGCATTCGGTTACCTACTGCACGAAAATCGAAGCAAAACGGGTGTTTCGGCACCCGAATGCACTGTTTCGCGCCCCGAACTTCTGTTGAATTTTTTCGCACGAACATACCCAATAGCCTCCATTGGACCCAAAACGATGTTAGGGAGTGATTTGGCGCGTTTCGGTACCTTCTGCATGCAAAACGGAGCGAAACGGGTCCGTTTCGGTGCCCAGATGCACTGCCTCGTAACAACGAACTTCAAAATGGGGTTTTTCGCTACGGACACTTCCAATCTACTCCGTTAGGCCCTAAATGATGTTTGGGAGTGTTTTGGAGCATTCGGTTACCTACTGCACGAAAATCGAAGCAAAACGGGTGTTTCGGCACCCGAATGCACTGTTTTCGCGCCCCGAACTTCTGTTGAATTTTTTTCGCACGAACATACCCAATAGCCTCCATTGGACCCAAAACGATGTTAGGGAGTGATTTGGCGCGTTTCGGTACCTTCTGCATGCAAAACGGAGCGAAACGGGTCCGTTTCGGTGCCCAGATGCACTGCCTCGTAACAACGAACTTCAAAATGGGTTTTTCGCTACGGACACTTCCAATCTACTCCGTTAGGCCCTAAATGATGTTTGGGAGAGTGTTTTGGAGCATTCGGTTACCTACTGCACGAAAATCGAAGCAAAACGGGTGTTTCGGCACCCGAATGCACTGTTTCGCGCCCCGAACTTCTGTTGAATTTTTTCGCACGAACATACCCAATAGCCTCCATTGGACCCAAAACGATGTTAGGGAGTGATTTGGCGCGTTTCGGTACCTTCTGCATGCAAAACGGAGCGAAACGGGTCCGTTTCGGTGCCCGGATGCACTGTGCCTCGTAACAACGAACTTCAAAATGGGTTTTTCGCTACGGACACTTCCAATCTACTCCGTTAGGCCCTAAAAATGATGTTTGGGAGTGTTTTTGGAGCATTCGGTTACCTACTGCACGAAAATCGAAGCAAAACGGGTGTTTCGGCACCCGAATGCACTGTTTCGCGCCCCGAACTTCTGTTGAATTTTTTCGCACGAACATACCCAATAGCCTCCATTGGACCCAAAACGATGTTAGGGAGTGATTTGGCGCGTTTCGGTACCTTCTGCATGCAAAACGGAGCGAAACGGGTCCGTTTCGGTGCCCAGATGCACTGCCTCGTAACAACGAACTTCAAAATGGGTTTTTCGCTACGGACACTTCCAATCTACTCCGTTAGGCCCTAAATGATGTTTGGGAGTGTTTTGGAGCATTCGGTTACCTACTGCACGAAAATCGAAGCAAAACGGGTGTTTCGGCACCCGAATGCACTTTTTCGCGCCCCGAACTTCTGTTGAATTTTTTCGCACGAACATACCCAATAGCCTCCATTGGACCCAAAACGATGTTAGGGAGTGATTTGGCGCGTTTCGGTACCTTCTGCATGCAAAACGGAGCGAAACGGGTCCGTTTCGGTGCCCGGATGCACTGCCTCGTAACAACGAACTTCAAAATGGGTTTTTCGCTACGGACACTTCCAATCTACTCCGTTAGGCCCTAAATGATGTTTGGGAGTGTTTTGGAGCATTCGGTTACCTACTGCACGAAAATCGAAGCAAAACGGGTGTTTCGGCACCCGAATGCACTGTTTCGCGCCCCGAACTTCTGTTGAATTTTTTCGCACGAACATACCCAATAGCCTCCATTGGACCCAAAACGATGTTAGGGAGTGATTTGGCGCGTTTCGGTACCTTCTGCATGCAAAACGGAGCGAAACGGGTCCGTTTCGGTGCCCGGATGCACTGCCTCGTAACAACGAACTTCAAAATGGGGTTTTTCGCTACGGACACTCCAATCTACTCCGTTAGGCCCTAAATGATGTTTGGGAGTGTTTTGGAGCATTCGGTTACCTACTGCACGAAAATCGAAGCAAAACGGTGTGTTTCGGCACCCGAATGCACTGTTTTCGCGCCCCGAACTTCTGTTGAATTTTTTCGCACGAACATACCCAATAGCCTCCATTGGACCCAAAACGATGTTAGGGAGTGATTTGGCGCGTTTCGGTACCTTCTGCATGCAAAACGGAGCGAAACGGGTCCGTTTCGGTGCCCGGATGCACTGCCTCGTAACAACGAACTTCAAAATGGGTTTTTTCGCTACGGACACTTCCAATCTACTCCGTTAGGCCCTAAATGATGTTTGGGAGTGTTTTGGAGCATTCGGTTACCTACTGCACGAAAATCGAAGCAAAACGGGTGTTTCGGCACCCGAATGCACTGTTTCGCGCCCCGAACTTCTGTTGAATTTTTTCGCACGAACATGCCCAATAGCCTCCATTGGACCCAAAACGATGTTAGGGAGTGATTTGGCGCGTTTCGGTACCTTCTGCATGCAAAACGGAGCGAAACGGGTCCGTTTCGGTGCCCGGATGCACTGCCTCGTAACAACGAACTTCAAAATGGGTTTTTCGCTACGGACACTTCCAATCTACTCCGTTAGGCCCTAAATGATGTTTGGGAGTGTTTTGGAGCATTCGGTTACCTACTGCACGAAAATCGAAGCAAAACGGGTGTTTCGGCACCCGAATGCACTGTTTTCGCGCCCCGAACTTCTGTTGATTTTTTTTTCGCACGAACATACCCAATAGCCTCCATTGGACCCAAAACGATGTTAGGGAGTGATTTGGCGCGTTTCGGTACCTTCTGCATGCAAAACGGAGCGAAACGGGTCCGTTTCGGTGCCCGGATGCACTGCCTCGTAACAACGAACTTCAAAATGGGTTTTTCGCTACGGACACTTCCAATCTACTCCGTTAGGCCCTAAATGATGTTTGGGAGTGTTTTGGAGCATTTCGGTTACCTACTGCACGAAAATCGAAGCAAAACGGGTGTTTCGGCACCCGAATGCACTGTTTCGCGCCCCGAACTTCTGTTGAATTTTTTCGCACGAACATACCCAATAGCCTCCATTGGACCCAAAACGATGTTAGGGAGTGATTTGGCGCGTTTCGGTACCTTCTGCATGCAAAACGGAGCGAAACGGGTCCGTTTCGGTGCCCAGATGCACTGCCTCGTAACAACGAACTTCAAAATGGGTTTTTCGCTACGGACACTTCCAATCTACTCCGTTAGGCCCTAAATGATGTTTGGGAGTGTTTTGGAGCATTCGGTTACCTACTGCACGAAAATCGAAGCAAAACGGGTGTTTCGGCACCCGAATGCACTTTTTCGCGCCCCGAACTTCTGTTGAATTTTTTCGCACGAACATACCCAATAGCCTCCATTGGACCCAAAACGATGTTAGGGAGTGATTTGGCGCGTTTCGGTACCTTCTGCATGCAAAACGGAGCGAAACGGGTCCGTTTCGGTGCCCGGATGCACTGCCTCGTAACAACGAACTTCAAAATGGGTTTTTTCGCTACGGACACTTCCAATCTACTCCGTTAGGCCCTAAATGATGTTTGGGAGTGTTTTGGAGCATTCGGTTACCTACTGCACGAAAATCGAAGCAAAACGGGTGTTTCGGCACCCGAATGCACTGTTTCGCGCCCCGAACTTCTGTTGATTTTTTTCGCACGAACATACCCAATAGCCTCCATTGGACCCAAAACGATGTTAGGGAGTGATTTGGCGCGTTTCGGTACCTTCTGCATGCAAAACGGAGCGAAACGGGTCCGTTTCGGTGCCCGGATGCACTGCCTCGTAACAACGAACTTCAAAATGGGGTTTTTCGCTACGGACACTTCCAATCTACTCCGTTAGCCCCTAAATGATGTTTGGGAGTGTTTTGGAGCATTCGGTTACCTACTGCACGAAAATCGAAGCAAAACGGGTGTTTCGGCACCCGAATGCACTGTTTCGCGCCCCGAACTTCTGTTGATTTTTTTCGCACGAACATACCCAATAGCCTCCATTGGACCCCAAACGATGTTAGGGAGTGATTTGGCGCGTTTCGGTACCTTCTGCATGCAAAACGGAGCGAAACGGGTCCGTTTCGGTGCCCGGATGCACTGCCTCGTAACAACGAACTTCAAAATGGGTTTTTCGCTACGGACACCTCCAATCTACTCCGTTAGGCCCTAAATGATGTTTGGGAGTGTTTTGGAGCATTCGGTTACCTACTGCACGAAAATCGAAGCAAAACGGGTGTTTCGGCACCCGAATGCACTGTTTCGCGCCCCGAACTTCTGTTGAATTTTTTCGCACGAACATACCCAATAGCCTCCATTGGACCCAAAACGATGTTAGGGAGTGATTTGGCGCGTTTCGGTACCTTCTGCATGCAAAACGGAGCGAAACGGGTCCGTTTCGGTGCCCAGATGCACTGCCTCGTAACAACGAACTTCAAAATGGGTTTTTTCGCTACGGACACTTCCAATCTACTCCGTTAGGCCCTAAATGATGTTTGGGAGTGTTTTGGAGCATTCGGTTACCTACTGCACGAAAATCGGAGCAAAACGGGTGTTTTCGGCACCCGAATGCACTGTTTCGCGCCCCGAACTTCTGTTGAATTTTTTTCGCACGAACATACCCAATAGCCTCCATTGGACCCAAAACGATGTTAGGGAGTGATTTGGCGCGTTTCGGTACCTTCTGCATGCAAAACGGAGCGAAACGGGTCCGTTTCGGTGCCCAGATGCACTGCCTCGTAACAACGAACTTCAAAATGGGTTTTTCGCTACGGACACTTCCAATCTACTCCGTTAGGCCCTAAATGATGTTTGGGAGTGTTTTGGAGCATTCGGTTACCTACTGCACGAAAATCGAAGCAAAACGGGTGTTTCGGCACCCGAATGCACTGTTTCGCGCCCCGAACTTCTGTTGAATTTTTTCGCACGAACATACCCAATAGCCTCCATTGGACCCAAAACGATGTTAGGGAGTGATTTGGCGCGTTTCGGTACCTTCTGCATGCAAAACGGAGCGAAACGGGTCCGTTTCGGTGCCCGGATGCACTGCCTCGTAACAACGAACTTCAAAATGGGTTTTTCGCTACGGACACTTCCAATCTACTCCGTTAGGCCCTAAATGATGTTTGGGAGTGTTTTGGAGCATTCGGTTACCTACTGCACGAAAATCGAAGCAAAACGGGTGTTTCGGCACCCGAATGCACTGTTTCGCGCCCCGAACTTCTGTTGAATTTTTTTCGCACGAACATACCCAATAGCCTCCATTGGACCCAAAACGATGTTAGGGAGTGATTTGGCGCGTTTCGGTACCTTCTGCATGCAAAACGGAGCGAAACGGGTCCGTTTCGGTGCCCGGATGCACTGCCTCGTAACAACGAACTTTCAAAATGGGTTTTTCGCTACGGACACTTCCAATCTACTCCGTTAGGCCCTAAATGATGTTTGGGAGTGTTTTGGAGCATTCGGTTACCTACTGCACGAAAATCGAAGCAAAACGGGTGTTTCGGCACCCGAATGCACTGTTTCGCGCCCCGAACTTCTGTTGAATTTTTTTCGCACGAACATACCCAATAGCCTCCATTGGACCCAAAACGATGTTAGGGAGTGATTTGGCGCGTTTCGGTACCTTCTGCATGCAAAACGGAGCGAAACGGGTCCGTTTCGGTGCCCAGATGCACTGCCTCGTAACAACGAACTTCAAAATGGGTTTTTCGCTACGGACACTTCCAATCTACTCCGTTAGGCCCTAAATGATGTTTGGGAGTGTTTTGGAGCATTCGGTTACCTACTGCACGAAAATCGAAGCAAAACGGGTGTTTCGGCACCCGAATGCACTGTTTCGCGCCCCGAACTTCTGTTGAATTTTTTTCGCACGAACATACCCAATAGCCTCCATTGGACCCAAAACGATGTTAGGGAGTGATTTGGCGCGTTTCGGTACCTTCTGCATGCAAAACGGAGCGAAACGGGTCCGTTTCGGTGCCCGGATGCACTGCCTCGTAACAACGAACTTCAAAATGGGTTTTTCGCTACGGACACTTCCAATCTACTCCGTTAGGCCCTAAATGATGTTTGGGAGTGTTTTGGAGCATTCGGTTACCTACTGCACGAAAATCGAAGCAAAACGGGTGTTTCGGCACCCGAATGCACTGTTTCGCGCCCCGAACTTCTGTTGAATTTTTTCGCACGAACATACCCAATAGCCTCCATTGGACCCAAAACGATGTTAGGGAGTGATTTGGCGCGTTTCGGTACCTTCTGCATGCAAAACGGAGCGAAACGGGTCCGTTTCGGTGCCCGGATGCACTGCCTCGTAACAACGAACTTCAAAAATGGGTTTTTCGCTACGGACACTTCCAATCTACTCCGTTAGGCCCTAAATGATGTTTGGGAGTGTTTTGGAGCATTCGGTTACCTACAGCACGAAAATCGAAGCAAAACGGGTGTGTTTCGGCACCCGAATGCACTGTTTCGCGCCCCGAACTTCTGTTGAATTTTTTCGCACGAACATACCCAATAGCCTCCATTGGACCCAAAACGATGTTAGGGAGTGATTTTGCGCGTTTCGGTACCTTCTGCATGCAAAACGGAGCGAAACGGGTCCGTTTCGGTGCCCGGATGCACTGCCTCGTAACAACGAACTTCAAAATGGGTTTTTCGCTACGGACACTTCCAATCTACTCCGTTAGGCCCTAAATGATGTTTGGGAGTGTGTTTTGGAGCATTCGGTTACCTACTGCACGAAAATCGAAGCAAAACGGGTGTTTCGGCACCCGAATGCACTGTTTCGCGCCCCGAACTTCTGTTGAATTTTTTCGCACGAACATACCCAATAGCCTCCATTGGACCCAAAACGATGTTAGGGAGTGATTTGGCGCGTTTCGGTACCTTCTGCATGCAAAACGGAGCGAAACGGGTCCGTTTCGGTGCCCGGATGCACTGCCTCGTAACAACCAACTTCAAAATGGTTTTTTCGCTACGGACACTTCCAATCTACTCCGTTAGGCCCTAAATGATGTTTGGGAGTGTTTTGGAGCATTCGGTTACCTACTGCACGAAAATCGAAGCAAAACGGGTGTTTCGGCACCCGAATGCACTGTTTCGCGCCCCGAACTTCTGTTGAATTTTTTCGCACGAACATGCCCAATAGCCTCCATTGGACCCAAAACGATGTTAGGGAGTGATTTGGCGCGTTTCGGTACCTTCTGCATGCAAAACGGAGCGAAACGGGCCCGTTTCGGTGCCCAGATGCACTGCCTCGTAGCAACGAACTTCAAAATGGGTTTTTCGCTACGGACACTTCCAATCTACTCCGTTAGGCCCTAAATGATGTTTGGGAGTGTTTTGGAGCATTCGGTTACCTACTGCACGAAAATCGAAGCAAAACGGGTGTTTCGGCACCCGAATGCACTGTTTCGCGCCCCGAACTTCTGTTGAATTTTTTCGCACGAACATACCCAATAGCCTCCATTGGACCCAAAACGATGTTAGGGAGTGATTTGGCGCGTTTCGGTACCTTCTGCATGCAAAACGGAGCGAAACGGGTCCGTTTCGGTGCCCGGATGCACTGCCTCGTAACAACCAACTTCAAAATGGGTTTTTCGCTACGGACACTTCCAATCTACTCCGTTAGGCCCTAAATGATGTTTGGGAGTGTTTTGGAGCATTCGGTTACCTACAGCACGAAAATCGAAGCAAAACGGGTGTTTCGGCACCCGAATGCACTGTTTCGCGCCCCGAACTTCTGTTGAATTTTTTCGCACGAACATACCCAATAGCCTCCATTGGACCCAAAACGATGTTAGGGAGTGATTTGGCGCGTTTCGGTACCTTCTGCATGCAAAACGGAGCGAAACGGGTCCGTTTCGGTGCCCGGATGCACTGCCTCGTAACAACAACTTCAAAATGGGTTTTTCGCTACGGACACTTCCAATCTACTCCGTTAGGCCCTAAATGATGTTTGGGAGTGTTTTGGAGCATTCGGTTACCTACTGCACGAAAATCGAAGCAAAACGGGTGTTTCGGCACCCGAATGCACTGTTCGCGCCCCGAACTTCTGTTGAATTTTTTCGCACGAACATACCCAATAGCCTCCATTGGACCCAAAACGATGTTAGGGAGTGATTTGGCGCGTTTCGGTACCTTCTGCATGCAAAACGGAGCGAAACGGGTCCGTTTCGGTGCCCGGATGCACTGCCTCGTAACAACCAACTTCAAAATGGGTTTTTCGCTACGGACACTTCCAATCTACTCCGTTAGGCCCTAAATGATGTTTGGGAGTGTTTTGGAGCATTCGGTTACCTACAGCACGAAAATCGAAGCAAAACGGGTGTTTCGGCACCCGAATGCACTGTTTCGCGCCCCGAACTTCTGTTGAATTTTTTCGCACGAACATACCCAATAGCCTCCATTGGACCCAAAACGATGTTAGGGAGTGATTTGGCGCGTTTCGGTACCTTCTGCATGCAAAACGGAGCGAAACGGGCCCGTTTCGGTGCCCGGATGCACTGCCTCGTAACAACCAACTTCAAAATGGGTTTTTCGCTACGGACACTTCCAATCTACTCCGTTAGGCCCTAAATGATGTTTGGGAGTGTTTTGGAGCATTCGGTTACCTACAGCACGAAAATCGAAGCAAAACGGGTGTTTCGGCACCCGAATGCACTGTTTCGCGCCCCGAACTTCTGTTGATTTTTTTTCGCACGAACATACCCAATAGCCTCCATTGGACCCAAAACGATGTTAGGGAGTGATTTGGCGCGTTTCGGTACCTTCTGCATGCAAAACGGAGCGAAACGGGCCCGTTTCGGTGCCCGGATGCACTGCCTCGTAACAACCAACTTCAAAATGGGTTTTTTCGCTACGGACACTTCCAATCTACTCCGTTAGGCCCTAAATGATGTTTGGGAGTGTTTTGGAGCATTCGGTTACCTACAGCACGAAAATCGAAGCAAAACGGGTGTTTCGGCACCCGAATGCACTGTTTCGCGCCCCGAACTTCTGTTGAATTTTTTCGCACGAACATACCCAATAGCCTCCATTGGACCCAAAACGATGTTAGGGAGTGATTTGGCGCGTTTCGGTACCTTCTGCATGCAAAACGGAGCGAAACGGGCCCGTTTCGGTGCCCGGATGCACTGCCTCGTAACAACCAACTTCAAAATGGGTTTTTCGCTACGGACACTTCCAATCTACTCCGTTAGGCCCTAAATGATGTTTGGGAGTGTTTTGGAGCATTCGGTTACCTACAGCACGAAAATCGAAGCAAAACGGGTGTTTCGGCACCCGAATGCACTGTTTCGCGCCCCGAACTTCTGTTGAATTTTTTCGCACGAACATGCCCAATAGCCTCCATTGGACCCAAAACGATGTTAGGGAGTGATTTGGCGCGTTTCGGTACCTTCTGCATGCAAAACGGAGCGAAACGGGCCCGTTTCGGTGCCCGGATGCACTGCCTCGTAACAACAAACTTCAAAATGGGTTTTTTCGCTACGGACACTTCCAATCTACTCCGTTAGGCCCTAAATGATGTTTGGGAGTGTTTTGGAGCATTCGGTTACCTACAGCACGAAAATCGAAGCAAAAACGGGTGTTTCGGCACCCGAATGCACTGTTTCGCGCCCGAACTTCTGTTGATTTTTTCGCACGAACACATACCCAATAGCCTCCATTGGACCCAAAACGATGTTTAGGGAGTGATTTGGCGCGTTTCGGTACCTTCTGCATGCAAAACGGAGCGAAACGGGCCCGTTTCGGTGCCCGGATGCACTGCCTCGTAACAAACCAACTTCAAAATGGGTTTTTCGCTACGGACACTTCCAATCTACTCCGTTAGGCCCTAAATGATGTTTGGGAGTGTTTTGGAGCATTCGGTTACCTACAGCACGAAAATCGAAGCAAAACGGGTGTTTCGGCACCCGAATGCACTGTTTCGCGCCCCGAACTTCTGTTGAATTTTTTCGCACGAACATACCCAATAGCCTCCATTGG
The DNA here is from genome assembly GCA_015342445.1 of Digitaria exilis. Taxonomy (NCBI): domain Eukaryota; kingdom Viridiplantae; phylum Streptophyta; class Magnoliopsida; order Poales; family Poaceae; genus Digitaria; species Digitaria exilis. Next base: position 14,629 of record JACEFO010002904.1, read on the forward strand.
ACCCAAAACGATGTTAGGGAGTGATTTGGCGCGTTTCGGTACCTTCTGCATGCAAAACGGAGCGAAACGGGTCCGTTTCGGTGCCCGGATGCACTGCCTCGTAACAACGAACTTCAAAATGGGTTTTTCGCTACGGACACTTCCAATCTACTCCGTTAGGCCCTAAATGATGTTTGGGAGTGTTTTGGAGCATTCGGTTACCTACAGCACGAAAATCGAAGCAAAACGGGTGTTTCGGCACCCGAATGCACTGTTTCGCGCCCCGAACTTCTGTTGAATTTTTTCGCACGAACATACCCAATAGCCTCCATTGGACCCAAAACGATGTTAGGGAGTGATTTGGCGCGTTTCGGTACCTTCTGCATGCAAAACGGAGCGAAACGGGTCCGTTTCGGTGCCCGGATGCACTGCCTCGTAACAACGAACTTCAAAATGGGTTTTTCGCTACGGACACTTCCAATCTACTCCGTTAGGCCCTAAATGATGTTTGGGAGTGTTTTGGAGCATTCGGTTACCTACAGCACGAAAATCGAAGCAAAACGGGTGTTTCGGCACCCGAATGCACTGTTTCGCGCCCCGAACTTCTGTTGAATTTTTTCGCACGAACATACCCAATAGCCTCCATTGGACCCAAAACGATGTTAGGGAGTGATTTGGCGCGTTTCGGTACCTTCTGCATGCAAAACGGAGCGAAACGGGTCCGTTTCGGTGCCCGGATGCACTGCCTCGTAACAACGAACTTCAAAATGGGTTTTTCGCTACGGACACTTCCCAATCTACTCCGTTAGGCCCTAAATGATGTTTGGGAGTGTTTTGGAGCATTCGGTTACCTACTGCACGAAAATCGAAGCAAAACGGGTGTTTCGGCACCCGAATGCACTGTTTCGCGCCCCGAACTTCTGTTGAATTTTTTCGCACGAACATACCCAATAGCCTCCATTGGACCCAAAACGATGTTAGGGAGTGATTTGGCGCGTTTCGGTACCTTCTGCATGCAAAACGGAGCGAAACGGGTCCGTTTCGGTGCCCGGATGCACTGCCTCGTAACAACGAACTTCAAAATGGGTTTTTCGCTACGGACACTTCCAATCTACTCCGTTAGGCCCTAAATGATGTTTGGGAGTGTTTTGGAGCATTCGGTTACCTACTGCACGAAAATCGAAGCAAAACGGGTGTTTCGGCACCCGAATGCACTGTTTCGCGCCCCGAACTTCTGTTGAAATTTTTCGCACGAACATACCCAATAGCCTCCATTGGACCCAAAACGATGTTAGGGAGTGATTTGGCGCGTTTCGGTACCTTCTGCATGCAAAACGGAGCGAAACGGGTCCGTTTCGGTGCCCGGATGCACTGCCTCGTAACAACGAACTTCAAAATGGGTTTTTCGCTACGGACACTTCCAATCTACTCCGTTAGGCCCTAAATGATGTTTGGGAGTGTTTTGGAGCATTCGGTTACCTACTGCACGAAAATCGAAGCAAAACGGGTGTTTCGGCACCCGAATGCACTGTTTCGCGCCCCGAACTTCTGTTGAATTTTTTCGCACGAACATGCCCAATAGCCTCCATTGGACCCAAAACGATGTTAGGGAGTGATTTGGCGCGTTTCGGTACCTTCTGCATGCAAAACGGAGCGAAACGGGTCCGTTTCGGTGCCCGGATGCACTGCCTCGTAACAACCGAACTTCAAAATGGGTTTTTCGCTACGGACACTTCCAATCTACTCCGTTAGGCCCTAAATGATGTTTGGGAGTGTTTTGGAGCATTCGGTTACCTACTGCACGAAAATCGAAGCAAAACGGGTGTTTCGGCACCCGAATGCACTGTTTCGCGCCCCGAACTTCTGTTGAATTTTTCGCACGAACATACCCAATAGCCTCCATTGGACCCAAAACGATGTTAGGGAGTGATTTGGCGCGTTTCGGTACCTTCTGCATGCAAAACGGAGCGAAACGGGCCCGTTTCGGTGCCCGGATGCACTGCCTCGTAACAACGAACTTCAAAATGGGTTTTTCGCTACGGACACTTCCAATCTACTCCGTTAGGCCCTAAATGATGTTTGGGAGTGTTTTGGAGCATTCGGTTACCTACTGCACGAAAATCGAAGCAAAACGGGTGTTTCGGC
>JACEFO010002905.1:0-31262 GCA_015342445.1 Digitaria exilis
AAACGGGTCCGTTTCGGTGCCCGATGCACTGCCTCGTAACAACGAACTTCAAATGGGTTTTTCGCTACGGACACTTCCAATCTACTCCGTTAGGCCCTATAAATATTCTGTCTTCTATTTTGGGGAGGGCAAGTAGTCTTTTTTTTTTGGGGAGGCCAGGCATCCATCGCGTTATCACTACTCTTGCATGAAAATTTCGAAAGCAAAAGGTATTGTTTCGGCAGCCCGTCCATCATGTTCGTGCTCCAACTCATCTGTTGAATTCCTTTCGCACAAAACATATCCCAATAGCCTCCATTGGACCCAAAACGTTGTTAGGGAGTGTATTTGGCGCGGTGTCATTGCTTGCATGCAAAATCGGATGCGAGAACGGGCCCGTATTCGGTGCCTCTGGATGCACTGTGCTCTCGTAACAACGAACTTCAAAATGGGTTTTTCGCTACGGACACTTCCAATCTACTCCGTTAGGCCCTAAATGATGTTTGGGAGTGTTTTGGAGCATTCGGTTACCTACTGCACGAAAATCGAAGCAAAACGGGTGTTTCGGCACCCGAATGCACTGTTTCGCGCCCCGAACTTCTGTTGAATTTTTCGCACGAACATACCCAATAGCCTCCATTGGACCCAAAACGATGTTAGGGAGTGATTTGGCGCGTTTCGGTACCTTCTGCATGCAAAACGGAGCGAAACGGGTCCGTTTCGGTGCCCGGATGCACTGCCTCGTAACAACGAACTTCAAAATGGGTTTTTCGCTACGGACACTTCCAATCTACTCCGTTAGGCCCTAAATGATGTTTGGGAGTGTTTTGGAGCATTCGGTTACCTACTGCACGAAAATCGAAGCAAAACGGGTGTTTCGGCACCCGAATGCACTGTTTCGCGCCCCGAACTTCTGTTGAATTTTTTCGCACGAACATACCCAATAGCCTCCATTGGACCCAAAACGATGTTAGGGAGTGATTTGGCGCGTTTCGGTACCTTCTGCATGCAAAACGGAGCGAAACGGGTCCGTTTCGGTGCCCGGATGCACTGCCTCGTAACAACGAACTTCAAAATGGGTTTTTCGCTACGGACACTTCCAATCTACTCCGTTAGGCCCTAAATGATGTTTGGGAGTGTTTTGGAGCATTCGGTTACCTACTGCACGAAAATCGAAGCAAAACGGGTGTTTCGGCACCCGAATGCACTGTTTCGCGCCCCGAACTTCTGTTGAATTTTTTCGCACGAACATACCCAATAGCCTCCATTGGAACCAAAACGATGTTAGGGACTGATTTGGCGCGTTTCGGTACCTTCTGCTTGCAAACGGAGCGAAACGGGTCCGTTTCGGGTGCCCGGATACACTGCCTCGTAACAAGGAACTTCAAAATCTGTTTTTCGCTACGCACACTTCCCAATCTACTCCGTTAGGCCTAAATGATGTTTGGGAGTGTTTGGAGCATTCGGTTACCTACTGCACGAAAATCGAAGCAAAACACGTGTTTCGGCACCCGAATGCACTGTTTCGCGCCCCGAACTTCTGTTGGAATTTTTTCGCACGAACATACCGAATAGCCTCCATTGGACCCAAAAACGATGTTAGGGGAGTGATTTGGCGCGTTTCGGTACCTTCTGCTTGCAAACGGAGCGAACGGGTCCGTTTCGGTGCCCGGATGCACTGCCTCGTAACAACGAACTTCAAAATGGGTTTTTCGCTACGGACACTTCCAATCTACTCCGTTAGGCCCTAAATGATGTTTGGGAGTGTTTTGGAGCATTCGGTTACCTACTGCACGAAAATCGAAGCAAAACGGGTGTTTCGGCACCCGAATGCACTGTTTCGCGCCCCGAACTTCTGTTGAATTTTTTCGCACGAACATACCCAATAGCCTCCATTGGACCCAAAATGATGTTTGGGAGTGTTTTGGAGCATTCGGTTACCTACTGCACGAAAATCGAAGCAAAACGGGTGTTTCGGCACCCGAATGCACTGTTTCGCGCCCCGAACTTCTGTTAAATTTTTTCGCACGAACATACCCAATAGCCTCCATTGGACCCAAAACGATGTTAGGGAGTGATTTGGCGCGTTTCGGTACCTTCTGCATGCAAAACGGAGCGAAACGGGTCCGTTTCGGTGCCCGGATGCACTGCCTCGTAACAACGAACTTCAAAATTTTTTTTCGCTACGGACACTTCCAATCTACTCCGTTAGGCCCTAAATGATGTTTGGGAGTGTTTTGGAGCATTCGGTTACCTACTGCACGAAAATCGAAGCAAAACGGGTGTTTCGGCACCCGAATGCACTGTTTCGCGCCCCGAACTTCTGTTGAATTTTTTCGCACGAACATACCCAATAGCCTCCATTGGACCCAAAACGATGTTAGGGAGTGATTTGGCGCGTTTCGGTACCTTCTGCATGCAAAACGGAGCGAAACGGGTCCGTTTCGGTGCCCGGATGCACTGCCTCGTAACAACGAACTTCAAAATGGGTTTTTCGCTACGGACACTTCCAATCTACTCCGTTAGGCCCTAAATGATGTTTGGGAGTGTTTTGGAGCATTCGGTTACCTACTGCACGAAAATCGAAGCAAAACGGGTGTTTCGGCACCCGAATGCACTGTTTCGCGCCCCGAACTTCTGTTGAATTTTTTCGCACGAACATACCCAATAGCCTCCATTGGACCCAAAACGATGTTAGGGAGTGATTTGGCGCGTTTCGGTACCTTCTGCATGCAAAACGGAGCGAAACGGGTCCGTTTCGGTGCCCGGATGCACTGCCTCGTAACAACGAACTTCAAAATGGGTTTTTCGCTACGGACACTTCCAATCTACTCCGTTAGGCCCTAAATGATGTTTGGGAGTGTTTTGGAGCATTCGGTTACCTACTGCACGAAAATCGAAGCAAAACGGGTGTTTCGGCACCCGAATGCACTGTTTCGCGCCCCGAACTTCTGTTGAATTTTTTCGCACGAACATACCCAATAGCCTCCATTGGACCCAAAACGATGTTAGGGAGTGATTTGGCGCGTTTCGGTACCTTCTGCATGCAAAACGGAGCGAAACGGGTCCGTTTCGGTGCCCGGATGCACTGCCTCGTAACAACGAACTTCAAAATGGGTTTTTCGCTACGGACACTTCCAATCTACTCCGTTAGGCCCTAAATGATGTTTGGGAGTGTTTTGGAGCATTCGGTTACCTACTGCACGAAAATCGAAGCAAAACGGGTGTTTCGGCACCCGAATGCACTGTTTCGCGCCCCGAACTTCTGTTGAATTTTTTCGCACGAACATACCCAATAGCTCCATTGGGAACCAAAACGATGTTAGGGGACGGATTTGGCGCGTTTTCGGTACCTTCTGCTTGCAAAACGGAGGCGAAACGGGTTCCGTTTCGGTGCCCGGATGCACTGCCTCGTAACAAGGAACTTCAAAATCTGTTTTTCGCTACGCAACTTCCAATCTACTCCGTTAGGCCCTAAATGATGTTTGGGAGTGTTTTGGAGCATTCGGTTACCTACTGCACGAAATCGAAGCAAAACACGTGTTTCGGCACCCGAATGCACTGTTTCGCGCCCGAACTTCTGTTGAATTTTTTCGCACGAACATACCGAATAGCCTCCATTGGACCCAAAACGATGTTAGGGAGTGATTTGGCGCGTTTCGGTACCTTCTGCTTGCAAAACGGAGCGAAACGGGTCCGTTTCGGTGCCCGGATGCACTGCCTCGTAACAAGGAACTTCAAAATGGGTTTTTCGCTACGGCACACTTCCAATCTACTCCGTTAGGCCCTAAATGATGTTTGGGAGTGTTTTGGAGCATTCGGTTACCTACTGCACGAAAATCGAAGCAAAACGGGTGTTTCGGCACCCGAATGCACTGTTTCGCGCCCCGAACTTCTGTTGAATTTTTTCGCACGAACATACCCAATAGCCTCCATTGGACCCAAAACGATGTTAGGGACTGATTTGGCGCGTTTCGGTACCTTCTGCTTGCAAAACGGAGCGAAACGGGTCCGTTTCGGTGCCCGGATGCACTGCCTCGTAACAACGAACTTCAAAATGGGTTTTTCGCTACGGACACTTCCAATCTACTCCGTTAGGCCCTAAATGATGTTTGGGAGTGTTTTGGAGCATTCGGTTACCTACTGCACGAAAATCGAAGCAAAACTGGTGTTTCGGCACCCGAATGCACTGTTTCGCGCCCCGAACTTCTGTTGAATTTTTTCGCACGAACATACCCAATAGCCTCCATTGGACCCAAAACGATGTTAGGGACTGATTTGGCGCGTTTCGGTACCTTCTGCTTGCAAAACGGAGCGAAACGGGTCCGTTTCGGTGCCCGGATGCACTGCCTCGTAACAAGGAACTTCAAAATGGTTTTTCGCTACGCACACTTCCAATCTACTCCGTTAGGCCCTAAATGATGTTTGGGAGTGTTTTGGAGCATTCGGTTACCTACTGCACGAAAATCGAAGCAAAACACGGTGTTTCGGCACCCGAATGCACTGTTTCGCGCCCCGAACTTCTGTTGAATTTTTTCGCACGAACATACCGAATAGCCTCCATTTGGACCCAAACGATGTTAGGGAGTGATTTGGCGCGTTTCGGTACCTTCTGCTTGCAAACGGAGCGAAACGGGTCCGTTTCGGTGCGCGGATGCACTGCCTCGTAACACGAACTTCAAAATGGGTTTTCGCTACGGACACTTCCAATCTACTCTGTTAGGCCCTAAATGATGTTTGGGAGTGGTTTTGGAGCATTCGGTTACCTACTACACGAAAATCGAAGCAAACGGGTGTTTCGGCACCCGAATGCACTGTTTCGCGCCCCGAACTTCTGTTGAATTTTTTCGCACAACATACCCAATAGCCTCCATTGGACCCAAAATGCTGTTTGGGAGTGTTTTGGAACATTCGGTTACCTACTGCACGAAAATGGAAGCAAAACGGGTGTTTCGGCACCCGAATGCACTGTTTCGCGCCCCGAACTTCTGTTAAATTTTTTCGCACGAACATACCCGATAGCCTCCATTGGACCCAAAACGATGTTAGGGAGTGATTTGGCGCGTTTCGGTACCTTCTGCTTGCAAAACGGAGCGAAACGGGTCCGTTTCGGTGCCCGGATGCACTGCCTCGTAACAAGGAACTTCAAAATGGGTTTTTCGCTACGCACACTTCCAATCTACTCCGTTAGGCCCTAAATGATGTTTGGGAGTGTTTTGGAGCATTCGGTTACCTACTGCACGAAAATCGAAGCAAAACGGGTGTTTCGGCACCCGAATGCACTGTTTCGCGCCCCGAACTTCTGTTGAATTTTTTCGCACGAACATACCCAATAGCCTCCATTGGACCCAAAACGATGTTAGGGACTGATTTGGCGCGTTTCGGTACCTTCTGCTTGCAAAACGGAGCGAAACGGGTCCGTTTCGGTGCCCGGATGCACTGCCTCGTAACAAGGAACTTCAAAATGGGTTTTTCGCTACGCACACTTCCAATCTACTCCGTTAGGCCCTAAATGATGTTTGGGAGTGTTTTGGAGCATTCGGTTACCTACTGCACGAAAATCGAAGCAAAACGGGTGTTTCGGCACCCGAATGCACTGTTTCGCGCCCCGAACTTCTGTTGAATTTTTTCGCACGAACATACCCAATAGCCTCCATTGGACCCAAAACGATGTTAGGGAGTGATTTGGCGCGTTTCGGTACCTTCTGCTTGCAAAACGGAGCGAAACGGGTCCGTTTCGGTGCCCGGATGCACTGCCTCGTAACAAGGAACTTCAAAATGGGTTTTTCGCTACGCACACTTCCAATCTACTCCGTTAGGCCCTAAATGATGTTTGGGAGTGTTTTGGAGCATTCGGTTACCTACTGCACGAAAATCGAAGCAAAACTGGTGTTTCGGCACCCGAATGCACTGTTTCGCGCCCCGAACTTCTGTTGAATTTTTTCGCACGAACATACCCAATAGCCTCCATTGGACCCAAAACGATGTTAGGGAGTGATTTGGCGCGTTTCGGTACCTTCTGCTTGCAAAACGGAGCGAAACGGGTCCGTTTCGGTGCCCGGATGCACTGCCTCGTAACAAGGAACTTCAAAATGGGTTTTTCGCTACGCACACTTCCAATCTACTCCGTTAGGCCCTAAATGATGTTTGGGAGTGTTTTGGAGCATTCGGTTACCTACTGCACGAAAATCGAAGCAAAACGGTGTTTCGGCACCCGAATGCACTGTTTCGCGCCCCGAACTTCTGTTGAATTTTTTCGCACGAACATACCCAATAGCCTCCATTGGACCCAAAACGATGTTAGGGAGTGATTTGGCGCGTTTCGGTACCTTCTGCTTGCAAAACGGAGCGAAACGGGTCCGTTTCGGTGCCCGGATGCACTGCCTCGTAACAAGGAACTTCAAAATGGGTTTTTCGCTACGCACACTTCCAATCTACTCCGTTAGGCCCTAAATGATGTTTGGGAGTGTTTTGGAGCATTCGGTTACCTACTGCACGAAAATCGAAGCAAAACGGGTGTTTCGGCACCCGAATGCACTGTTTCGCGCCCCGAACTTCTGTTGAATTTTTTCGCACGAACATACCCAATAGCCTCCATTGGACCCAAAACGATGTTAGGGAGTGATTTGGCGCGTTTCGGTACCTTCTGCTTGCAAAACGGAGCGAAACGGGTCCGTTTCGGTGCCCGGATGCACTGCCTCGTAACAAGGAACTTCAAAATGGGTTTTTCGCTACGGACACTTCCAATCTACTCCGTTAGGCCCTAAATGATGTTTGGGAGTGTTTTGGAGCATTCGGTTACCTACTGCACGAAAATCGAAGCAAAACGGGTGTTTCGGCACCCGAATGCACTGTTTCGCGCCCCGAACTTCTGTTGAATTTTTCGCACGAACATACCCAATAGCCTCCATTGGACCCAAAACGATGTTAGGGACTGATTTGGCGCGTTTCGGTACCTTCTGCTTGCAAAACGGAGCGAAACGGGTCCGTTTCGGTGCCCGGATGCACTGCCTCGTAACAAGGAACTTCAAAATGGGTTTTTCGCTACGCACACTTCCAATCTACTCCGTTAGGCCCTAAATGATGTTTGGGAGTGTTTTGGAGCATTCGGTTACCTACTGCACGAAAATCGAAGCAAAACGGGTGTTTCGGCACCCGAATGCACTGTTTCGCGCCCCGAACTTCTGTTGAATTTTTTCGCACGAACATACCCAATAGCCTCCATTGGACCCAAAACGATGTTAGGGAGTGATTTGGCGCGTTTCGGTACCTTCTGCTTGCAAAACGGAGCGAAACGGGTCCGTTTCGGTGCCCGGATGCACTGCCTCGTAACAAGGAACTTCAAAATGGGTTTTTCGCTACGCACACTTCCAATCTACTCCGTTAGGCCCTAAATGATGTTTGGGAGTGTTTTGGAGCATTCGGTTACCTACTGCACGAAAATCGAAGCAAAACGGGTGTTTCGGCACCCGAATGCACTGTTTCGCGCCCCGAACTTCTGTTGAATTTTTTCGCACGAACATACCCAATAGCCTCCATTGGACCCAAAACGATGTTAGGGAGTGATTTGGCGCGTTTCGGTACCTTCTGCTTGCAAAACGGAGCGAAACGGGTCCGTTTCGGTGCCCGGATGCACTGCCTCGTAACAAGGAACTTCAAAATGGGTTTTTCGCTACGCACACTTCCAATCTACTCCGTTAGGCCCTAAATGATGTTTGGGAGTGTTTTGGAGCATTCGGTTACCTACTGCACGAAAATCGAAGCAAAACGGGTGTTTCGGCACCCGAATGCACTGTTTCGCGCCCCGAACTTCTGTTGAATTTTTTCGCACGAACATACCCAATAGCCTCCATTGGACCCAAAACGATGTTAGGGAGTGATTTGGCGCGTTTCGGTACCTTCTGCTTGCAAAACGGAGCGAAACGGGTCCGTTTCGGTGCCCGGATGCACTGCCTCGTAACAAGGAACTTCAAAATGGGTTTTTCGCTACGCACACTTCCAATCTACTCCGTTAGGCCCTGATGTTTGGGAGTGTTTTGGAGCATTCGGTTACCTACTGCACGAAAATCGAAGCAAAACGGGTGTTTCGGCACCCGAATGCACTGTTTCGCGCCCCGAACTTCTGTTGAATTTTTTCGCACGAACATACCCAATAGCCTCCATTGGACCCAAAACGATGTTAGGGAGTGATTTGGCGCGTTTCGGTACCTTCTGCTTGCAAAACGGAGCGAAACGGGTCCGTTTCGGTGCCCGGATGCACTGCCTCGTAACAAGGAACTTCAAAATGGGTTTTTCGCTACGCACACTTCCAATCTACTCCGTTAGGCCCTAAATGATGTTTGGGAGTGTTTTGGAGCATTCGGTTACCTACTGCACGAAAATCGAAGCAAAACTGGTGTTTCGGCACCCGAATGCACTGTTTCGCGCCCCGAACTTCTGTTGAATTTTTTCGCACGAACATACCCAATAGCCTCCATTGGACCCAAAACGATGTTAGGGACTGATTTGGCGCGTTTCGGTACCTTCTGCTTGCAAAACGGAGCGAAACGGGTCCGTTTCGGTGCCCGGATGCACTGCCTCGTAACAAGGAACTTCAAAATGGGTTTTTCGCTACGCACACTTCCAATCTACTCCGTTAGGCCCTAAATGATGTTTGGGAGTGTTTTGGAGCATTCGGTTACCTACTGCACGAAAATCGAAGCAAAACACGTGTTTCGGCACCCGAATGCACTGTTTCGCGCCCCGAACTTCTGTTGAATTTTTTCGCACGAACATACCGAATAGCCTCCATTGGACCCAAAACGATGTTAGGGAGTGATTTGGCGCGTTTCGGTACCTTCTGCTTGCAAAACGGAGCGAAACGGGTCCGTTTCGGTGCCCGGATGCACTGCCTCGTAACAAGGAACTTCAAAATGGGTTTTTCGCTACGCACACTTCCAATCTACTCCGTTAGGCCCTAAATGATGTTTGGGAGTGTTTTGGAGCATTCGGTTACCTACTGCACGAAAATCGAAGCAAAACGGGTGTTTCGGCACCCGAATGCACTGTTTCGCGCCCCGAACTTCTGTTGAATTTTTTCGCACGAACATACCCAATAGCCTCCATTGGACCCAAAACGATGTTAGGGACTGATTTGGCGAGTTTCGGTACCTTCTGCTTGCAAAACGGAGCGAAACGGGTCCGTTTCGGTGCCCGGATGCACTGCCTCGTAACAAGGAACTTCAAAATGGGTTTTTCGCTACGCACACTTCCAATCTACTCCGTTAGGCCCTAAATGATGTTTGGGAGTGTTTTGGAGCATTCGGTTACCTACTGCACGAAAATCGAAGCAAAACTGGTGTTTCGGCACCCGAATGCACTGTTTCGCGCCCCGAACTTCTGTTGAATTTTTTCGCACGAACATACCCAATAGCCTCCATTGGAACCAAAACGATGTTAGGGACTGATTTGGCGCGTTTCGGTACCTTCTGCTTGCAAAACGGAGCGAAACGGGTCCGTTTCGGTGCCCGGATGCACTGCCTCGTAACAAGGAACTTCAAAATGGGTTTTTCGCTACGGACACTTCCAATCTACTCCGTTAGGCCCTAAATGATGTTTGGGAGTGTTTTGGAGCATTCGGTTACCTACTGCACGAAAATCGAAGCAAAACGGTGTTTCGGCACCCGAATGCACTGTTTCGCGCCCCGAACTTCTGTTGAATTTTTTCGCACGAACATACCGAATAGCCTCCATTGGACCCAAAACGATGTTAGGGAGTGATTTGGCGCGTTTCGGTACCTTCTGCTTGCAAAACGGAGCGAAACGGGTCCGTTTCGGTGCCCGGATGCACTGCCTCGTAACAAGGAACTTCAAAATGGGTTTTTCGCTACGCACACTTCCAATCTACTCCGTTAGGCCCTAAATGATGTTTGGGAGTGTTTTGGAGCATTCGGTTACCTACTGCACGAAAATCGAAGCAAAACTGGTGTTTCGGCACCCGAATGCACTGTTTCGCGCCCCGAACTTCTGTTGAATTTTTTCGCACGAACATACCCAATAGCCTCCATTGGAACCAAAACGATGTTAGGGACGGATTTGGCGCGTTTCGGTACCTTCTGCTTGCAAAACGGAGCGAAACGGGTCCGTTTCGGTGCCCGGATGCACTGCCTCGTAACAAGGAACTTCAAAATCTGTTTTTCGCTACGCACACTTCCAATCTACTCCGTTAGGCCCTAAATGATGTTTGGGAGTGTTTTGGAGCATTCGGTTACCTACTGCACGAAAATCGAAGCAAAACACGTGTTTCGGCACCCGAATGCACTGTTTCGCGCCCCGAACTTCTGTTGAATTTTTTCGCACGAACATACCGAATAGCCTCCATTGGACCCAAAACGATGTTAGGGAGTGATTTGGCGCGTTTCGGTACCTTCTGCTTGCAAAACGGAGCGAAACGGGTCCGTTTCGGTGCCCGGATGCACTGCCTCGTAACAACGAACTTCAAAATGGGTTTTTCGCTACGGACACTTCCAATCTACTCTGTTAGGCCCTAAATGATGTTTGGGAGTGTTTTGGAGCATTCGGTTACCTACTACACGAAAATCGAAGCAAAACGGGTGTTTCGGCACCCGAATGCACTGTTTCGCGCCCCGAACTTCTGTTGAATTTTTTCGCACGAACATACCCAATAGCCTCCATTGGACCCAAAACGATGTTAGGGAGTGATTTGGCACGTTTCGGTACCTTCTGCATGCAAAACGGAGCGAAACGGGTCCGTTTCAGTGCCCGGATACACTGCCTCGTAACAACGAACATCAAAATGGGTTTTTCGCTACGCACACTTCCAATCTACTCCGTTAGGCCCTAAATGATGTTTGGGAGTGTTTTGGAGCATTCGGTTACCTACTGCACGAAAATCGAAGCAAAACTGGTGTTTCGGCACCCGAATGCACTGTTTCGCTCCCCGAACTTCTGTTGAATTTTTTCGCACGAACATACCCAATAGCCTCCATTGGACCCAAAACGATGTTAGGGACTGATTTGGCGCGTTTCGGTACCTTCTGCTTGCAAAACGGAGCGAAACGGGTCCGTTTCGGTGCCCGGATGCACTGCCTCGTAACAACGAACTTCAAAATGGGTTTTTCGCTACGGACACTTCCAATCTACTCTGTTAGGCCCTAAATGATGTTTGGGAGTGTTTTGGAGCATTCGGTTACCTACTGCACGAAAATCGAAGCAAAACTGGTGTTTCGGCACCCGAATGCACTGTTTCGCGCCCCGAACTTCTGTTGAATTTTTTCGCACGAACATACCCAATAGCCTCCATTGGAACCAAAACGATGTTAGGGACTGATTTGGCGCGTTTCGGTACCTTCTGCTTGCAAAACGGAGCGAAACGGGTCCGTTTCGGTGCCCGGATGCACTGCCTCGTAACAAGGAACTTCAAAATGGGTTTTTCGCTACGCACACTTCCAATCTACTCCGTTAGGCCCTAAATGATGTTTGGGAGTGTTTTGGAGCATTCGGTTACCTACTGCACGAAAATCGAAGCAAAACACGTGTTTCGGCACCCGAATGCACTGTTTCGCGCCCCGAACTTCTGTTGAATTTTTTCGCACGAACATACCGAATAGCCTCCATTGGACCCAAAACGATGTTAGGGAGTGATTTGGCGCGTTTCGGTACCTTCTGCTTGCAAAACGGAGCGAAACGGGTCCGTTTCGGTGCCCGGATGCACTGCCTCGTAACAACGAACTTCAAAATGGGTTTTTCGCTACGGACACTTCCAATCTACTCTGTTAGGCCCTAAATGATGTTTGGGAGTGTTTTGGAGCATTCGGTTACCTACTGCACGAAAATCGAAGCAAAACGGGTGTTTCGGCACCCGAATGCACTGTTTCGCGCCCCGAACTTCTGTTGAATTTTTTCGCACGAACATACCCAATAGCCTCCATTGGACCCAAAACGATGTTAGGGAGTGATTTGGCACGTTTCGGTACCTTCTGCATGCAAAACGGAGCGAAACGGGTCCGTTTCGGTGCCCGGATGCACTGCCTCGTAACAACGAACTTCAAAACGGGTTTTTCGCTACGGACACTTCCAATCTACTCTGTTAGGCCCTAAATGATGTTTGGGAGTGTTTTGGAGCATTCGGTTGCCTACTGCACGAAAATGGAAGCAAAACGGGTGTTTCGGCACCCGAATGCACTGTTTCGCGCCCCGAACTTCTGTTGAATTTTTTCGCACAACATACCCAATAGCCTCCATTGGACCCAAAATGCTGTTTGGGAGTGTTTTGGAACATTCGGTTACCTACTGCACGAAAATGGAAGCAAAACGGGTGTTTCGGCACCCGAATGCACTGTTTCGCGCCCCGAACTTCTGTTAAATTTTTTCGCACGAACATACCCGATAGCCTCCATTGGACCCAAAATGATGTTAGGGAGTGATTTGGCGCATTTCTGTACCTCCTGCATGCAAAACGGAGCGAAACGAGTCCGTTTCGGTGCCCGGATGCACTGCCTCGTAACAAGGAACTTCAAAATGGGTTTTTCGCTACGGACACTTCCAATCTACTCCGTTAGGCCCTAAATGATGTTTGGGAGTGTTTTGGAGCATTCGGTTACCTACTGCACGAAAATCGAAGCAAAACGGGTGTTTCGGCACCCGAATGCACTGTTTCGCGCCCCGAACTTCTGTTGAATTTTTTCGCACGAACATACCCAATAGCCTCCATTGGACCCAAAACGATGTTAGGGACTGATTTGGCGCGTTTCGGTACCTTCTGCTTGCAAAACGGAGCGAAACGGGTCCGTTTCGGTGCCCGGATGCACTGCCTCGTAACAAGGAACTTCAAAATGGGTTTTTCGCTACGCACACTTCCAATCTACTCCGTTAGGCCCTAAATGATGTTTGGGAGTGTTTTGGAGCATTCGGTTACCTACTGCACGAAAATCGAAGCAAAACTGGTGTTTCGGCACCCGAATGCACTGTTTCGCGCCCCGAACTTCTGTTGAATTTTTTCGCACGAACATACCCAATAGCCTCCATTGGAACCAAAACGATGTTAGGGACTGATTTGGCGCGTTTCGGTACCTTCTGCTTGCAAAACGGAGCGAAACGGGTCCGTTTCGGTGCCCGGATGCACTGCCTCGTAACAAGGAACTTCAAAATCTGTTTTTCGCTACGCACACTTCCAATCTACTCCGTTAGGCCCTAAATGATGTTTGGGAGTGTTTTGGAGCATTCGGTTACCTACTGCACGAAAATCGAAGCAAAACACGTGTTTCGGCACCCGAATGCACTGTTTCGCGCCCCGAACTTCTGTTGAATTTTTTCGCACGAACATACCGAATAGCCTCCATTGGACCCAAAACGATGTTAGGGAGTGATTTGGCGCGTTTCGGTACCTTCTGCTTGCAAAACGGAGCGAAACGGGTCCGTTTCGGTGCCCGGATGCACTGCCTCGTAACAAGGAACTTCAAAATGGGTTTTTCGCTACGGACACTTCCAATCTACTCTGTTAGGCCCTAAATGATGTTTGGGAGTGTTTTGGAGCATTCGGTTACCTACTGCACGAAAATCGAAGCAAAACGGGTGTTTCGGCACCCGAATGCACTGTTTCGCGCCCCGAACTTCTGTTGAATTTTTTCGCACGAACATACCCAATAGCCTCCATTGGACCCAAAACGATGTTAGGGAGTGATTTGGCACGTTTCGGTACCTTCTGCATGCAAAACGGAGCGAAACGGGTCCGTTTCGGTGCCCGGATACACTGCCTCGTAACAACGAACTTCAAAATGGGTTTTTCGCTACGGACACTTCCAATCTACTCTGTTAGGCCCTAAATGATGTTTGGGAGTGTTTTGGAGCATTCGGTTACCTACTGCACGAAAATCGAAGCAAAACGGGTGTTTCGGCACCCGAATGCACTGTTTCGCGCCCCGAACTTCTGTTGAATTTTTTCGCACGAACATACCGAATAGCCTCCATTGGACCCAAAACGATGTTAGGGAGTGATTTGGCGCGTTTCGGTACCTTCTGCTTGCAAAACGGAGCGAAACGGGTCCGTTTCGGTGCCCGGATGCACTGCCTCGTAACAACGAACTTCAAAATGGGTTTTTCCCTACGCACACTTCCAATCTACTCCGTTAGGCCCTAAATGATGTTTGGGAGTGTTTTGGAGCATTCGGTTACCAACTGCACGAAAATCGAAGCAAAACTGGTGTTTCGGCACCCGAATGTACTGTTTCGCTCCCCGAACTTCTGTTGAATTTTTTCGCACGAACATACCCAATAGCCTCCATTGGACCCAAAACGATGTTAGGGACTGATTTGGCGCGTTTCGGTACCTTCTGCTTGCAAAACGGAGCGAAACGGGTCCGTTTCGGTGCCCGGATGCACTGCCTCGTAACAAGGAACTTCAAAATGGGTTTTTCGCTACGCACACTTCCAATCTACTCCGTTAGGCCCTAAATGATGTTTGGGAGTGTTTTGGAGCATTCGGTTACCTACTGCACGAAAATCGAAGCAAAACACGTGTTTCGGCACCCGAATGCACTGTTTCGCGCCCCGAACTTCTGTTGAATTTTTTCGCACGAACATACCGAATAGCCTCCATTGGACCCAAAACGATGTTAGGGAGTGATTTGGCGAGTTTCGGTACCTTCTGCTTGCAAAACGGAGCGAAACGGGTCCGTTTCGGTGCCCGGATGCACTGCCTCGTAACAAGGAACTTCAAAATGGGTTTTTCGCTACGGACACTTCTAATCTACTCCGTTAGGCCCTAAATGATGTTTGGGAGTGTTTTGGAACATTCGGTTACCTACTGCACGAAAATGGAAGCAAAACGGGTGTTTCGGCACCCGAATGCACTGTTTCGCGCCCCGAACTTCTGTTGAATTTTTTCGCACGGACATACCCGATAGCCTCAATTGGACCCAAAATGATGTTAGGGAGTGATTTGGCACGTTTCTGTACCTCCTGCATGCAAAACGGAGCGAAACGAGTCCGTTTCGGTGCCCGGATGCACTGCCTCGTAACAAGGAACTTCAAAATGGGTTTTGTAACACCCCTGGTGTTTAAAGCGTATAAGTTAGAGTGATTAAACAAACTAAGGAACTATAAACCCTGAAACTAAATCACTAGTAGGAATGAGAATTATACATGAGGATTGTTAAGTTTGTACTCGTGCTTTGGTTCTTGAAATTGAACCCAACAAAAACTTTTCTAGTACAAATCTAAACATCTTCTCTTACAAGTTGCACGACAAAACTCTAAATACATACTCTCGAGACGACGCATAAAAATTTCCTAAAAAGAAATCAGGATTGAACGGCAAATTAAGTAATGCTTCTATGCCCCTAAAGGTCTTAAAGGACTAATGGCTCATGTGAAGTCAACACATGAAATAATTCCAACTAACGATATTAATGACCTTCAGAAGGCAAGGTTCTAATTTATAAATTTTAAATAAGAGTTGTGCACATCACAAACGTCTGATCAATATGAAAGGGTTGGGAAAGTATGTTCTAATTATAAAACCAAACCACTTTCTCAAATGAAAGTTGTGTATCTAAAAATGTCATTTGCAACCTTGGTGAGTTATGTATAACTCAGATGCTTAATCTACCAAACATAGGAAATCAAGTTTGAAAGACCAACTTAAACATGGGATGAAAAACACACGGTCACACACCCTTTTTAAAGGAGCTCACCTTGGGCTATAAATAGAATAATATTTAGAGTGCTCCTGATGTTCTTTAGTAAAATAATTGTTAATGATTTAATGTTAGGGTTAAACACTTGGACTAATAAATCTTGTAGATCTAATCATGGCCTACATGTGGCAATCTTGAGGTTTTAATAATAAAATGAGATTTTGTTCACAATATGAGCTTTCATAAAATACAAAGGATGTAAATTAATTAATATTTAATATATGTCAAGTTGTTAACGACATAATTAAAAGTTGAGCATATAAAATAAATAAGCTTTTAACCTCCATGTATGTGTCCATGTTTTAACTTTAAGTTAAAATAAGATTTTTACTCTCAAAATAAAAGGAGGTAGGACTTTAAATTGAAAACTCTCTTTGAGCATTATACCTCTGATGTTTAGTGACACTATTGAAGGGTCTAAGAAAGGAGGGAGAGGTTAAATAAAATAATTAATAAAAAGGAAGATAAGGCAAAACAATGGGGTTAGAATTCAGAAATTGACCAAAAATTCAGACTGAAATTCAAAAACAAAGGTCTGGTGACACCCAGCAGAAATCTCAAGATTTTGGTACTGAACTTAAAAATCTCCGACAATAAGAGTTGCTGTCATCACAGATACAGTCCTTCATAACAAATCTCGCCACAGCGTTCGTTCCGCTTGATGACCCTCGAACCAGTATGTCCGTCACGATCGAGCTTACCCAGCATGTCCGTCACGATCGAGCTTACCCAGTATTGTCCGTCACGATCGAGCTTACCCAGTATGTCCGTCACGATTGAGCCTACCCAGTATGTCCGTCACGATCGAGCCTAGCCAGTATTGTCCCTGATGATCGAGCCTAGCCAGTATGTCCGTGACGATCGAGCCTAGCCAGTATTGTCCATGACGATCGAGCCTAGCCAGTATTGTCCGTGACGATCGAGCCTAGCTAGTAGTTTCAGTCACGATTCGAGGCCGCACGATAGGACCCTCGAGGCCCCGCAGTCCGTCACGATTCGAGGCCGCACGAAAGGACCCTCGAGGCCCCGCAGTCCGTCACGATTCGAGGCCGCACGATAGGACCCTCGAGGCCCCGCAGTCCGTCACGATTCGAGGCCGCACGTTAGCACGCTCGAGGCTCCGCAGCCCAGCTCAAGGGGGCACTTACCCTCGAGCGACGTTCCGTCATGCTCGAGGCTTCGCAGCCAAGCTCGAGGGGGCACTTACCCACGAGCGACGTTCCGTCACGCTCGAGGCTTCGCAGCCAAGCTCGAGGGTGCACTTACCCTCGAGCGACGTTCCGTCACGCTCGAGGCTTCGCAGCCAAGCTCGAGGGGGCACTTACCCTCGAGCGACGTTCCGTCACGCTCGAGGCTTCGCAGCCAAGCTCGAGGGGGCACTCACCCTCGAGTGGCGTTTCCGACCGTTCGAGGCTCGGCAAGCTCGAGCTTGCGGTTCAAGCTCGAAGCGCCGTAGCGCCTGGTCTAAGTGCCTGGTCCAAGCTCGAAAGTTGTGTCCCACACCTCAAACTCCAACTTTTAATTTTACACGTTTCGAAGTTCAGCTCAAATTTTTGGAGAAAGTTCAAAAGGGGCAAAGGAGCTCCACGGGGCTGCCAGCTCGCCCCTGGCGCGCTCTGCTCCGGCCGGAGTTCGGCCGCCACGTGGCCGGCGTGTGGCGGAGACCGCGTCGGGTCGGCCGAGCCGTGGCGGCAGCTAGCTCTTGTCCTCACGCGTTTGTCCAAGCCTTCTGTACCGTCACGTCGCGGACGACGGCGCACTGCTGCCTCGCGCCGCGGAGCGCCATCGTACGGTCGCGCGCCGCCGTGGCCGCACGCGCGCTCGCGCCGCGCCGAGCGCACTGCAGGCGGTAGAGTCCGTTCGCGTCGCGCCAAAGCCTCTGCTGAGGATCTCCACTTCATCACGCGATGATCTTTGACGCCCAACCGCGCGTGTGCGCTCTGTTCGAGCTCGCGCGCCATCAATGGCGACCGCGACAGCCACCCACGCGCTCGCACGCTCCCGAGGCCGCACTGTGCCACTTTTGCGTGCTCAATCACTCCACCAAGCACTCCCACCCCTCTTCTCACTCGCTCACTTGGCCATTTCCACTTCCCCGCGCTCGCTCGGTCTTCTTCTTCCTCGCGCCGAGCGAACCGAGCCGAGCTCCTCCGAGAAATTCGCCTCCCACACTCCACCATTCCCAAATTCGTCGCGCACAAAGCTAGACCTCTACCCTAGCTCCATTTCCCCCACTTTCCCCAAGCTATTGTCCCTTCTCCGGCGAGAATTCGTGATTTCCCCCAAATCGCGATTTTCGGCCGCCGGAGCACCCGCACGTCGAGACCCTACTCCGAGCCGTCCCCGAGGTCAACCGAGCACGCCATTGGCTTCCTCGAGCTCCACTGGTGCTCTAGGACCCCTCGAACCTCGGCGAACGACCCCGAGCTCACCGGCGTAGAAGCCGCGGCGGCCGCGCCGCCAACACCTCGTCGCCGGCGCAACTCCGACCATCCCCGGCCTCCAAACCGTCCCCAAACGACTCGTGGTGAGCCCAGGATCCTTTTCCCCCACTTCCCCGTGCCTAGTTCGCCGTCGTTTGGCCGGCGCAACTCCGGCGAGAGCCGAGGGCCTTCCTTCATCGTCTTCGTTTGTCTAGGGGTCTCTGCGCAAAAGTTCAGGGACTCGTTCGCGAAGTTTTGAAAGTTCTAGGGTTCCCTGCGAAAATAGATTCTCAAAACTAGATTTGATTTTCCTGAATCTTGTGAAATCCATTAAAAATCGTACAAAAATCAGAAAAATGCACAAAAATACTCCCTAGATTCGTGAGAGTCTAAACTACAATCTCTATTAGACATGTTTATACTTTTGATGAACTGTTTTTGAGTTAAAATTCAAACTATGAAAATGGAAAGTAGTGCATCACTTCAAATCCAGAGCTCCGCTAAGGTTGAGCTTTGGATATGTTGTGTGTAGTGACTTTGGACAGCTTGTGTCCAAAGGGGACCTAAAAATATGAGCTGTAGCTCCAGTTATAAATTAAAATGTGTTTTCTGTCTTTTTGCAGTGCAGAAATCTTTAAAAATAATCTGCGCAGTGAAAAGTCACCATTTTGCTCCAGAGGACTAAAAACTTGTTAGCACACCTGCGAAAAATGAAAAACTTAATTTTTGCTCTGTTTAGGATAGCAAATAAATAAATATGTGTTTTTGGTTAGAAATTTATTGAGGACTACCCAAGTGTTATTTTGAGCCACCACTTGGCCAGAGCCCTCCTCATGCTTATGACTAGCTTTGGTAGGAAAATCTCCTGAACTAGATGAATTTTCGATTTTATAGGATTTAAATTCGATTCTGCTAGCAGCTGTTTGATATATTTTTAATAAATTATGTGTAGCTCAGAATTAGCTAAATTTTGGAGTGAGCTTAGCTCTTATACTCCAGTAGCTGCCATAAAGTTTATAGCTAAAAATAATGAACAGAAATGGAGAAACAAAAATGAGAAGGAATCTAGGTGAATATGGCCTTCAAGGCCTTAGTCTTAGAATATATAGGCAGCCGCCTTAAAACTATGCATCTCATGTAGAAGGCGCCATCCCGGACGGCAACTACCACCTCATTCCCGCAGACGAGGGAGAAGTCCCGGAGGAAGGTGCCGGTGCAGGATCGACCAACCCGGAGGCTAACCCCCAGTCCGAGCAAGAAGGCAAGCCCCGGAGCATAACCTAACTTTACCAAATTATGCACTTTGAATTCTCTATGCTTGTGCATTTACGTTCAAGGAGTTGATTGAATACCTTAGCTGCACATTTCCTAGTACCTATGACTTGCAATACTAGTCTGAAAGGATCGATAGGGCATTGCTTTAGGTCCGTTACAAGTCGAGTGATTTCCTGTCACTCGCGAGACATAGGAATTGCTTGTCTTTACTTATGTTGGAATCATAAGGATTGACGGGCGGGATGATAGATGTAGATCTCCCGTCCGTGTATGATAATTGATTTAAGGTCGAAATGTGTGGTTGAGTGTGTCAAGTTTTTGAACGTACCACATGCATGCCGATGTATGGGGATCGGTAAGCCCGGTACCAGATTGAAGCAGCTAGGGCCGATAGCCATCTCTCCTTGGAAACTTTGTTTTCCCCTGCCGTACACTTGTGGATATATGCGTGAGACTGTGAGTGAAGCAGTAAACCTTTATCCTAAGGAAGTGGACCCGGTTCCGAATTGTGGATCGATGGGAAAGGTTGGGAAATGCTTGTACCTTTTATAGCAAGCATAGTATCCGTGTATGTTGGGTTTCCCCTGGCCAGGTAGCAAAATTCGGTTCGAACTGTCCGCTTCTCGCGGTTAATGAGACTGCTTGACCGCCCTGCTACATTGAGTAACAAGTGGAACTTTGAGATTGATAAACTTGTTGTATGAATTAAATTGTATTGCACCACTTGTATGCTTAGAGAGGATGCTAATCTAGAATGGTTAAATGTACTAGAATATGATGCTAAAACTTGAAAGCAAGGATCTACCTTTAGTTGCTTTTTGGCAAACAAACCCACCAGCCAAAAGCCTCTCATTGTCTAGATGTCGGTGATGTAGTTTTCACCCGACGGGTAAGCCTTGCTGAGTATTAGTATACTCAGCCTTGCTTGTGGCAATGATTTACAGGTACACCTTTGGATGTCGATGCTTTGTCTTGGCCTACCCAGGTTCCACCTGGCTGGCACATCGAATGGGTTCCGTCCTCTGCCGAGGATCGGGAGGAGTAGCATCGTGGCAGGCTTCAGCACGGTGTTATTGTATCGTCGTTAGATTATCTTCCGCTGCAATGAACTATTTTATTTCCGCTGCAAGACTTTGATACTCTGATTTCATTTCAAACTTGGTTTGTAATAACTTGGAGATACTATTTGTGTAAGTTAATTTGTGGAATGTTGTAATCTCTGGAACTCACCTTCGTGTGGGCGTGCTGTTGTTTCGATCGAGAAAAGAACGTGGTTAATCGGGTTTAATCCGACGGCGCTCCAGCTTATTCCGGATTAAGTGCCTGACTACTCGGTTAGTGGTCCCGGGGTACTTAACTTGGAATAATTTCGGAGTGGTCCGCCACAGGTTTTTCGCTACGCACACTTCCAATCTACTCCGTTAGGCCCTAAATGATGTTTGGGAGTGTTTTGGAACATTCGGTTACCTACTGCACGAAAATGGAAGCAAAACGGGTGTTTCGGCACCCGAATGCACTGTTTCGCGCCCCGAACTTCTGTTGAATTTTTTCGCACGAACATACCCGATAGCCTCCATTGGACCCAAAATGATGTTAGGGAGTGATTTGGCGCGTTTCTGTACCTCCTGCATGCAAAACGGAGCGAAACGAGTCCGTTTCGGTGCCCGGATGCACTGCCTCGTAACAAGGAACTTCAAAATGGGTTTTTCGCTACGGACACTTCCAATCTACTCCGTTAGGCCCTAAATGATGTTTGGGAGTGTTTTGGAGCATTCGGTTACCTACTGCACGAAAATCGAAGCAAAACGGGTGTTTCGGCACCCGAATTCACTGTTTCGCGCCCCGAACTTCTGTTGAATTTTTTCGCACGAACATACCCAATAGCCTCCATTGGACCCAAAACGAAGTTAGGGAGTGATTTGGCACGTTTCGGTACCTTCTGCATGCAAAACGGAGCGAAACGAGTCCGTTTCAGTGCCCGGATACACTGCCTCGTAACAACGAACATCAAAATGGGTTTTTCGCTACGCACACTTCCAATCTACTCCGTTAGGCCCTAAATGATGTTTGGGAGTGTTTTGGAACATTCGGTTACCTACTGCACGAAAATCGAAGCAAAACTGGTGTTTCGGCACCCGAATGCACTGTTTCGCGCCCCGAACTTCTGTTGAATATTTTCGCACGAACATACCCAATAGCATCCATTGGACCCAAAACGATGCTAGGGACTGATTTGGCGCGTTTCGGTACCTTCTGCTTGCAAAACGGAGCGAAACGGGTCCGTTTCGGTGCCCGGATGCACTGCCTCGTAACAAGGAACTTCAAAATGGGTTTTTCGCTACGCACACTTCCAATCTACTCCGTTAGGCCCTAAATGATGTTTGGGAGTGTTTTGGAGCATTCGTTACCTACTGCACGAAAATCGAAGCAAAACGGGTGTTTCGGCACCCGAATGCACTGTTTCGCGCCCCGAACTTCTATTGAATTTTTTCGCACGAACATACCCAATAGCCTCCATTGGACCCAAAACGATGTTAGGGAGTGATTTGGCACGTTTCGGTACCTTCTGCATGCAAAACGGAGCGAAACAGGTCCGTTTCGGTGCCCGGATGCACTGCCTCGTAACAAGGAACTTCAAAATGGGTTTTTCGCTACGCACACTTCCAATCTACTCCGTTAGGCCCTAAATGATGTTTGGGAGTGTTTTGGAGCATTCGGTTACCTACTGCACGAAAATCGAAGCAAAACACGTGTTTCGGCACCCGAATGCACTGTTTCGCGCCCCGAACTTCTCTGTTTCGGTGCCCGGATGCACTGCCTCGTAACAACGAACTTCAAAATGGGTTTTTCGCTACGGACACTTCCAATCTACTCTGTTAGGCCCTAAATGATGTTTGGGAGTGTTTTGGAGCATTCGGTTACCTACTGCACGAAAATCGAAGCAAAACGGGTGTTTCGGCACCCGAATGTACTGTTTCGCGCCCCGAACTTCTGTTGAATTTTTTCGCACGAACATACCCAATAGCCTCCATTGGACCCAAAACGATGTTAGGGAGTGATTTGGCGCGTTTC
The DNA here is from genome assembly GCA_015342445.1 of Digitaria exilis. Lineage (NCBI taxonomy): Eukaryota > Viridiplantae > Streptophyta > Magnoliopsida > Poales > Poaceae > Digitaria > Digitaria exilis. The sequence goes on from JACEFO010002905.1 coordinate 22,445, forward strand.
GGTACCTTCTGCTTGCAAAGCGGAGCGAAACGGGTCTGTTTCGGTGCCCGGATGCACTGCCTCGTAACAAGGAACTTCAAAATGGGTTTTTCGCTACGCACACTTCCAATCTACTCCGTTAGGCCCTAAATGATGTTTGGGAGTGTTTTGGAGCATTCGTTACCTACTGCACGAAAATCAAAGCAAAACGGGTGTTTCGGCACCCGAATGCACTGTTTCGCGCCCCGAACTTCTATTGAATTTTTTCGCACGAACATACCCAATAGCCTCCATTGGACCCAAAACGATGTTAGGGAGTGATTTGGCGCGTTTCGGTACCTTCTGCTTGCAAAACGGAGCGAAACGGGTCCGTTTCGGTGCCCGGATGCACTGCCTCGTAACAAGGAACTTCAAAATGGGTTTTTCGCTACGCACACTTCCAATCTACTCCGTTAGGCCCTAAATGATGTTTGGGAGTGTTTTGGAGCATTCGTTACCTACTGCACGAAAATCGAAGCAAAACGGGTGTTTCGGCACCCGAATGCACTGTTTCGCGCCCCGAACTTCTATTGAATTTTTTCGCACGAACATACCCAATAGCCTCCATTGGACCCAAAACGATGTTAGGGAGTGATTTGGCACGTTTCGGTACCTTCTGCATGCAAAACGGAGCGAAACGGGTCCGTTTCGGTGCCCGGATCCACTGCCTCGTAACAACGAACTTCAAAATGGGTTTTTCGCTACGGACACTTCCAATCTACTCTGTTAGGCCCTAAATGATGTTTGGGAGTGTTTTGAAGCATTCGGTTACCTACTGCACGAAAATCGAAGCAAAACGGGTGTTTCGGCACCCAAATGTACTGTTTCGCGCCCCGAACTTCTGTTGAATTTTTTCGCACGAAAATACCCAATAGCCTCCATTGGACCCAAAACGATGTTAGGGAGTGATTTGGCACGTTTCGGTACCTCCTGCATGCAAAACGGAGCGAAACGGGTCCGTTTCGGTACCCGGATACACTGCCTCGTAACAACGAACTTCAAAATGGGTTTTTCCCTACGCACACTTCCAATCTACTCCGTTAGGCCCTAAATGATGTTTGGGAGTGTTTTGGAGCATTCGGTTACCAACTGCACGAAAATCGAAGCAAAACGGGTGTTTCGGCACCCGAATGTACTGTTTCGCTCCCCGAACTTCTGTTGAATTTTTTCGCACGAACATACCCAATAGCCTCCATTGGTCCCAAAACGAAGTTAGGGAGTGATTTGGCGCGTTTCGGTACCTTCTGCTTGCAAAACGGAGCGAAACGGGTCCGCTTCGGTGCCCGGATGCACTGCCTCGTAACAAGGAACTTCAAAATGGGTTTTTCGCTACGCACACTTCCAATCTATTCCGATAGGCCCTAAATGATGTTTGGGAGTGTTTTGGAGCATTCGGTTACCTACTGCACGAAAATCAAAGCAAAACGGGTGTTTCGGCACCCGAATGCACTGTTTCGCGCCGCGAACTTCTGTTGAATTTTTTCACACGAACATACCCAATAGCCTCCATTGGACCCAAAACGATGTTAGGGAGTGATTTGGCGCGTTTCGGTACCTTCTGCTTGCAAAACGGAGCGAAACGGGTCCATTTCGGTGCCCGGATGCACTGCCTCGTAACAAGGAACTTCAAAATGGATTTTTCGCTACGCACACTTCCAATCTACTCCGTTAGGCCCTAAATGATGTTTGGGAGTGTTTTGGAGTATTCGGTTACCTAATGCACGAAAATCGAAGCAAAACAGGTGTTTCGGCACCCGAATGCACTGTTTCGCGCCCCGAACTTCTGTTGAATTTTTTCGCACGAACATACCCAATAGCCTCCATTGGACCCAAAACGATGTTAGGGAGTGATTTGGCACGTTTCGGTACCTTCTGCATGCAAAACGGAGCGAAACGGGTCCGTTTCGGTGCCCGGATTCACTGCCTCGTAACGACCTTCAAAATGGGTTTTTCGCTACGGACACTTCCAATCTACTCTGTTAGGCCCTGAATGATGTTTGGGAGTGTTTTGGAGCATTCGGTTACCTACTGCACGAAAATCGAAGCAAAACGGGTGTTTCGGCACCCGAATGTACTGTTTCGCGCCCCGAACTTCTGTTGAATTTTTTCGCACGAACATTCCCAATAGCCTCCATTGGACCCAAAACGATGTTAGGGAGTGATTTGGCGCGTTTCGGTACTTTCTGCTTGCAAAACGGAGCGAAACGGGTCCGTTTCGGTGCCCGGATGCACTGCCTCCTAACAAGGAACTTCAAAATGGGTTTTTCGCTACGCACACTTCCAATCTACTCCGTTAGGCCCTAAATGATGTTTGGGAGTGTTTTGGAGCATTCGGTTACCTACTGCACGAAAATGGAAGCAAAACGGGTGTTTCGGCACCCGAATGCACTGTTTCGCGTCCCGAACTTCTGTTGAATTTTTTCGCACGAACATACCCAATAGCCTCCATTGGACCCAAAACGATGTTAGGGAGTGATTTGGCGCGTTTCTATACCTCCTGCATGCAAAACGGAGCGAAACGAGTCCGTTTCGGTGCCCGGATGCACTGCCTCGTAACAAGGAACTTCAAAATGAGTTTTTCGCTACGGACACTTCCGATCTACTCCGTTAGGCCCTAAATGATGTTTGGGAGTGTTTTGGAGCATTCGGTTACCTACTGCACGAAAATCGAAGCAAAACTGGTGTTTCGGCACCCGAATGCACTGTTTCGCTTCCCGAACTTCTGTTGAATTTTTTCGCACGGAACCATACCCAATAGCCTCCATTGGAACCCAAAACGATGTTAGGGACTGATTTGGCGCGTTTCGGGTACCTTCTGCTTGCAAAACGGAGCGAAACGGGTCCGTTTCGGTGCCCGGATGCACTGCCTCGTAACAAGCAACTTCAAAATGGGTTTTTCGCTACGGACACTTCCAATCTACTCCGTTAGGCCCTAAATGATGTTTGGGAGTGTTTTGGAGCATTCGGTTACCTACTGCACGAAAATCGAAGCAAAACGGGTGTTTCGGCACCCGAATGCACTGTTTCGCGCCCCGAACTTCTGTTGAATTTTTTCGCACGAACATACCCAATAGCCTCCATTGGACCCAAAACGATGTTAGGGAGTGATTTGGCGCGTTTCGGTACCTTCTGCATGCAAAACGGAGCGAAACGGGTCCGTTTCGGTGCCCGGATGCACTGCCTCGTAACAACGAACTTCAAAATGGGTTTTTCGCTACGGACACTTCCAATCTACTCCGTTAGGCCCTAAATGATGTTTGGGAGTGTTTTGGAGCATTCGGTTACCTACTGCACGAAAATCGAAGCAAAACGGGTGTTTCGGCACCCGAATGCACTGTTTCGCGCCCCGAACTTCTGTTGAATTTTTTCGCACGAACATACCCAATAGCCTCCATTGGACCCAAAACGATGTTAGGGAGTGATTTGGCGCGTTTCGGTACCTTCTGCATGCAAAACGGAGCGAAACGGGTCCGTTTCGGTGCCCGGATGCACTGCCTCGTAACAACGAACTTCAAAATGGGTTTTTCGCTACGGACACTTCCAATCTACTCCGTTAGGCCCTAAATGATGTTTGGGAGTGTTTTGGAGCATTCGGTTACCTACTGCACGAAAATCGAAGCAAAACGGGTGTTTCGGCACCCGAATGCACTGTTTCGCGCCCCGAACTTCTGTTGAATTTTTTCGCACGAACATACCCAATAGCCTCCATTGGACCCAAAACGATGTTAGGGAGTGATTTGGCGCGTTTCGGTACCTTCTGCATGCAAAACGGAGCGAAACGGGTCCGTTTCGGTGCCCGGATGCACTGCCTCGTAACAACGAACTTCAAAATGGGTTTTTCGCTACGGACACTTCCAATCTACTCCGTTAGGCCCTAAATGATGTTTGGGAGTGTTTTGGAGCATTCGGTTACCTACTGCACGAAAATCGAAGCAAAACGGGTGTTTCGGCACCCGAATGCACTGTTTCGCGCCCCGAACTTCTGTTGAATTTTTTCGCACGAACATACCCAATAGCCTCCATTGGACCCAAAACGATGTTAGGGAGTGATTTGGCGCGTTTCGGTACCTTCTGCATGCAAAACGGAGCGAAACGGGTCCGTTTCGGTGCCCGGATGCACTGCCTCGTAACAACGAACTTCAAAATGGGTTTTTCGCTACGGACACTTCCAATCTACTCCGTTAGGCCCTAAATGATGTTTGGGAGTGTTTTGGAGCATTCGGTTACCTACTGCACGAAAATCGAAGCAAAACGGGTGTTTCGGCACCCGAATGCACTGTTTCGCGCCCCGAACTTCTGTTGAATTTTTTCGCACGAACATACCCAATAGCCTCCATTGGACCCAAAACGATGTTAGGGAGTGATTTGGCGCGTTTCGGTACCTTCTGCATGCAAAACGGAGCGAAACGGGTCCGTTTCGGTGCCCGGATGCACTGCCTCGTAACAACGAACTTCAAAATGGGTTTTTCGCTACGGACACTTCCAATCTACTCCGTTAGGCCCTAAATGATGTTTGGGAGTGTTTTGGAGCATTCGGTTACCTACTGCACGAAAATCGAAGCAAAACGGGTGTTTCGGCACCCGAATGCACTGTTTCGCGCCCCGAACTTCTGTTGAATTTTTTCGCACGAACATACCCAATAGCCTCCATTGGACCCAAAACGATGTTAGGGAGTGATTTGGCGCGTTTCGGTACCTTCTGCATGCAAAACGGAGCGAAACGGGTCCGTTTCGGTGCCCGGATGCACTGCCTCGTAACAACGAACTTCAAAATGGGTTTTTCGCTACGGACACTTCCAATCTACTCCGTTAGGCCCTAAATGATGTTTGGGAGTGTTTTGGAGCATTCGGTTACCTACTGCACGAAAATCGAAGCAAAACGGGTGTTTCGGCACCCGAATGCACTGTTTCGCGCCCCGAACTTCTGTTGAATTTTTTCGCACGAACATACCCAATAGCCTCCATTGGACCCAAAACGATGTTAGGGAGTGATTTGGCGCGTTTCGGTACCTTCTGCATGCAAAACGGAGCGAAACGGGTCCGTTTCGGTGCCCGGATGCACTGCCTCGTAACAACGAACTTCAAAATGGGTTTTTCGCTACGGACACTTCCAATCTACTCCGTTAGGCCCTAAATGATGTTTGGGAGTGTTTTGGAGCATTCGGTTACCTACTGCACGAAAATCGAAGCAAAACGGGTGTTTCGGCACCCGAATGCACTGTTTCGCGCCCCGAACTTCTGTTGAATTTTTTCGCACGAACATACCCAATAGCCTCCATTGGACCCAAAACGATGTTAGGGAGTGATTTGGCGCGTTTCGGTACCTTCTGCATGCAAAACGGAGCGAAACGGGTCCGTTTCGGTGCCCGGATGCACTGCCTCGTAACAACGAACTTCAAAATGGGTTTTTCGCTACGGACACTTCCAATCTACTCCGTTAGGCCCTAAATGATGTTTGGGAGTGTTTTGGAGCATTCGGTTACCTACTGCACGAAAATCGAAGCAAAACGGGTGTTTCGGCACCCGAATGCACTGTTTCGCGCCCCGAACTTCTGTTGAATTTTTTCGCACGAACATACCCAATAGCCTCCATTGGACCCAAAACGATGTTAGGGAGTGATTTGGCGCGTTTCGGTACCTTCTGCATGCAAAACGGAGCGAAACGGGTCCGTTTCGGTGCCCGGATGCACTGCCTCGTAACAACGAACTTCAAAATGGGTTTTTCGCTACGGACACTTCCAATCTACTCCGTTAGGCCCTAAATGATGTTTGGGAGTGTTTTGGAGCATTCGGTTACCTACTGCACGAAAATCGAAGCAAAACGGGTGTTTCGGCACCCGAATGCACTGTTTCGCGCCCCGAACTTCTGTTGAATTTTTTCGCACGAACATACCCAATAGCCTCCATTGGACCCAAAACGATGTTAGGGAGTGATTTGGCGCGTTTCGGTACCTTCTGCATGCAAAACGGAGCGAAACGGGTCCGTTTCGGTGCCCGGATGCACTGCCTCGTAACAACGAACTTCAAAATGGGTTTTTCGCTACGGACACTTCCAATCTACTCCGTTAGGCCCTAAATGATGTTTGGGAGTGTTTTGGAGCATTCGGTTACCTACTGCACGAAAATCGAAGCAAAACGGGTGTTTCGGCACCCGAATGCACTGTTTCGCGCCCCGAACTTCTGTTGAATTTTTTCGCACGAACATACCCAATAGCCTCCATTGGACCCAAAACGATGTTAGGGAGTGATTTGGCGCGTTTCGGTACCTTCTGCATGCAAAACGGAGCGAAACGGGTCCGTTTCGGTGCCCGGATGCACTGCCTCGTAACAACGAACTTCAAAATGGGTTTTTCGCTACGGACACTTCCAATCTACTCCGTTAGGCCCTAAATGATGTTTGGGAGTGTTTTGGAGCATTCGGTTACCTACTGCACGAAAATCGAAGCAAAACGGGTGTTTCGGCACCCGAATGCACTGTTTCGCGCCCCGAACTTCTGTTGAATTTTTTCGCACGAACATACCCAATAGCCTCCATTGGACCCAAAACGATGTTAGGGAGTGATTTGGCGCGTTTCGGTACCTTCTGCATGCAAAACGGAGCGAAACGGGTCCGTTTCGGTGCCCGGATGCACTGCCTCGTAACAACGAACTTCAAAATGGGTTTTTCGCTACGGACACTTCCAATCTACTCCGTTAGGCCCTAAATGATGTTTGGGAGTGTTTTGGAGCATTCGGTTACCTACTGCACGAAAATCGAAGCAAAACGGGTGTTTCGGCACCCGAATGCACTGTTTCGCGCCCCGAACTTCTGTTGAATTTTTTCGCACGAACATACCCAATAGCCTCCATTGGACCCAAAACGATGTTAGGGAGTGATTTGGCGCGTTTCGGTACCTTCTGCATGCAAAACGGAGCGAAACGGGTCCGTTTCGGTGCCCGGATGCACTGCCTCGTAACAACGAACTTCAAAATGGGTTTTTCGCTACGGACACTTCCAATCTACTCCGTTAGGCCCTAAATGATGTTTGGGAGTGTTTTGGAGCATTCGGTTACCTACTGCACGAAAATCGAAGCAAAACGGGTGTTTCGGCACCCGAATGCACTGTTTCGCGCCCCGAACTTCTGTTGAATTTTTTCGCACGAACATACCCAATAGCCTCCATTGGACCCAAAACGATGTTAGGGAGTGATTTGGCGCGTTTCGGTACCTTCTGCATGCAAAACGGAGCGAAACGGGTCCGTTTCGGTGCCCGGATGCACTGCCTCGTAACAACGAACTTCAAAATGGGTTTTTCGCTACGGACACTTCCAATCTACTCCGTTAGGCCCTAAATGATGTTTGGGAGTGTTTTGGAGCATTCGGTTACCTACTGCACGAAAATCGAAGCAAAACGGGTGTTTCGGCACCCGAATGCACTGTTTCGCGCCCCGAACTTCTGTTGAATTTTTTCGCACGAACATACCCAATAGCCTCCATTGGACCCAAAACGATGTTAGGGAGTGATTTGGCGCGTTTCGGTACCTTCTGCATGCAAAACGGAGCGAAACGGGTCCGTTTCGGTGCCCGGATGCACTGCCTCGTAACAACGAACTTCAAAATGGGTTTTTCGCTACGGACACTTCCAATCTACTCCGTTAGGCCCTAAATGATGTTTGGGAGTGTTTTGGAGCATTCGGTTACCTACTGCACGAAAATCGAAGCAAAACGGGTGTTTCGGCACCCGAATGCACTGTTTCGCGCCCCGAACTTCTGTTGAATTTTTTCGCACGAACATACCCAATAGCCTCCATTGGACCCAAAACGATGTTAGGGAGTGATTTGGCGCGTTTCGGTACCTTCTGCATGCAAAACGGAGCGAAACGGGTCCGTTTCGGTGCCCGGATGCACTGCCTCGTAACAACGAACTTCAAAATGGGTTTTTCGCTACGGACACTTCCAATCTACTCCGTTAGGCCCTAAATGATGTTTGGGAGTGTTTTGGAGCATTCGGTTACCTACTGCACGAAAATCGAAGCAAAACGGGTGTTTCGGCACCCGAATGCACTGTTTCGCGCCCCGAACTTCTGTTGAATTTTTTCGCACGAACATACCCAATAGCCTCCATTGGACCCAAAACGATGTTAGGGAGTGATTTGGCGCGTTTCGGTACCTTCTGCATGCAAAACGGAGCGAAACGGGTCCGTTTCGGTGCCCGGATGCACTGCCTCGTAACAACGAACTTCAAAATGGGTTTTTCGCTACGGACACTTCCAATCTACTCCGTTAGGCCCTAAATGATGTTTGGGAGTGTTTTGGAGCATTCGGTTACCTACTGCACGAAAATCGAAGCAAAACGGGTGTTTCGGCACCCGAATGCACTGTTTCGCGCCCCGAACTTCTGTTGAATTTTTTCGCACGAACATACCCAATAGCCTCCATTGGACCCAAAACGATGTTAGGGAGTGATTTGGCGCGTTTCGGTACCTTCTGCATGCAAAACGGAGCGAAACGGGTCCGTTTCGGTGCCGGATGCACTGCCTCGTAACAACGAACTTCAAAATGGGTTTTTCGCTACGGACACTTCCAATCTACTCCGTTAGGCCCTAAATGATGTTTGGGAGTGTTTTGGAGCATTCGGTTACCTACTGCACGAAAATCGAAGCAAAACGGGTGTTTCGGCACCCGAATGCACTGTTTCGCGCCCCGAACTTCTGTTGAATTTTTTCGCACGAACATACCCAATAGCCTCCATTGGACCCAAAACGATGTTAGGGAGTGATTTGGCGCGTTTCGGTACCTTCTGCATGCAAAACGGGAGTC
>JACEFO010002906.1:0-32823 GCA_015342445.1 Digitaria exilis
AGTAGCTCCTCGCCGTCGAATGGCATGCGGAGCACTAACGCTCTGAATGTCGACTGCGTTGCTGGCTTGGACCATCCGCCGCGCGCCAGGGTGCGCACGACCTTCTCCTATGTCACACCATTGGCCGGACGGTAGTCCGCGCGCGATGTGCATATGACGCAGAGGAATCATGATTCGGATGGGGATGGCGGCGAACCCTGAACCCATTACGGTTTTAGTTTATTTAGATTTGATTAACATGTCCCTCAGAGTCCTCGGTGTGGCTTATACCTTGCTAACACCCACACACGCATGCTACCTCAAAGGTCCACATGTCATACGTTTACAAACAATAAGCAGTACACAATAGCTATATAGAAAACGTAAACTACTATAGCCTTCTTCATAATCATGCTTGCGCCTTGGTCATGACAACTTCCCCCTCCCGAGAACTTGTTTGTCCTCCAGTAAGCACAAGATATGGCCCAAAATACTTGAATGCTAGTTTGGGAAAGGGTCTATTCACCAATGATGATTGAGCATAAGGTTGTAACTTGAGCATAACCATGTCATTCACCACATATTCTTGATCCTTGCATTTCCTGTCAGTCGTGAGCTTCATCTTGCTCTGAGCACAAGCTATATATTCTTTGGGCACCACTGCCTTAGCTTGAACATTTTTGGATAGCCTCCTCCACCGAAGTCACTGTTAAGTTTCCCACACTAAGGATGACCCCTACATTAGGTTCATAGCATACAAGGAAAAAAATGGAGAGTAGCCTAGAGATGTGTGGTAAGACGAGTTGTACCAAAACTCACCCTGTGAGAACCAAGATTTCCACTTCCTGGGGTCATCATGGACAGCACACCTAATTTACACTTCCATGCATTGGTTTACCCTCTCGGTCTGTCCATCCGTCTGAGGATGATATGCTAAGCCGAGAAGCAATTGAGTACCCATCACCCTGAACAACTCCTTCCCAAATGCACTTGTAAACACTATGTCTCTATCAGAGACTATATATTTTGGGACCCATGCAACTTGACTACATTCTCAAAAACAACCAAGGCAATAGCTTGAGCACTGAAAGGGTGTTCGATAGGAATAAAGTGTGCGTACTTAGTGAACCTATCCACCACCACCAAAATCACAGAAAATCCCTCAGACTTGGGCAGACCCTATATAAAGTCCATGGAGATGTCTTGCCAAGATCCTGCTAGTATAGGTAAGGGTTGCAACAACCCAACTGTTACAGTATTAGAATGTTTAGCCTATTCGCAGACAACACACTATTGTACATAATCTTCCACAGCAGATTTCAATCCCTTCCAATAGAAACAACCTTTTAATTCTCTGGTAAGTGACTAGAATACCTGAATGTCCTCCCATTGGACTAGAATGGAAGGCAACAATTATCTTTGTTTGCAGAGCTGAATTCCTGTTCTACCCACAATTTTCCATTGTACCTGATAATACCAACTTCCAGTGTATAGCCCTAAGTGTCTGTACTATGGATAGCTAGGTGTCATGAAAACTGTTGGGCATGAGCATCACCAACATAAGCATTCAGTAACTCATGTGTCCATCTAGGTTGAATTGATGATACCCGCCTGAATGGCATAGAGATGTCCACCCTGCTCAAAGTATCAGCAGCCAATTCTCTGTAACATCTCTGATGTTGAACACTTAATTAAACCATAATTAAGTTAATAAAGGGAAGATAAGGCGAAACAATGGAAAGCAAGTTATGATTTTACCAACCTATCGAAAAAGGGGGAAAACTTGGGCTAACACTACAGAATGAGGAAGTTATTTAAAACTTGAGTTTTGGTCTTCATGAAGATGGATTAGCGGGCAAAATAAGCACCTTTCCCTTTACCACATTGTTCCAAAAAGCTTTGTAAGCATTATAACTTGTGAAGAAAGTTCAAATTTTCTTATGTAACTTTTTGTGGGTCAAAGTTGTAAAAAACATTAGATCCAAATTGCGGAATTTACAATATTTTTTCCCAAATTTTTGGAGTTCATATTCTAGGGCTAAAAATTGGTGTCAAATTCAAATTCAAACCTTTTTGAATTTAAATTGTGACCAAGCCACAATGAGTTTGTAACTTTTGAACTTCTAGAATAACCTTTATGATCTATGCTTTCCAAACTGTATTACTTGTCATTTTTGAACTTTGGGAACTATTTCTTTTTAAGTCAAACTCTTAAATCGATTTTTCTCTTTTTCCTCCTTTTCTCTATCTGTTGACGGCGCTTAGCCGTGTCAAATATGAACCACCAGCGCACGGGTCGGTTGTAGCTTTTCCCTTAGAGAATTCCTCAAGGTTATCAATCCGTGGAACAAGAAGATCGCTAAGAACTAACTACGTTGATCTAGACCCTAAATCTAAGAACTAACTACGTTGATCTAAACGTGTTTCAAGCGAGGTTTATGGATGAAAACTAAACCTAACCTAATCTGAATTAAAGAGGAATTAATGTAAATCAATGCTTTGTAGAGAATAAGATGTGGAGAGCATTTGCCCATAGGGTTTCAGGATCACTAGGTAATGCAACCGCGGAATTAAAGCATCACTAAAAGTGCATAGCTAATGAGCACCAACAACCCCCCATGCTTAGCTTTTGCTCGTCCTCGAGCAAATCAAATCATCAAGCGAATTCCAAAGGGTTAATCAAGGTATCTTACAATACAAAATTTACTTATGTAAACAAGTCTAGTTAAATCTTTCAAGCAAAATTCAACGGAGCACCAAAGATAATCTTAATGTGGGTGTTCAAAGGTTTGTCAAAATAAAGTCACTTCCACAACTCATACCCTTTGTTAAAAGTCTTGAATATTATCAACACTCACTTTCTTACTTTCCTTCGAGGATTTTCTTTCTTTTTCTTTCATAAGAAACAAAGCTTTCTACAACAAGAGTTAAACCAAGATCCTTGTACAAGTTCTCTCAAAGGGACTCTCAATATAAAGTGTCTATCCTACCAAATTTCTCTTGCAAACTCTCACTTCTCACAACTAGTCTCTCAAAGATTTGATATAGCCATAGTGGCTCAGCAATGAAAATACACATATTGTCCAGTTATGTAAACTTTCTAATGATTGCTTACCTTTCAAGCCAATGGTCACGGGAATTTTTCCGTAATGTTAAGGATCAATGGTGAGAAGATTTAGAATAGTGGACATGTGCAAAGGCATATAAAAGATGATTGACTTCGAGGCCCAAGTGTTGTCCTTGTCGTCGGATTGCACATGGTTGGAAAATTTGAGTATGGAGTATGGATTTATCTTTAAGGCACATGGAAACAATATGAAGCAAAAAGAACTAAGGAGCATATATTTTTTTCATTCTTTTCTCTCTTTTTTTATATGCCTTTTGAGCATGTGGCATACCTTCTTTGGGCATGCATCTTTTATTATATTTTTTCCTCTTTTTTTTTCTTCTTTTTGCTCCTTATAACTTTCACACCATGATACTTATATATGATGGCTCCCCCACTCTTGAACGATGCTCTCCCTCGAGCATGTAAGAGAGGGAAAACATGACCGTCTAGATAAGTATAAAATCTATTTTCTATCTATATAGCAGACAAGGAGTTGATACAAGTAAGTACCGTGGATATGACAGATGAAGTGACGAGTTAGTGCTTGACAACAGGATAACAAGCAGCAGCACGGTCCCTTGTTACATACCCTGCATATTACATGAGACAATTTTCTCAGGAGCATTACGTCAAACACCATGTATGCAGCCAAGAAGTACCAAGAACACCACACCAAGCACTATAGAACACAAGGAGCATGCATGTCACAGGATGCAACCACAAGGAGTAGGACGCCGCACGCATACGCACCTCCGTCACTTGAGCATGGCAGAGCAAGCTCCCTTCTTTGCTGCTGCGTGGCCGGCCACGGGCAGGACGCGCTCCAGTTCTTGGCAGGCAGGCACCGGTGATCCCTTCTTGGCTGCAGGTGGCGGGCAGGCGCCGGCGGGGCAGACCAGAGCTGCGGACGGCGACTGGCAGGCGGCCGGGGCGGAGCAGCACGTGCGGTGAAGAGCGAGGCAGCAGAGGCAGCGGAGAGGGCGGGCGGATGGCGACGCGTGCGGCGAGAAGAGGCAGGCAGCGGAGAGGGCGGGCGGACGGCGGCGAACAGGGCCGGTGGTGCGCGGCGGAGCGCTGCCCGGCAAACGACGCGCTTACGGCGCAAGTGGAGGCCGAAAAGGCACCGTTCGTGCTGCTGCTCCTCTTCAGTTCACGGCACTAGTTAGTGACCTGTCTAAACACCCACGTCACATATAATAATTAGTGACGTGTCTAAACGTTGTACGTCACTGTTATCGTTGATCATTAGTGACGGATTTAATTACTGTCCGTCTCTGAAAAGTGTTCACATATTATTAGTGACGCGTCTCAATACCATATGTCACAAATGTCTTCGCCCTCAGGGTTAACGGAAGCAATAGTGACATGTCCGGATTGTGTCCATCACTAATTTTCTATTAGTGACGCGTCTAGTTTTCCCGTCACTAATTTTATGTCTCCTTTGTGTCTTTTTGACGTAGTGTCCAAGTAGTTTTTTTCCAACCATGTTAGAGGGAGGAAATCACTAAAAAGATAGTATGGTTGTGCATTGTTACAGGTTTAGCATAACATGGTATCTGTGTCAAGTAAGTTGAATAAGTATTAGACACCATCACCATATGGACTGGGAATTCAGATTTAGATGCTGTAAATAAGAGATTAAGGCAGCAGATTCGTAATTACAACTTAGATCATATGCAACGAACTTGTCACCTTTTATAAGGCCCATAAATATTCAGATTCATAGAACTTCAGTTGCTGAGTACCTCATGAGAAATTCATCTAATAAAATCCTATAGTTTAGTAAATAGGCACTAAAACTTAAAGATTGTCAACAGAACATTACTAAGACACCTGACTGTTTAGACCTTAAGCGTGTAGAAAAACATTCTTATCTATGAGCAGAAAAACTTTAAAACTTCACACCTGCTGTACTGTGCATGTTCCAGAAAAAGGTAGATATTAGCATCTTACATATGGCAAATGTAACATTAAAACTTTAAAATTGTCAACAAATAAAATTACTACAACACATGACTATAACAGGGCAGGCTAACCAAACTCTTCGAAAGCAGGAAGCAAGAAGGGTCGAATGTCGGCAATCAGGTTTAAACCTAGTCGAAATCTAAATTGCTACACTGTATGCAGCACCCCTGAAGCGACTGCACAGCTGAGAATGTATTGGACACCACATTACCTTGCAGCAGATGAACCCAGGTAAGCTCTGCTCGGTAACAAATGGCAAAGAATTTGCCACTTCGAGCATCTTGTTGATAGCTTTGTGCTTCTTGTCGGGCACATCCTGGAAACCGTGATGTAATTAGCGGTCATTACTCATTAGTTAGATTGTATGCCTGCTGTGCTGGCATTCTGGCACAAGAGCTTGAAAAATCTCCAGAGCTGAGGGATAGTAAAACACAAGGGAAGAAGACGACATCACCTTCAGCATCTCGGAGGGGAGAGAACCAGATGAGAAATTTTAGAGAAGTTCTATCTGACTGCAACCTCTATGATTTGGGGTACCATGGGCTGCCCTGGACATATGACAACAAACAACATGGGTCTAAAAATGTTAAGAGCAGAATTGACAGGGCTGTTGCTTGCCCTGCTTGGTCGAATGCCTTCCCAGAAGCGACTTTAAAGCATATTGCAAGTTTTCGATCAGACCATTTCCCCCTGCATCTAAATTTGTTTGATACGCAGACATACAGAAAAATAAATCAGATCCACAGATATGAAGCCTACTGGGAGAGAGCCAAGTTTACAGGAAACAGTCAAAGAAGCCTGGATGAGACGTGATGAAAATGAGAACCTGGGTCAGATTGCATCGAGGCTTAAGGGCGTCATGACTGATCTGAAATCCTGGAGTAAAAAGACCATTGGGTCAGTACCAAAGAAGCTGGACAAACATAGAAAAGGCTGGAAAATTTGGCACAACGAAATGACCCTTCTAGCAAAAAAGAAAAGAGAAAGATCCATGTAGAAATGGAAGAACTCCTGTACAAAGAAGAAATGCTTTGGCGCCAGAGCTCTGTGGCTAAAAGATGGGGACAATAACACTAAATTTTTTCACAGGAAAGCGTCATGGAGAGCAAAGAAAAATAAGATAATTAGTCTCTTGGATAACAATGGTCAGACAGTGACGATAAAGTGCAAATGGGAAAATTGGCAGATGGCTTCTTTACCAATTTATTTACAAAAGATGACTCAGTGGTTCCAGAACTAATAATAGATAACCTGGAAACAAGAATAAATGAAGATATGAACCTACAACTATGCAATGACTTCTCAGATGGGGAAATTAGTGATGCTCTTTTTCAAATTGGCCCTCTAAAAGCCCCAGGGCCGGATGGTTTCCCAGCAAGATTTTTCCAAAAAAATTGGGACATCCTAAAAAATGATGTAATCAGAGGTGTAAGACAGTTCTTCTCATCTAACAGTAATTGTTCTGGTTCCAAAAACGAAGGATGCCAAAGAGCTTAAAGATTATAGGCCAATCAGCCTCTGCAACGTAATTTACAAGGTGATATCTAAATGCTTAGTTAACCGGTTACGACCTCTTTTGCAGGATATTATTTCTCCAACCCAGAGCACGTTTATTCCTGGGCGCATGATCACAGATAATGCCATTATAGCCTTCGAATGCCTCCATGTCATCCAGCAATGCAATGACAATAGAGGGGGGGTTCTGTGCATATAAACTTGATCTGGCAAAAGCTTATGATCGTGTGGATTGGGACTACATTGAAAAAGCCATGCAAAAGTTGGGTTTTGGAAGGAAGTGGACTGATTGGGTGATGGAATGCATAAGAACAGTCAGGTACTCGGTTCGTCTCAATGGGCAGCGGCTAGATTCCTTTTCCCCCTCTCGGGGCCTCAGACAAGGAGATCCTTTGTCCCCTTATATTTTTCTTTTGGTCGCTGATGGTTTGTCTACTATCATTAACAAGGAGATTTCAGAAGGCCACCTAAAAGAACTCCACATCTCTAGACATGCTTCGGGTATCTCCCATCTGTTGTTCGCAGATGATAGCCTCCTGTTCGTGGAAGCCAATGAAGAGCAAGCGCAGATTGTAAAAAATATCTTAAACACCTATGAAAGAAGCACTGGGCAATCAATTAGCAATAACAAATGTAGTGTTCTATTTGGGCGCACATGCTCTGATAGTAACATTTCGGCGGTCAGTTCTTGTTGGGAAACCCAATCTAGAAGTTTGGAGGATAAGTACCTTGGTTTGCCAGTCCCAGAAGGGAGGATGGTCAATGGGAAATTCAAAAGCATAAAAGAAAGTTTTAGTAAGAGAGTAAATGACTGGTCAGAGAAATACCTTTCTTGTGGGGGAAAAGAGGTTCTGGTTAAATCAGTTTTACAGAGCCTCCCTACATATGCCATGAGTGTGTTCAAATTCTCTGCAGGTCTTTGTGATGATCTTGAGAAAATGATAAGGGATTTCTGGTGGGGCGATGAATATGAAAGAAGAAAGGTTCATTGGCAGGCCTGGGATAAAGTCTGTAAGCCAAAACTGAGAGGAGGCATCGGGTTCAGGGATCTCAAATGATTTAATCAAGCACTTTTGGCAAGGCAAGCTTGGCGTTTGCTGCTGTATCCCAACAGTTTGTGTGCAAAGTTGTTAAAGGCAAAATATTATCCTTTTGGCAACCTTTTGGACACTAGTTTCTCAAAAATTCATCAGCAGTCTGGAAAGGGATAGAACATGGCCTAGACCTTCCGAAAAAGGTGTCATCTGGAGAATAAATAGTGGGCTGGGAGTTCAGATCTGGAGAGACAACTGGATATCTCGATCAAACAACTTAAAAATCTATAGTCCTATAAGAAGATATAGACTACGCAGAGTGGTTGATTTGTTGTTGAACAATCCAAGACGCTGGAATGAACCCCTTGTCAGGCAAACTTTCCTTCATCACGGAGCTGAAGAAATCCTCAGCATAAAGATTCCTGTTTCCGAGGGAGATGATATTATTGCTTGGCATTTTGAGAAAAATGGCATCTTTACGGTCAGAAGTGCATACAAACTTGCAGAAGAGTTATCATGCGATACCTACGGTAGCAGTATTTCAGCAGATAGGAAATATTTTGAGGCAATTTGGAAAGCACTAGTTCCACAAAAGATAAAAGTTTTTATGTGGAAACTTGCTTCCAATGGCCTTGCTACAAATCAATAGACAGAAACTGGTGCGAACCCGCTAGGGTTTGACGCCCGATCTTCCGATGAGAGGTGGAAGATAACTCGATTGAATAATGGTGGCAACGTTCACGGCCCGACTACAACCTTCCAGGGCTGCGCCTCAGCAACCGATACACCGCCTCCAATGGCTGCCGCGATCTTGTGGAGCCCGTCACCCGGCCACTAGGGCACCCGTTCCTGCAAGCAATCGAAGAACTAGCAAGAACAAGTATACAAGTACTCAATTACGAGATCTGAATGAAGAGTTTCAAGCACAATCACGATATGAATCTGAAGATGGGGTTCCGAATACAACAAGCCGGGTGGCTGGATCAGCACACGCGCTTGCAGGCAAGTAGCGAATGCTAAACTTGATCTAAACAAAACCCGAGTGTTCTTGGCGGCGGCTAGGAGGTATATGACAGGGGGGAGGTCGACCACAGGGGGCTGGGGTCGTGCTCCAACCCTAGGACGCGGCCCCTAATGGGCCCCACTTGATACACGGCCCATTGGGCCAAATGAGGTGGCGTAGCACCCTGGGCAGATTGACATGCGGTCAAAGATTTGACGATTGCGGACGCCTCAGAATAGATATCGTCATGATTCCGAATCCATGTGAAACTAGACTCCAAGCCCGTTCCATGAAGTACTTGAACGTCCGAATCCGACTCCGTATGAATCTGTGGCGTGCGTCACAAGTTGGTGTTCTGCTGCAGCCCAAATCCAGCGTGCGCGATTCCCTTTCCCGTTCTCTCTTCTCCATGATTCCTAATCAAAAGAAGAGTGCACGTGTCTCCACAATCTAAATATGATTTATCTGAACAAAGAAGGGAACTCACTTGATGTTTAAGTTGTCGGGCACGAGCACGAGTAATTGGACCAGCGATAGTAAGCGGAGGCGTCACTGACGTGGTTGTATCGTTGGTGGGGATGTCCTCATCATCCTCCCGTTCTTGCATTTGAGTCGTCCTCGACTCAAGCTCATCATCTTCTCCCAAATATGGCCTCAAATCTGCAATGTTAAATGTGGGACTAACCCGAAAATCTGCAGGTAGATGTAGTTTGTATGCATTGTCATTAATTCTTTCGAGCACTTTAAATGGTCCATCAGCCCGAGGCAATAACTTAGATTTACGCAATTCAGGAAATCTCTCTTTTCTCAAATGCAACCAAACTAAATCACCAGGTTCAAATTTCAATTCCTTTCTACCTTTATCACCAGCAAACTTGTACTTAGCATTCATGCGCTCTATGTTTTCTTTAGTTGTTTCATGCAGTTTCAACATCAATTCAGCACGAGTAGTAGCATCAAAATTCAGTTTCTCCGAAGATGGCGAAGGCATTAAGTCAATAGGAGCACGAGGCACAAAACCATATACAATCTGAAAAGGGCACATCTTTGTAGTTGAATGCAGCAAATGGTTATAAACAAATTCTATATGAGGCAAACATTCTTCCCTCATCTTAATGTTTTTCTTTAAAACAGCCCTCAACATAGTAGACAAAGATCTATTCACAACTTCAGTTTGACCATCAGTTTGGGGGTGACATGTAGTAGAAAATAAAATCTTAGTCCCCAATTTAGCCCACAAAGTCTTCCAAAAGTAACTAAGGAACTTAACATCACGATCAGAAACAATGGTATTGGGCACACCATGCAAACGAACAACTTCTCTAAAGAATAAATCGGCAATATGTGACGCATCATCAGTTTTGTGACATGGAATGAAGTGTGCCATTTTAGAAAATCTATCAACAACCACAAACACACTATCACGACCCTTCCTAGTCCGAGGTAATCCCAACATAAAATCCATAGAAATATCCTCCCAAGGAACATTTGGAACAGGAAGAGGCAAGTACAAACCGTGTGGATTTAACCGTGACTTAGCCTTCTGACATGTAGTGCATCGAGCAACAAACCTCTCCACGTCCCTTCTCATCTTTGGCCAAAAGAAATGACCAGCAAGTATGTCCTCCGTCTTTTTCACTCCAAAGTGTCCCATCAAGCCACCTCCATGCGCTTCCTGCAACAACAACAAACGAATGGAGCTAGCTGGAATGCATAGCTTGTTAGCTCTAAACACAAAGCCATCACTAATGATGAATTTGTTCCATCCTTTCCCATCTTTACAATGGATCAACACATCTTTAAAATCAGGATCATTAACATATTGGTCTTTAATCGTTTCTAATCCAAATATCTTGTAATCAAGTTGATTCAGCAATGTATATCTCCTAGACAAGGCATCAGCAATCACATTTTCTTTCCCTTTCTTGTGCTTAATAACATAAGGAAAAGATTCAATAAATTCAACCCACTTAGCATGTCTACGATTAAGTTTTCCTTGACTACGAATATGCTTCAAAGATTCATGATCAGAATGAATAACAAACTCTTTGGGCCACAAATAATGCTGCCAAGTTCCAAAGTGCGAACAAGAGCATACAATTCTTTGTCATAAGTGGAATAATTCAGAACAGACCCGCTCAATTTTTCACTAAAATATGCAACATGTTTGCCTTCTTGCAACAAAACACCACCCAAACCAATTCCACTTGCATCACATTCAAGCTCAAAAGTCTTATTAAAATCAGGAAGTTGGAGGAGAGGTGCATGTGTCAACTTATCTTTCAACATGACAAAAGCATTCTCTTGTGTGGTGCCCCATGAAAAAGGCACCCCCTTCTTCGTAAGCGCGTTCAGTGGTGCTGCAATGGTGCTGAAATCCTTCACAAATCGGCGATAGAACCCTGCGAGTCCTAGAAAGCTTCGCACTTGGGTGAGTGTCGTTGGCACAGGCCATCCCTGAATAGCTTCCACCTTGGCTTGATCAACTTCAATTCCCTGTGGAGTCACAACATAGCCAAGAAAAGACACTCGATCTGTGCAAAAGGTGCACTTCTCAAGGTTACCAAACAAACGTGCATCCCGTAAAGCATTAAAAACAGCACGTAAATGATCATGATGTTCATGCATGGATTTGCTGTAAATCAATATATCATCAAAATATACGACAACGAATTTCCCAATGAAAGCACGCAAAACCTCGTTCATTAATCTCATGAAAGTGCTAGGTGCGTTAGTTAACCCAAAAGGCATGACTTACCACTCATACAAACCGAACTTAGTTTTGAAAGCAGTTTTCCATTCATCTCCCAATTTCATACGAATCTGGTGGTATGCACTACGCAGATCAATTTTGGAAAACACAACAGTACCACTCAACTCATCAAGCATATCATCTAAACATGGAATAGGGTGACGATATCGAATGGTGATATTATTGATAGCTCGACAATCAACACACATATGCCATGTTCCATCTTTCTTAGGCACTAAAATAACTAGAACAGCGCAAGGACTAAGGAACTCACATACGTACCTTTGTCGAGTAGCTCTTGCACTTGGCGCTGAATCTCCTTTGTTTCTTCTGGATTGGTTCGATACGGCGCGCGGTTAGGCAACGATGCACCAGGAATTAGATCAATTTGGTGCTCAATCCCGCGAATTGGTGGCAGCCCCGCTGGAATCTCACTTGGGAAAACATCCGAATATTCATGCAAAATGTTGGCAACAACAGGGGGCAAAGAATGTTGCACATCGTGAACTGAAAGTAACGCATCCCTGCAACCCAAAGCATATGCAACTGAAGTCGAGGCAATCAACTCATTAATATCAGATTTAGTAGCAAGCAAGCATTGTCCTTTCAATCTTATCTCATTTTTGTTAGCAGCAGCAACAGCAGTTTTATCATGTTTAGGGCCATCAATATGAGCTTTTGCAGCTTTAGCAACATCATCACGCAAAATAGCTGTGGCGGACCACTCCGAAATTATTCCAAGTTAAGTACCCCGGGACCACTAACCGAGTAGTCAGGCACTTAATCCGGAATAAGCTGGAGCGCCGTCGGATTAAACCCGATTAACCACGTTCTTTTCTCGATCGAAACAACAGCACGCCCACACGAAGGTGAGTTCCAGAGATTACAACATTCCACAAATTAATTTATACACATAGATATTACAAGTTATTACAAACCAGGTTCAAATTTAAATCAGAGTACAAGTCTTGCAGCGGAAATAAAAGTTCATTACAGCGGAATTTAAAAGTTCAAAACAACTGAAATTAGAGGTTCATTGCAGCGGAAGATAAGCAGCTAACGACGATACGAGCAACTCCGTGCTGAAGCCTGCCACGAAGCTACTCCTCCCGATCCTCGCCAGAGGACGGGACCCATTCGATGTGCCAGCCAGGTGGAACCTGGGCAGGCCAAGACAAGGCATCGACGTCCAAAGGAATACCTGTAAAATAACGCCACAAGCAAGGCTGAGTATACTAATACTCAGCAAGGCTTACCCGTCGGGTGAAAACTACATCACCGACATCTAGACCATGAGAGGCTTTTGGCTGGTGGGTTTGTTTGCCAAAAAGCAACTAAGAGTAGGTCCTTGCTTTCAAGTTTTAGCATCATATTCTAGTAAATTTAACCATTCTAGATTAGCATCCTCTCTAAGCATACAAGTGGTGCAATACAATTTAATTCATACAACAAGTTCATAAATCTCATAATTCCACTTGTTACTCAATGTAGCAGGGCGGTCAAGCAGTCTCATTAACCGCGAGAAGCGGACAGTTCGAACCGAATTTTTGCTACCTGGCCAGGGGAAACCCAACACACACGGATACTCTGCTTGCTATAAAAGGTACAAGCATTTCCCAACCTTTCCCATCGATCCACAATTCGGAACCGGGTCCATTTCCTTAGGATAAAGGTTTACTGCTTCACTCACAGTCTCACGCATATATCCACAAGTGTACGGCAGGGGAAAACAATGTTTCCAAGGAGAGATGGCTATCGGCCCTAGCTGCTTCAATCTGGTACCAGGCTTACCGATCCCCATACATCGGCATGCATGTGGTACGTTCAAAAACTTGACACACTCAACCACACATTTCGACCTTAAATCAATTATCATACACGGACGGGAGATCTACACCTATCATCCCGCCCGTCAATCCTTTTGATTCCAACATAAGTAAAGACAAGCAATTCCTATGTCTCGCGAGTGACAGGAAATCACTCGACTTGTAACGGACCTAAAGCAATGCTCTATCGATCCTTTCATACTAGTGTTGCAAGTCATAGGTACTAGGAATTTGCAGCTGTGGTATTCAATCAACTCCTTGAAACGTAAATGCACAGACATAGAGAATTCAAAGTGCATAATTTGGTAAAGTTAGGTTATGCTCCGGGGCTTGCCTCCTTGCTCTAGCTGACTGCTACGCTCCGGGCTGTCTGCGTCGACGCTGGCTCGGCCGCCTTCGAGGTTCTCCTCTCCGTCGACGGGGACGAGGTCGTAGAAGCCGTCAACGAGTGCGCCTTCTACATGAGATGCACAAGTTAAGCGTTCTGCCAAAACATGATTCGAGGTTACTGCACTAGGTGATTTTTATCTTAACATTTTAACAAAGTTTGTCTTTTCTCTTCTAAGCTCCTGCTTTCGAGGAAAAGAACTCGGTTGGTCTCGAGGACCGAGTTCTTCTCGACAGAAAGAACTCTGCTGATTCCCGCGGTCTGGGTTCTTATCGGAAAAAGAACCCTGAAGCTCGAAACCGAGTTCTTATCGAGAAAGAACCCTGTTCGAATAGGAAAAGAACTCTACTGGCTCTCGTTGGCTGGGTTCTCATCGAGAAAGAACCCTGGCTCGAAACTGGGCTCTCAACGAGGAAGAACCCTGCCCACTACTGGCTATCACTGCGCCGACGAACGGCGGTGAAAGGAGGTCGGAGAGGTGGGGAAAAGAACCGGTGGCTTACCACGAGTCGAACGATGACGGTTGGGAGGCCGGAAGAGGCTCGTAAATCGCCGGCGACGTGCGGTGGCAGTGCGGTCGCCACGGGCTCGATGTCGGCGAAGTTGGAGGCTGTCGCCGGTAATGAAGGGGTCCGTTAGCACCCGTAGGACTCGGGAAAGCTATTGGCGTGTTCGGTTGACCTCGGGGAGGGCTCGAAGTAGGGGCTCGACGTGCGCGTGCTCTGGCGGCCGGAAATGCGGACTTGGGGAAAATCCGATTTCTCGCCAGAGAGCGACAATAGCTCGGGGGAAGTGGGGGAAAATAGAGCTAGGGTAGAGGTCTAGCTTCGTGCGCGACGAATTTGGGAATGGTGGAAAGTGGAGGGCGAAATTCTCGGCGAAGCTCGGCTCGGTCCGTGCGGCGTGAGGAAGAAGACGACGGAGCGAGCACGAGGAAGTGGAAATGGCCAAGTGAGCGAGTGAGAGGAGGGGTGTGAGTGCTTGGTGGAGTGATTGAGCACGCAAGAGTGGCACAGTGTTGCCTCGGGAGCGTGCGAGCGCGTGGGTAGCTGTCGCGGTCGTCATTGATGGCGCGCGAGCTCGAACAGAGCGCATGTGGCGGACCACTCCGAAATTATTCCAAGTTAAGTACCTTTGGACCACTAATCACGTAGTCAAGCACTTAATCCGGAATAAGCTGGAGCGCCGTCGGATTAAACCCGATTAAACCACGTACTTTTCCCGATCGAAACAACAGCACGCCCACACGAAGGCGGGTTCCAGAGATTACAACATTCCACAAATTAAATCACGCACATAGGTAACATAGTTATTACAAACCGAATTGAAATAAATCAGAGTACAAGTCTTGCAGCGGAATTTGAAAGTTCATAACAACTGAAGTTAGAAGCTCATTGCAGCGGAAGTAAATAATCTAACGACGGTACAGATAACTCCGTGCTGAAGCCTGCCACGAAGCTACTCCTCCCGATCCTCGCCAGAGGACGGGACCCATTCGATGTGCCAGCCAGGTGGAACCTGGACGGGCCAAGACAAAGCATCCACATCCAAAGGTATACCTGTAAAATATTGTCACAAGCAAGGCTGAGTATACTAATACTCAGCAAGGCTTACCCGTCGGGTGAAAACTACATCACCGACATCTAGACCATGAGAGGCTTTTGGCTGGTGGGTTTGTTTGCCTAAAAGCAACTAAGAGTAGGTCCTTGCTTTTAAGTTTTAGCATCATATTCTAGTAAATTTAACCATTCTAGATTAGCATCCTCTCTAAGCATACAAGTGGTGCAATACAATTTAATTCATACAACAAGTTCATAAATCTCATAATTCCACTTGTTACTCAATGTAGCAGGGCGGTCAAGCAGTCTCATTAACCGCGAGAAGCGGACAGTTCGAACAGAATTTTGCTACCTGGCCAGGGGAAACCCAACACACACGGATACTCTGCTTGCTATAAAAGGTACAAGCATTTCCCAACCTTTCCCATCGATCCACAATTCGGAACCGGGTCCATTTCCTTAGGATAAAGGTTTACTGCTTCACTCACAGTCTCACGCATATATCCACAAGTGTACGGCAGGGGAAAACAAAGTTTCCAAGGAGAGATGGCTATCGGCCCTAGCTGCTTCAATCTGGTACCGGGCTTACCGATCCCCATACATCGGCATGCATGTGGTACGTTCAAAAACTTGACACACTCAACCACACATTTCGACCTTAAATTAATTATCATACACGGACGGGAGATCTACACCTATCATCCCGCCCGTCAATCCTTATGATTCCAACATAAGTAAAGACAAGCAATTCCTATGTCTCGCGAGTGACAGGAAATCACTCGACTTGTAACGGACCTAAAGCAATGCCCTATCGATCCTTTCATACTAGTATTGCAAGTCATAGGTACTAGGAAATGTGCAGCTAAGGTATTCAATCAACTCCTTGAACGTAAATGCACAAACATAGAGAATTCAAAGTGCATAATTTGGTAAAGTTCGGTTATGCTCCGGGGCTTGCCTTCTTGCTCGGACTGAGAGTTAGCCTCCGGGTTGGTCACTTCTTCGCTGGCACCGTGCTCCGGGACTTGCTCCTCGTCTGCGGGAATGAGGGTGTAGTTGCCGTCCGGGATGGCGCCGTCTACATGAGATGCATATTTTAAGGCGGCTGCCTATAGATGCTAAGACTAAGGCCTTGAAGGCCATATTCACCTAGACATGCTTAAGCATTTCTATTTTCCTCACAAAACAAGGTGTAGGTGTATGGTAAAAGTTTTATTTGAATGCGATGGTGATTGTGTACATATATAAAAGAATTATATTTATTTCTTCACAAAGTTGGGTGCTGTTCTGGAATTTCAGGTTCTACCCATTTTATTTCAACTAATTAACCCAAAAGGTTTATTCTTTTATATAAATCAATTTCCAACTAGATTCCTTCTCATTTTTGTTTCTCCATTTCTGTTCATCATTTTTAGCTATAAACTTTATGACAGCTACTGGAGTATAAGAGCTAAGCTCACTCCAAAATTTAGCTAATTTCGAGCTACACATAATTTATTAAAAATCTAACAAGTTGCTGCCAGCAGAATTGAATTTAATTCATATAAAATCGAAAATTCACCCATTTCAGGAGATCTTCCTACCAAAGCTAAGCATCATCATGAGGAGGTCTCTGGCCAAGTGATGGCTCAAATAACCCTTGGGTGATCCTCAATGATTTTCTAACCAAAAACACATATTTAATTATTTGCCATCCTAAACAGAGCAAAAATTCAGTTTTTTATTTTTAACATGTGTGCTAACAAGTTTTAAGTCTCCAGGAGCAAAATGGTGATTTTTCACTATACAAATTATTTTTAATGATTTCTGCACTGCAAAAAGACAGAAAACCTATTTTAATTCATAACAGGAGCTATAGTTCATATTTTTACGTCCCCTTTGGACACAAGCTGTCCAAAGCCACTATACACAACATATCTAAAGCTCAACCCTAGCGCAGCTCTGGATTTGAAATGGTGCATAACTTTAGATTTTCCTTGTTTGAATTTTAATTCAAAAACAGTTCGTCAAAAGTACAAACATGTCTAATAGAGATTGTAATTTAGACTCTCACGAATCCAGGGAGTATTTTCGTGCATTTTTCCGATTTTTGTAGGATTTTTAATCGATTTTACAAGTTTCGGGAAAAATCAAACCTAGACTTAAGAATCTGTTTACGCAGAGAACCCTAGATCTTTCAAAACTTCGCGAACGAGTCCCTGGACTTTTGCGCAGAGACCCCTAAACAAAGGTAGACGATGAACTTGGGTCCCTGGGACCTCGCCGGAGTTGCGCCGGCCAAACGGCGGCGAACTAGGCTCGGGGAAGTGGGGGAAAAGCTTCCTGGGCTCACCACGAGTCGTTTGGGGACGGTTGGGAGGCCGGGGATGGTCGGAGTTTCGCCGGCGACGAGGTGGTGGCGGCACGGCCGCCGCGGCTTCTACGCCGGTGAGCTCGGGGTCGTTCGCCGAGGTTCGAAGGGTCCTAGAGCACCAGTGGAGCTCGAGGAAGCCAATGGCGTGCTCGGTTGACCTCGGGGACGGCTCGGAGTAGGGGCTCGACGTGCGGGTGCTCCGGCGGCCGAAAATCGCGATTTGGGGGAATTCACGAATTCTCGCCGGAGAAGGGTCAATGTCTTGGGGAAAGTTGGGTGTTTTGGAGCTGGTGGAGTGGACTAGCTCCGTGCGGGATGGATTTGGGAATGGTGGAGCGTGGACGAGGAATTTCGCGAAGAGCTTGGGTTCGGCTTGCGCGTCGCGAGGAGGAAGAAGACCGAGCGAGCGCGGGGAAGTGGAAATGGCCAAGTGAGCGAGTGAGAGGAGGGGTGTGAGTGCGCGGTGGAGTGATTGAGCACGCAAGGGAGGCACTGTGCGGCCTCGGGAGCGTGCGAGCGCGTGGGTGGCTGTCGCGGTCGCCATTGATGGCGCGCGAGCTCGAACAGAGCGCACACGCGCGGTTGGGCGTCAAAGATCATCGCGTGAAGAAGTGGAGATCCTCAGCAGAGGCTTTGGCGCGACGCGAATGGACTCTACCGCCTGCAGTGCGCTCGGCGCGGCGCGAGCGCGCGTGCGGCCACGGCGGCGCGCGACCGTATGATGGCGCTCCGCGGCGCGAGGCGAGGCGAGGCGACAGCGGCGAAGTGATGGCTCGGGAGTGGCCGGACAAGAGCTAGGCGACAAGCGCCAGCGTCCGCCGCGGCTTGGCCAGCTCAGCGCCGCCTGCGCCGTTCGCCGGCCACGTGGCGGCCGAGCTCCGGCCAGCGCAGCGCGCGCCAGGGGCACTGTAGCATGCCCGTGGAGCTCCGATTTCCAAATTCGAATTTCTCCAAAAATTCGAACTGAACTTCGAAACGGGTAAAATTAAAAGTTGGGGTCTGAGGTGTGGGACACAACTTTCGAGCTTGGACCAGGCACTTCGACCAGGCGCTACGGCGCTTCGAGCTTGAACGCAAGCTCGAGCTTGCCGAGCCTCGAATGGTCGGAAACGCCACTCGAGGGTGAGTGCCCCCCTCGAGCTTGGCTGCGAAGCCTCGAGCGTGCCGAAACGTCGCTCGAGGGTAAGTGCTCGAGCTTGGCTGCGGAGCCTCGAGGGTGACGGAACGTCGCTCGAGGGTAAGTGCCCCCTCGAGCTTGGCTGCGGAGCCTCGAGCGTGCCGGAACGTCGCTCGAGGGTGAGTCCTCGAGCTTGGCTGCGGAGCCTCGAGCGTGCCGGAACGTCGGGGCCTCGAGGGTCCTATCGTGCGGCCTCGAATCGTGACGGAAACTACTGGCTAGGCTCGATCGTGACGGACATAGCTCGATCGTCACGGACATAGCTCGATCGTCACGGACATAGCTCGATCGTCACGGACAATACTGTAACACCCCTGGTGTTTAAAGCGTATAATAGGAGTGATCAAACAAACTAAGGCACTGTAAACCCTGAAACTAAATCACTAGTTGGAATGAGGATTACACATGAGGATTGTTAAGTTTGTACTCGAGCCTTGGTTCTTGAAATTGGACCCTACAAAAACTTTTCTAGTACAAATCTAAACATCTTCTCTTACAAGTTGAACGGCAAAGTTAAGTAATGCTTCTATGCCCCTAAAGGCCTTAAAGGACTAATGGCTCACATGAAGACAACACATGAAATAATTCCAATTAAGGATATTAATGACCTTCTGAAGGCAAGGTTCTAATTTAAAATTTTAAATAAGAATTGTGCACATCACAAACGTCTATGAAAGGTTGTAGATCTTTTCTTGTTACAAAACACCTTTCTTTAGGAAGGTACTTTCTAATTTATAAAACCAAACCACCTTCTCAAATGGAAGTTGGGTATATATAAAAATATGACATTGCAACCTTGGTGAGTTATGTATAACTCAGAGGCTTTATCCACCAAACATAGGAAATCAAGTTGAAAGACCAACTTAACCATGAGATGAAAAGCATACGAGCACACACACACTTTTTAAGGGAGCACTTTGGGCTATAAATAAAATAATATTTAGAGTGCTCCTAATGTTCTTTAGTAAATTAATTGTCAATGATTTAATGTTAGGCTTAAATGATTGGATTAGTAAGCTTGCAGTTCTAATCATGGCCTACATGTGGCAACCTTTTGGTTTTAGTAATAAAATAAGATTTTGTTCACAACATGAGCTTTCATAAAATACAAAGGATGTAAATTAATTAATAATTTAATATAAGTTATGTTGTTAGTGACATAATTAAAGTTGAGCATATGAAATAAATAAGCATCTAACCTTCATGTATGTGTCCATGTTTTAACTTTAAGTTAAAATAAGATTTTACTCCCAAAATAAAAGGGGTAGGTCTATAAATTGAAAACTCTCTCGAGTATCCTACCTCTGATGTTCAAGTGACAATAATGAAGGGTTTAAGAAAGGAGGGAGAGGTTAATAAAATAATTAATAAAAGGATTTGGGAAGATCAGGCAATGCAATGGAAAGAAAGTTATGAATTTACCAACCTATTGAAAAAGGGAGAAAACTTGGACTAACACTACCAAATGAGGAAGTTAATTGAGACTTGAGTTTTGGTCTTACAAAGGTGGATTAGTATGCAAATAAAACACCTCCTCTTTTCTACCTTGTTAGAATATCTTTGGAAGCAATTCGAATTATGGAAATTTAATTTGGATTAAAATTATGACTTATAAGGAAAGCCCAAATTCTCTAATATAACTATGATGGGTAAAAAGCTTATAAAAGACTAGGTCTCAAATGTGGAATTTACATCTTTTTCCCCATATTTTTGGAGTTGAATTGATAAGGCCAAAAATTCATACCAAATTCAAATTCAAGTCTTTTTGAATTTAAAACTGCACCTAAACCAAGAATGTTTTGCAACTTTTCAAACCTCCATTATAACACAAATGTTCTAAGGTTTCTAAAATGTATTTATTCATAATTTTTGGACTTCGGGAGCTATTTCTTTTAGGGCAAAACTTTTAAATTGAAAAATTTATTTCCTCTCTCTTACAACCCGGCCCCACCTGTCAGCCCCTTCTTCCTCCTCACGCCACCTCTCTCCTGCACGTCTCCAGCATGCAGTGGGCAACGCCGGTGGTGGCGCCACGAGTCCCTGGCGCCCTCTCCTCCCTTCCCCACGCGAAATCCCCTCTCTACCCCTTCCGGTCGTCGCCTATTAAACTCCCCGACGCCCAAACCCTAGCCTCTTCCACCTCCTGCGCAGCAGCCCCCATTGCTGCCATGGGAGCTCTGCTCGAGCTCGCCCCCATTGTCCTGCTGCCCCACGGCCTCCTCCGCGCCGCCCCAAACCTTCTCCTCCTCCTCTCCAACGCCCCCAGCCACCCAGCAGCCCCTCCATCGGCCTGCAGCGCCGCCGCTAGCCGCCATGGACGAGCAGAGCTCGAGCTCACCGTCGAGATCCCCCCTGCAGTCATCCCCCGCTCGAAGTAACGGCCAAAACGGGTTCCCCTACCTCCACTCTACCTTCCCCAGCCGCATCCCCACCACTCCGGCCACCGTCCTCGCCGGAATCGGAGCTCCGGCGGCTGCTCCATCGCTGCTCCCATGGCCGGCCCTCCACGGTCCACCTCCGACCTCGACCGCTGCACAAAACCTTCTCGTGGTGAGCCCCTAATCCCTCCAGTGCCCTCAGTCCGGCCATCCCCGGCCTCCCCTCGCCGGAATTTGGGCCGCCGAGTTCACTGCTCCGCCCAAGGACCCGATTGCAATTCGCGAAATCTTTCTAGGGTTCCCAATGCAAAAACCGAGGACCTGTTTGTAACAGCCGAAATTGTAGATCTAGGATTCCTGCAGTGAATTTGTAAATTTGATATAAAATCGTAGAAAAATCGTAAAAATGCAAACTAAAATTATTTGTACTCCTGGTGATGTATATTTCATTCCCTACACAGCATGTATGTGCTTTTATTGCTTGGTTCAGGCTCTAAAAATCAAACTTTGAAAATGAACTTTTGTGCATAATTCCTAAACTACAGCAGCTATGGAAGTGATCTTTGGATATGTTGTTACTCTAGTTACAAAGGCTTTGCAGTATCAATCTTGCACTGAGATATATTTTCTAGCTCCGGATATAAATTGTTTAGGTTATTCTCAGCTGAAACATTGTTTGAATTTTAGAAATTATTCCCTTAAACAAAAATTAGCCAACTTGGTACAGTACTGTATCCATATTAGTAGCTATCTTAGAAAAATGCTAAACCCCATTTTTAACTCGGTTAACATGCTTAAATAAATTAGGGTGAGAAAAAGAAGTAGCAATTGTTTGGCCCATGTTTGCCATTAAAACTGAGTACCCACTTGCTAGATGAGCCACACATGACTTTATTTTGCTCCTATAAATAGTTCACCCTATTTTCCTGTGTATTTATTTTTATAAGATTTAATTTCATCTCCTAGCGGCTGAAATGGTTGAAATTGTAGGGAAATCCAAAAATTTATATTACTTAATAAATTGTGCCCAACCTTGCTGCAGCAAACATAAGCATAATGACCTAAGTGTATTTATGAAGTTTCACTAGAATTTAAATTATAGAAATAGGACAACAAATTGGAGTTCGAATCTTGTTTAATAGAAGAACAATTCTTTACCCCGCGTGCGTGAAAGTAAAATTTAGGGGAAGAACTGAAATTATCCCAAAAACACAAACTGCGTTGCTAAATGAAGAAATAAAAGTATAATTTTATATATGTACGCAATCACCATCGAAAGTAAAAAAAAAAAAAAAAAAACCTATACGGCACCCTTCCAAGTGTGTTGTAAGGTGAAAGTAGAGAATTCATTTTTGTCTAGAGGGTTATGGCCTCAAATGCCCGTGCTTTAATTGGAGCATTGAAATCGCTGTAAATCTTATGCATATGCATCTCGTATAGATCCCGGAGCATGCGTACCGTCGCGGATTTCGAAGAAGGACCACAAGAAGGATGGGAGAATGCCGCTGAAGCAAGTCAACTAACCCTACCTTAGCCCAGGCTTTGAGTTGAGCAAAAAGGCAAGCCCCGGAGCATGACCTAACTCTCACTAAATTATGCACTTGAATTCTCTATGTTTGTGCATTACGTTTCTAGGAGTTGATTGAATACCATAGCTGCAATATTTTCCTAGTGCCTATGACTTGCAATACTAGTATGAAAGGATCGGTAGAGCATTGCTATAGGTTCGTTACAAGTCGAGTGATTTCCTGTCACTCGCGAGATATAGGAATTGCTTGTCTTTACTTATGTTGGAATCATAAGGATTGACGGGCGGGATGATAGATGTAGATCTCCCGTCCGTGTTTGATAATTGGTTAAGGTCGGAAGGTGTGG
This sequence comes from Digitaria exilis, assembly GCA_015342445.1. Classification (NCBI taxonomy): domain Eukaryota; kingdom Viridiplantae; phylum Streptophyta; class Magnoliopsida; order Poales; family Poaceae; genus Digitaria; species Digitaria exilis. The sequence goes on from JACEFO010002906.1 coordinate 22,914, forward strand.
ATACTAAGTCAAGTTTTTGAACGTACCACATGCATGCCGGTATATGGGAGCCGGTAAGCCCGGTACCAGATTGAAGCAGCTAGGGCCGATAGCCATCTCTCCTTGGAAACTTTGTTTTCCCTTGCCGTACACTCGTGGATGTATGCGTGATGCTGTGAGTGAAGCAGTAAACCTTCATCCTAAGGAAGTGGACCCGGTTCCGAATTGTGGATCGATGGGAAAGGTTGGGAAATGCTTGTACCTTTTATCGCAAGCAGAGTATCCGTGTGTGTTGGGTTTCCCCTGGCCAGGTAGCACAAATTCGGTTCGAACTGTCCGCTTCTCGCGGTTAATGAGACTGCTTGACCGTCAGGCCACATCGAGTAATAAGTGGAATTTGAGATTATGAAATTGTTCTATGAATTAAATTGTATTGCTACACTTGTATGCTTAGAGAGGATGCTAATCTAGAATGGTTAAATTTATTAGAATATGGTGCTAAAACTTGAAAGCAAGGATCTACTTTTAGTTGCTTTTTGGCAAACAAACCCACCAGCCAAAAGCCTTTCATTGTCTAGATGTCGGTGATGTAGTTTTCACCCGACGGGTAAGCCTTGCTGAGTATTAGTATACTCAGCCTTGCTTGTGGCACTATTTTACAGGTATAATTCTGGATGTGGATGCTATGACTTGGCCTACCCAGGTTCCACCTGGCTGGCACATCGAATGGGTCCCGTCCTCCGGCGAGGATCGGGAGGAGTAGCTTCGTGGCAGGCTTCATCACGGAGTTACCTGTTTCGTCGTTAGATTATTTACTTCCGCTGCAATGAACTCTAATTTCAGTTATGTTGAACTTTAGATTCCGCTGCAAGACTTGTGTACTCTGATTTTAAAATTTGCACTCGGTTTGTAATAACTACTTCTCTATGTGTGTAAGTTAATTTGTGGAATGTTGTAATCTCTGGAACTCACCTTCGTGTGGGCCTGCTGCTGTTACGATCTAGTTAAGTACGTGGTTTAATCGGGTTTAATCCGACGGCGCTCCAGCTTATTCCGGATTAAGTGCCTGACTACGTGATTAGTGGTCTGAGGGTACTTAACTTGGAATAATTTCGGAGTGGAACCGCCACAGCTGGCATCAGAGCCGAAACAGCAGCCCGGAGAGAGCAACAAACCTTTAATAAACGTTTTTTGAATAAAACTTGCCAACTCGTGCTTCCGATGCGTTTTGCAAAGGAAAGTTAAGTTAGGACCGTTAAGGATGTTACCTAGAGCGTGAAGCCTATGTGGGTTAAGGGATCACGTTATGGTAGGTGGCAGATAGTATATTATGCTAACTTCCAGCACATTTCATTCTGTCATTTACTTTCCGCAATGGTGGGCGCAAGGTACGGCGATTGCTGTAACGTACCACGGCACTATATGAAAATATAGTGGCGGCACATAGTCAATACGCTGTGATGGCGTATGAAAATAGAATAGGATGGTGGGCGCAAGGTACGGCGATTGCTGTAGCGTACCACGGCATCATATGCAAATATGATGGCGGCACAAAGTCAATACGCTATGTCAATAGCGTATGAAACTGTCAATATGTTGCCTCGGTGACATATGAACATTGCCCGTTCAATGTTAAACGTTCGGGTGCCACCTCTATAGTGGGTGGTAATGTATGGAGACGCTTTCGTGAGTGCTGGCACGAAAGGTTGATTATATATGCTCTGGAATGGAATTTTCTGCAGGTACACTAACCGCGATTACGTATGTTGAACGGTTAGAGAATTCCGACTAGTTAATATAAGGAGAGACGGATATTGCCTAACCACCGGCACTAACTTCGTAAGCCAAAAGTCTATTGGCGTGTGTGTTGTGAGATCGAATAGGCCGCTCATGCATTACATCTCACTGAAATAATATCGATTTGTAACACGTGAACCAAAACGAACCGTCGTCAAAGAAATTGAAATCACAACCCAAAACTCCTGCTGGGAACAATCTGTTTGCACCTTATTTCGAAACTGAAAACGTTGTCAAATGAAAAAGTGTTCAACATGAAAGTTGTCATAGGTGTTATCTAGTTTGTACTGTAGAAATTTCAACCAATTTGGTTCAGTAGAATAAGAGTTATGCTTAAAATGGTAACCCCCTTGTCTGCTGGAATTTCTGGGAACAACAGATTAGAAAATGGACTTTTGCAAAGTTTCTGCTAGAGGCTTAAAAGCGAAAGTTGTCACAAATTTTGTCTAGTTTATGCTGTCCAAATTTCCACAAATTTGGTTCAGCCAATTAAAGTTATGCTCAAAATACCACTTCCTGTCTGCTGGAATTTCAGCAGAGAGTTAATTAAAAGATTGGGATTTTTGCGCCACCTAGGTCACTCGTTCTGTTTTTGGGTTGAACTAAAAAGTTATTGGAAGTTATCTGAACTGTATTATGGTCAAGTTGGGTAATGGTTGGGTTTGTAGGTTTTGAGCTATGAAATTTTCCTACTCTGTCCATAATCTGATTACTCTCTTTAAATATATGTCGGTTCCCACTTAGATTTGATGTCCATATTGCTGCCGCCTCACTTGTAGCTAGCTCTGCTGTGGCATCCTTAAATTTTAAACACTTAAGTAAGCTACAATTAAGTTAAGGAATGCAAGACTTTTGGACAAGTAAAACTCGACATATGAACCAAATACCGACTTCCTGCCTTGCTGAAAATTCTGGGGATAGTAATTAAGAATGTGAATTTTTGCACCATCTTAACCTCAAAATTGGAGAAACGTTGAACAGTTACATTGTATACAAATATGTTAGGAACAATCTGGTAAGTTTGGGAAATTTTGGGGTGTTAAATTTTTGGTTACTGTCCAAAAATCTGCCTTGTTTTGTCTCCTTCATGCCGAATTTCATAATCTGACAGAGGAATTAGTAAAACTAAGCACAAGGTCTAACTTATATAAAATATCAGTGGGAAAGTTATTCCAAGGTCTGACTATCTCATGCTGCCACACTTTGGAAACCAACAAACAAATCATGAGAGGTCGGTCATAGAAATTTATGCCCTTAGTTTTCGGCTTATCTTGGACATTGCTGTACTAGGATATTTTCGACCCTTAAGGAAATCTGATGCAACACCAATGAATATTAGGCTTGTTCCTAATAAAGTGAACTAAAGGCTGTCCGTGCCCTTTGATAGGCGAAACTGAAGTTATGGTCATTGCTAAGCCTATGCCTTTCTTGGCACAACTAGTAAAGCTCGAAAGTTCGCATATTTTGGAGTTTTGAATTACTAAAAACTGGACTTAGGGAACTTAAGGTTGCAGCTAGAATAATTAGACTCCCATTATTCGTTCATAGCCTACAAGTGGGATTTATGTCAAAGACTCTTCCATGAAGATGCTATGTCTGGACTAAATGATGGTTGTCAAAGCCGATTAGAAAATTTAGATGGAACACTCACAAAAGTTCAGCCCCGAGGGAATAAGGAAACTAGAGTTATAGGCGGAATTATAAAGTTTGGTGTGCTGAAAATCCGTCTAAACCGAGAAGCCTAGATTGAAAGTTTTGACCAAACTTAACCACTAGATCAGCGTCTGAGAGGCAAACCAATGTGTAGACTACCAAATTCCTACTACCTGGCCAAGGACGAGAAATTTAGATGCTGAAGCTAGGAGCTAAGAATTCTCTTCTACGGAAACACAATCTGTCCAGAGTAGTTCTTCTTTAATTTTAATCTCTAATATCCTCCACATCTACGCTACCATAAGACACCTGTCCCAAAGCAAGGCAATAAGGACTACTTCAATCCATTCTCTTTGTCCTAACCCTTTTAGACACTTGATCCGCTTAGGAAATAGGAGAATGTAATGACTTAGGATCAGCACGTGCTTCTTCCTTGGGCGTAATCATTAAATTAATACGTTAGTTAAGGGTGGATCAAGAACTTTGAACTTAGAAGGAGTTATGGATATGCAATGACTTGAACCAATCATGTAAATGTAGAGGTGTCAAGTATAACAATGTCCTATTACATGATGTGTAGGATCCGAACCCTCGACCTCCCTTAATGCTCGATTGAATACACCTCAATTCTCACACCTTGAGCGAATTGTTATCACTAACTCTCACATGCCGCGTGATTTTGATCACCCGCCACTCTCGACTTTTGGTCCCCTATACTCAACTACCTTGATTTCTTGATCCTTGAATCCTTGTTTTATTCTTGCTCAAGGAAATAAAAATAAATGAGAACAAGACATAAGTTCGGTCAAGGTCACATCTGTATGCATAAAGGTTATCCGTACCTTCTTCATGCAATGGAAATCATTCCGAGTAATTCATGTGCATGGGCATTGCATACCATTACCATGTCAATTGCACCATGAAAATCTTTTGGTACCTAACCACATGTGCATCTAACCCATGAGTGCTTCTTCCTCCTGGTGTCAATTGGATTGTCCCCTCTGAATTTATTGTGGTATTGTATTCCCTAACCTATGGTGCCGTGATGGAACCTAGGACCTCGTGTGTGCGCTGCAGCCACACGCTTGAGTCACTTGGGGCACACTGGTATCTTGGTATGTGGGAATATGACCCGCAAAGACTTTATTGACAACCCAATCGATACTTCTTACTCTCCCTATTGTTCCGCATGATGAATTTTAATTATGTTGTGTGAGGTCTACTAACTTTGCATCACGGCATGTACGTCATACTCTCATAAGCATACGCACCATACGCTCAATGTGCACGTGCATCATATCATGTGCACACTCATCATGAACATGCCATGTATACCATGGAAAGTGCTAAGTTTGGCAATTTAGCAATTAAGAAAAATTTGAGCAAGAATTTCCAAAATTTCCCATACCACACCACCCTTTCTAGGTGTGTTCCCTCATTGCCATAAAGTAGATCTTTTTATTGCCCATCCGTGTTGTTCCTCTTAGCTCATTTAGAAATTGGGCGGCAACCCCGTGTAACGTCATGCATGATCGTTTAGTATGATATGGGCTAGTTTTAAAATCTTTGGGCACTCTTGTCATCTCATAACCTCGTTGTTCATTTACCCTCCTTTTCTCTTAGGAGAATGCTAAAGAGTTCATTCCTTGTTCTGTGATATAAATGTAGGTAAATCGTTGTTATTTAGACCTACAATTAGTTAAGCACCTTGCCCGTGACTATCTACAGTCTCAAAGATCGCCTTTGCCTTCTGTTTCTCCCACCATCACGTCAGGGGTCTCAAGGGCCAATTTGACCCCCTCTGTATCCGTGCGTCGTGTGTCTGCCAAGCTCACCAGTCCATTTCACCTTCGTCGTTTTTCCCTACCGCGGCTGGCACACACCCCAGTTGCGTCGTACCACCGTCCGTCACCCAGGGAATCTCATTGCCGGCCCTACTCCTGCTGTCGACACCACTATCGCTGCTCTGCTCTGGCCGTCGATAAATGCAGCCTCTCCTATGGCTGCCATCACTCCATGGTGCTCCACTTGAGTCACACCACTCCATCGCTCTCGCCTCTCTTCGGCGACCTCCACGGTACCCCAGCTGCCTCATTCCCAACCGTGTCCCTCCATTCCTTGGACAGCAAACTCTGCCTCCACCTCTTCGTAAGCCATGAGGAGTTCCCCCTCTCGGCACCCACCTTGGACCTGTTTAACCAAGATCCACGGCACCAACTTCATTCGAGGATGGAGTCGCTGCAGAGTCACCGGAGGATTCCGCAAGAATTAAGTCGCGAACAAGGAAGGATTCGACTTTTGACACCATCCATGGCTTGCCCTTCTTTCCCCCGATTGGCCCTGGTGTTCACTGGACAATAGTGGTGTATTATTTTTGTTTTGTATGCCAAATCTTGATGCTCTTACTTTTCCATATCTACATTCATCGCCCGCACCCACATGAACGACGTTGATGTTTATATCGGAGGTCTGGAATCAGTTATCATCTCTGAGCAGCAAACCTGTAAGAACTTGGGTGCGTTTGTATCTGCGTTTCTTTGGCCAACACACCTTCCTTCTAATGAAATGTCCACCTTTCCTCCCTGTGCGAATCTCGGGACGAGATTCTTTTTAAGGGGGGTAGGCTGTAACACCCCTGGTGTTTAAAGCGTATAATAGGAGTGATCAAACAAACTAAGGCACTGTAAACCCTGAAACTAAATCACTAGTTGGAATGAGGATTACACATGAGGATTGTTAAGTTTGTACTCGAGCCTTGGTTCTTGAAATTGGACCCTACAAAAACTTTTCTAGTACAAATCTAAACATCTTCTCTTACAAGTTGAACGGCAAAGTTAAGTAATGCTTCTATGCCCCTAAAGGCCTTAAAGGACTAATGGCTCACATGAAGACAACACATGAAATAATTCCAATTAAGGATATTAATGACCTTCTGAAGGCAAGGTTCTAATTTTAAATTTTTAAATAAGAATTGTGCACATCACAAAACGTCTATGAAAGGTTGTAGATCTTTTCTTGTTACAAAAACACCTTTCTTTAGGAAGGTACTTCTAATTTATAAAACCAACCACCTTCTCAAATGGAATTGGGTATATATAAAATATGACATTGCAACCTTGGTGAGTTATGTATAACTCAGAGGCTTTATCCACCAAACATAGGAAATCAAGTTGAAGAGACCAACTTAACCATGAGATGAAAAGCATAACGAGCACACACACACTTTTTAAGGGAGCACTTTGGGCTATAAATAAAATAATATTTAGAGTGCTCCTAATGTTCTTTAGTAAATTAATTGTCAATGATTAATGTTAGGCTTAAATGATTGGATTAGTAAGCTTGCAGTTCTAATCATGGCCTACATGTGGCAACCTTTTGGTTTTAGTAATATAAAATAAGATTTTGTTCACAACATGAGCTTTCATAAAATACAAAGGATGTAAATTAATTAATAATTTAATATAAGTTATGTTGTTAGTGACATAATTAAAGTTGAGCATATGAAAATAAATAAGCATCTAACCTTCATGTATGTGTCCATGTTTTAACTTTAAGTTAAAATAAGATTTTACTCCCAAAATAAAAGGGGTAGGTCTATAAATTGAAAACTCTCTCGAGTATCCTACCTCTGATGTTCAAGTGACAATAATGAAGGGTTTAAGAAAGGAGGGAGAGGTTAATAAAATAATTAATAAAAGGATTTGGGAAGATCAGGCAATGCAATGGAAAAGAAAGTTATGAATTTACCAACCTATTGAAAAAGGGAGAAAACTTGGACTAACACTACCAAATGAGGAAGTTAATTGAGACTTGAGTTTTGGTCTTACAAAGGTGGATTAGTATGCAAATAAAACACCTCCTCTTTTCTACCTTGTTAGAATATCTTTGGAAGCAATTCGAATTATGGAAATTTAATTTGGATTAAAATTATGACTTATAAGGAAAGCCCAAAATTCTCTAATATAACTATGATGGGTAAAAAGCTTATAAAAGACTAGGTCTCAAATGTGGAATTTACATCTTTTTTCCCCATATTTTTGGAGTTGAATTGATAAGGCCAAAAATTTCATACCAAATTTCAAATTCAAGTCTTTTTGAATTATTAAAAACTGCACCTAAACCAAGAATGTTTTGCAACTTTTCAAACCTCCATTATATAACACAAATGTTCTAAGGTTTCTAAAATGTATTTTATTCATAATTTTTGGACTTCGGGAGCTATTTTCTTTTAGGGCAAAACTTTTAAATTGAAAAATTTATTTCCTCTCTCTTACAACCCGGCCCCACCTGTCAGCCCCTTCTTCCTCCTCACGCCACCTCTCTCCTGCACGTCTCCAGCATGCAGTGGGCAACGCCGGTGGTGGGCGCCACGAGTCCCTGGCGCCCTCTCCTCCGCTTCCCAACGCGAAATCCCCTCTCTACCCCTTCCGGTTCGTTCGTCCTATTAAACTCTCCCGACGCCCAAACCCCTAGCCTCTTCCACCTCCTGCGCAGCAGCCCCCTATTGCTGCCATGGGGAGCTCTGCTCGAGCTCGCCCCCATTGTCCTGCTGCCCCACGGCCTCCTCCGCGCCGCCCCCAAACCTTCTCCTCCTCCTCTCCAACGCCCCCAGCCACCCAGCAGCCCCTCCATCGGCCTGCAGCGCCGCCGCTAGCCGCATGGACGAGCAGAGCTCGAGCTCACCGTCGAGATCCCCCCTGCAGTCATCCCCCGCTCGAAGTAACGGCCAAAACGGGTTCCCCTACCTCCACTCTACCTTCCCCAGCCGCATCCACCACTCCGGCCACCGTCCTCGCCGGAATCGGAGCTCGGCGGCGGCTGCTCCATCGCTGACTCCATGGCCGGCCCTCCACGTCCACCTCCGACCTCGACCGCTGCAACAAAACCTTCTCGTGGTGAGCCCCTAATCCCTCCAGTGCCTCAGTCCGGCCATCCCCGGCCTGCCCTCGCCGGGAATTTGGGCCGCCGAGTTCACTGCTCCGCCCAAGGACCCGATTGCAATCGCGAAATCTTTCTAGGGTTCCCAATGCATTAAAACGAGGACCTTGGTTGTGTAACAGCCGAAAATTGTAGATCTGGATTCTTGCGAGTGAATTTGTAAATTTGATATAAATCGTAGAAAATCGAAAATGCAAACTACAATTATTTGTACTCCTGGTGATGTATATTTCATTCCCTACACAGCATGTATGTGCTTTATAATTGCTTGGTCAGGCTCTAAAAATCAAACTTTGAAAATGAACTTTTGTGCATAATTCCTAAACTACAGCAGCTATGTGAAGTGATCTTTGGATATGCTTTACTCTGTATTAAAATGCTTTGCAGTATCAATCTTGCACTGAGATATATTTCTAGCTCAGATATTAATAATTGTTTAGGTATTCTCTCAGCTCTGAACATTGTTTGAATTTTAGAAATTATTCCCTTCAACACAAAATAGCCAACTTGGTACAGTACTGTATCCATATTAGTAGCTATCTTAGAGAAAAATGCTAAAACCCATTTTTAACTCGGTTTAACATGCTTAAATAAATTAGGGTGAGAAAAGAAAGTAGCAATTGTTTGGCCCATGTTTGCCATTTATAAACTGAGTACCCAACACTTGCTAGATGAGCCACACATGACTTTATTTTGCCTCCTATAAATAGTTCACCTTATTTTCCTGTGTATTTATTTTTATAAGATTTTAATTTCATCTCCTAGCGGCTGAAATGGTTGAAATTGTAGGGAAATCCAAAAATTTATATTACTTAATAAATTGTGATTACCCCAACCTTGCTGCAGCAAACATAAGCATAATGACCTAAGCGTGTATTTATGAAGTTTCACTAGAATTTAAATTATAGAATAGGACACACAAAATTTGGAGTTCTGGAATTGTTAATAAGAAGAAACAATTTATTACCCGCGTGCGTGAAGTAAAATTTAGGGGAAGAACTGAAATTATCCCAAAAACACAAACTGCGTTGCTAAATGAAGAAATAAAAGTATAATTTTATATATGTACGCAATCACCATCGAAAGTAAAAAAAAAAAAAAAACTATACGGCACCCTTCCAAGTGTGTTAGTAAGGTGAAAGCTAGAGAATTCATTTTTGTCTAGGTGGGTTATGGCCTCAAATGCCACCGTGCTTTAATTGGCAGCATTGAAATCGCTGTAAATCTTATGCATATGGCATCTCGTATAGATTCCCGAGCATGCGTACCGTCGCGGATTTCGAAGAAGGACCACAAGAAGATGGAGAATGCGCTGAAGCAAGTCAATGACCTACCTTTACGCCTAACCTTAGCTCGCGAGATGCTTTGATTGAGCAAAAGGCAACAGCCCGAGCATGAACCTAACTCTCACTAAATTATGCCATTGAATTCCTCTATTTGTGCATTATACGATTTCTAGGAGTTGATTGAATACCATAGCGCAAATTTTCCTAGTGCCTATGACTTGAATACTAGTATGAAGGACGTAGAGCATTGCTATGAT